>CM060451.1:194454580-194580006 GCA_030545235.1 Helianthus tuberosus
AAGGCATGCTGCAACAGGTGTTAAAAGATCAAAAGGTACCATCCACTGTTGCATCAACTTCAACAGCTGAGCCAACATACACTCTCACTTCAAGTGAGTTGTGGAATTTATTTCAACCACTGCTCAACCATAAAAAACAACTAGCTGATCAACAACATGAGATTCAGGTTCAAAAGATCAGGAATGTTATGGACGCAAGGTTTAAAGACACTCAAGCTGATATCAAGGCAATTAAGGCCCACATTTTGAGCACCTCTGGCACTGTTCCTCCATCTATCATAATTATCGATAATCGAAAATCAGATGATGCCAAAAAGGGGGAGAAAGTGAAACCTGATGGCTCTAAAAAGATTGATGAAACCACTAAGACCTCTGTTGATGAAAAAGCAAAGGTAAAAAGTGATTTGGAAGCAAAGGAAAAAGCAAAGTTTGAACAAGAGAAGAAAGCTTTCATGGAAATGAATGTGCAAGGTACTTCTGAGCCAACGGATGATAAAAATCCCAAGGATGAAAAGAAGAAGCCCACTAGACAAGTGAGGCAACCCAAATCCATACCATTCAGATCCGGAAAACACACTCCCAGACTTCCTAAAAGCTCCACACATCAATCTTCCACCCAAACAGCTGTTGTAACACCTGCTGTCTCAAGAACAGTTGATACTTCAGTGGTTTCAGCAGCTGTTAAACCAACAACCACCACCTCAGTTACATCAACTGCTCTCACTCAAACAATTTAAACCACTGCCCCACCAGAAACACCATCATCTCCAAAAACCATTTCACCATCATCACCTCCTGCTAAAAAGCAGAAGACATTAGATGTTACAACATCTGTTGTAATGACAACAGTGATTGAAACACCGGTTGTCTCAACACCTGTCAGTCCAAGCACCCTCACTTCACTTCAAGCCATCTTCACTCAAATCAACAAAGCACCCAAAAGCACTCTTCACTAGAGAAAACTTACACCAGAAAAAGAATAACAACTCAGGCAGATGAAGACAAATATGATCCTATTGCTGCAAAATATCCACTGGAACTGGAAGCTGTAAAAAATGAGATGAGACAATTCTACACTGAGGATGATCCTTCAAAAAGAAGATTTCCTTCTCTCATAGGCTTCAGAAACCCAGAAAATATGGATGAATATCTCAAGCTCAAAGCAAAGCAGGCTAAGATAAGAGCCAAACTTGAATGTAAAGATCAAAGTGACAAAGCCATTTCTGAAAAAATGGAATTTTTGCTCACTAAAGTCAAACAAATGGAAGACTATGCAAGAGATCTGAGCAAAGAAATGTCAAATTTACCTCCCAAAGCAGATCTACGAAAAGAAATGAGAAACGAATATCTTGCATACATCATGAAAGAAAAATTATATCCAGCTGAAGAAGAACAATTCAAAGAATTGCCAATCATTGCATTAAAGCATGAGGCAAACAGAATTGAAAGGATCAAGAATGATCCAAGAAAGAAGAAAACAGCTCCAAACTGGAATAAATACAAGAAGCTTATTGCTGATCTGACCTCTGAGTACAAAAGAAAGAACCAAGAGCTGGTGGATGCAAAGGTTGGAACTGCTAAAGCCATAGAAAAATGTACAAAGCAGTATACAGATGAGGCTTATGAGAGGCTAAAGAAAAGAAAGACAACAGATTCAAACACACCAACGAAGCCTGATCAAGTAAAGCCAGAACAGCAGATCGAAACTTCTGAACCAATGCTCACATCAACAGACATCTCTGACATGGAGTTAGATCAAAGAAAGAGACAAGAGTTGATTGATAAAGAGACAGCAGAAGATATAGCTGCAGCAAATGAGATCATAAACAGAGCTTTCACACAAATGTCAGCTGGAAACTCTGAAACAGCAAAAGTTCAGAGTACTGATCATGCTGAAAATTCTGAACTATCAAAAGCTCAGAGTAATGATCAGGCTGAAAACTCTGAACCAGCAAAAGCACAGAGTATTGATCAACAACTTCTCACAGGGCCACAATCACCAGACTCATCAGTAAATAAACCTCTCCCAAGAAACCCATTGGGTTCAAAAATAGTAAAATGGACGTCTGATCAAAAGACCCATGTATTGACTATGATCAGATCCAATGGTGAAGTGAAGTACATATCAAGGAAACAAGCACTAGGCCTTGGTGTTGAAGAACTACAAGATCTCCTTGAACTTACACTGTGCAGGGATGAGGATGACTCAAGTTCCAAGGACTTTGAAGAGGAATTTAAAAGACAAGCTAAGGAACTTCTGATGAGAAAATAAAGATCCAGAATAATGAAAGGTTTTGGCATCATCTGTTCCAGGGGGAGATTGTTGGGATTGAACCCTACCAGAGGAACAGATGATGTAAAGCCAAAACCAGGTCACAACAGTGGATTCATAATAAACAGTGGTTTGCACTAAGACTTTCCCCTTGAAAGTGATTTGAAACATCTGATGACCTCCAATCCACTGATTTGTACAACTGCTGCCTTACAACTGCTGATCACACTAAAGTCTGATGAAGTACAAAGCCCTGCTGTTCAATCTACTGCTGTGGGTCAAGCACTGCTGGGTTTAAACAAGTACTGTTGGGTTCACATCAGTGGAAGGTTTCAGCAGCTGTTTAACTCCTTTTATGTTATGTATTGTAGTCAGTGGTCAGCATAAGCAGTGTCTGTATTAGATCAGTTGTTAGAGTTTGTTAGTTTGTTAAACGTCACTTTCATGGTGACGTCAGCAAAGATGTTTCAGTGGTTTGACTGTGCCTATAAATGGAACAGTACCCTGTACTATTTCATTTGATTGTCCGGGAGATTCCATCTCCTCCAATCCTTTCATCCTGTGCAATCAACCTTGGGGCATCTTGCTGAGGGGGAGTTTTAGTATGTAAGCAGTGTTGTAGATGTTCTTGTACTTTAATCATTCAGCTCAATGAAAAGCATGTGTTTACTAAAACTATTTTCCTTTTGATTGTGTTTACAAAGTTTGTTTATCATTTCCGCTGCACCTTACATTGATTAATGTCCATTCATTTGTCCAAATTATAACAAACAAACACTATCATGAGACCCTCCGATCCCAACAAGGCTCGATAACATAAAAAACATGGGCAAGGCCCAATGACATAAAAGACACGGGAAGGACCCGCCCAATGACATGGGCGACGCCCAATGACATTAAAACATGGGCAAAGGCCCAATGACAAAAATACATGGGCAGAGGCCCAATAACAAGTAACTCTAAAGCCGGAAAACATTCAAGCGGAATCCTTATGGGGATTGGAAAAACAAATGGAAGGAAACAAACAAAGATGACACTTTATATTCCATGGGAAGGATCTGGATTCCATATTTTGGTGGTCCACGAGACACGGTGTTGGATGAAGCACACAAGTAAAGGTATTCAATACATCCAGGATCCGATGAAATGTATCAAGACTTAAAAGAATACTATTGGTGGCCTAATCTCAAGGGAGATATTGCAACCTATGTTGGGAAATGCCTAACTTGTGCAGAGGTCAAAGTCGAATGTCAAAAGTCACCTGGCCTATTACAACAACCCGAGATTCCAGTTTGGAAATGGGAACATATATCAATGGATTTCATCACAAAAACTACTACCGACCTCTCAAGGTCATGACATGATTTGGGTTATCGTTGATCGATTAACCAAGTCAGCTCACTTCTTACCGGCTCGCTAGAAAGATAGTACCGAGAAGTTAGTTGAACTTTACCTTAAAGAGAATATGGCACGTCATGGAGTGCCTGTTTCAATAATCTCTGACCGAGATGTCGCTTTGTGTAAAGGATTTGGCAATCATTTCAGGCATCGTTTAGATCCTGTTAGATCTAAGTACAACATTTCATCTGCAAACCGATGACCAAAGCGAGCGAACCATCCAAACTTTGGAGGATATGCTTCGTGCTTGTGTTATGGATTTAGGCGGAAACTGGGGTGCTCATTTACCTTTGGTAGAGTTCTCATATAACAACAGTTATCACATAAGCATTAAAGCCGCCCCATTCGAAGGACTATACGGAAAAAAGTGCCGATCATTACTGTGTGGGGCTGAAGTCGGAGACAAACAACTCATTGGCCCCAAACTAGTCCCAGGGACTACTGACAAGATATCAAAAATACGAGACCGTATCAAAATGGCTCGTGATAAACAAAAGAGCTATGCGGACAGAAGACACAAACTATTATCCTTCGAGGTCGGAGACAATTTTGACTAAAAGTCTCGCCTTGGAATGGCGTAGCTAGATTCGAGAAGCGCGGAAAACTAAACCCAAGATACATTGAACCTTTTAAAATTCTGGAAAAGGTTGGTACAGCCGCTTACAAGTTAAAAATTGCCAGAAGAACTCAATAACGTACACGACACATTTTATGTGTCGAATCTCAAGAAAAGTCCATCCAACGAAACAGTTATTATCCCAGCGGATGAAATTCACATAGACGACAAACTCCAGTTTACTGAAGAACCTGTTGAGGTTATGGGCTGGAAAGTCCACAAGACAAGGGGAAGTCGTATTAAGCTAGTAAAGGTCTGCTGGAACTCGCGTCATGGACCCGAGTATACCTGGGATCGTAAAGATCAGATCAAGACAAAATACCCCCCAACTTTTCGAGAAGAATCCTTTAAAGGATAACTCAACATTCCCAAAATTCTTTTTAACGGGGGGAGAATGTGACAAATGGCAAATAAGCGATCATTCCGTACAATCTAATCCCTATTTTTATTACATAATCTCATGCATTTAGCATAATTTAATTACGTAATAGTGTCGTATATTAGAAAACAGTGTTAGGACAAGAAAACAATGCTAAAACATATGTTGGTTTGCGTTGTATCGCGAAACCAATCAAACAATGTCCTAAAAGTGTTGGTAGAAAGTGTTGCGTGCACTATTCACGGTTACACTATTCATGCCAGCAAAGTTGCTGAAACAAAACGAAATGATGAAAAATGACATACGAATAACATAACTGAGTCCATATATATATGAAAACACTAATGTGGAAACACATCTTGCAAAATACATAACTTTCCGGTACAACTCCCTAATCACAAAATCGTCCGTTCGGTTAAAAATATAACAATTCTAACTCGTCCGAACTACTAATTTAGCATTTCCGAGACTCTGGAATTATGATAAATGATGACAAATACATGAAAATAATATGAGGATATTAATGGGGTGTCCGAAACATAAGCTTTCGGTGCTGTGTTGCAACCTTCACAACTTGTCCGTTTTTGAACCGACAAGCTAATAAAAATAACATTTCCGATGCCAAAACAACCAAACGGAACACATGGCGAACTAGTTAAGCTTATTTCGGGACTCGAAATCACTTCATGCATCGCTTGACGGCGAAATGACAACTTGCGACAAAACTTCGTCGGTGTGGCGCAAAAGCGCCGTTAACTAGCCGACGACCAAACGGAAGGCATCTAAAGTATCAAAATACAATTTCTACTAGTTTAGTGAACTAGTTAATGTCGATTAACATTCCAAATCCCTAATTACCCCTTAATGGTGCAATTAAACAGCTAATCACCATAGTTTGGTTCATTACCAAAATATCTAAAAACTTAACAACTTTTATAAAAAATTACACTTTACCCCCCCCCCCTTTCAATTTCGGTCAACAAGTGGGTCCCACCCCACTTGATCTTTGATGAATATTTGCAAGATATGGGGTATGGTTGTGGAATATATGTTGTTGAATTTTTTGTTTATACCATTTTTTTACCATACTTGAAACATATCCTTATCTACCATTTCTTATCAATAAAATTGAAACCAAAACAACCCTTTGGAACCTCCATATTCACGGCTCCAAGACCCCCACAAAAACTCACCATAAATCACCATTAAACACCATAAATTACCCACATTCAAGGCATTTTAAGGTCATTAATGCAAGGGTTGAGCATGGAGCTTCATTAAGGACTTTCTTTGGAGCTAAATCACTTCTTAATCACCTTGTTTAGCTTGTGCAAAGTTGTAAGCCTTCTTTAACCCATTTTTAAGCTTCTTATTATGTGTAGATTTCAGAAGTACAAGTTGATTATTGATGTTCACAAAATGCAACATATAAATTACATCAATTGTGGCATAAAACTAACCCTTTTTTAGTACTAATGCTGGAAAAAGTGTGCTTTTGTCTTCCTTTTGTATTTTCAGGATTAAATGAGCTCAAATGAACAAAAGAAGCAAAAAGGCAGCTAAATCTAACATAAATACAAGAAAAGGAACAAACGTGGCATGCCCGACCTCACCGACAGCATCTTCCCAAGCAAAACAAGAGAACAGAAGGCTGAACACGCCCCGTGCTCAGTGAACACGGGGGCGTGCCCAAGTGCCAGCATAAAAGACAAAGCTATAGAAGCTTATATCGCCCACCACGGGGCCGTGCTCAGCGGACACGGGGCCGTTGTCAACTATAAGATTCGCAGAATCCAGGAAAATATTGATAGTACAGATACGCTTCTGCACACGGGGGCGTGCCCAGCGGACACGGGGGCGTGGTCAACTAATTCAGACAAACTGCAATTAATGAAGAAAGAGAAGGAAGGTGGACACGGGGCCGTGCCCGAGCTACTGTTCAGGCTATAAATAGGGGTGCTTGGCTCATTTGCAAACCATCCCTTGGCACACCACCTCTCTCACACTTCACCCACCACCCACCACCATCACAACACCATCATCCACCACCATCATCCATTGTCCATCATAGAGTGTGTGAGTAGTCTCGTGATCCAAGATTGATCGTAAGAGTTCTTGACAATCGAAGGCCATGTTTGCCTAAGTCTCTTACATCACTTGGTGAAGACAAGTGTCTAGTGTAATACTTTTTATTTTTAATCTTTTCGCACTTTTTACTTGGTTATGTATTAATGACTTTAATAACTAGTTTCTTATGTTGAAGGTGATTCTTCCTTATCGTTTGTCCGTGGTGTCTTGGCATTATTTTACTGTCTATATAAAATAAAAGATTTTCACCATTCATATCTCCACGATCTATATGGAGGTATGTTGGCTACCTGGTCGAGGGTAAAGGGAACGGTTTGGTAAGAGTCTTGCCTTGTTCAATGTATAGATCCTGCAAGGACCTGGGTCAAATTTAGTAGGACCTCCTTCAATACCCACCGGTATTGGATGGCGGGGGTCCAAACTCTTTGATCCCCTCATATGTAAGCTACTATTAATACTTTAATCCGGCTACTTAGGACTGTATCCTTGCTGACTCAGACTACTTAGCCGAGGGTAACGTCACCTTCAAAAGTGGGGCCTACCATAATATGCATTAATAACTTAATTAATTATCTTTCAATAATCCGACCCTTTAGGATTGTATCCTTACTGACTCAAACTACTGGGTTGAGGGTAACGTCACCTTCAAAAGAGGGGCCTACTACAATAACTAAGATAATCTCTTAAAAAGTGCAAAACTGCGGAAATAATCAAAGGTTACACTAAACACGAGTCGGAGCCAAGTGATTCATCTTGTCTATCTGTTTTTACTTTTATTTTATTTTTCAGCATTTTAGTTAGTTTTATTTTTCTAGTTTAAAAACCTTTTTTCTAACTTTTTGATTTGATTAGACATTGAGGATAAACCGGTACTAAAAGCTCTTGTGTCCTTGGACGACCTCGGTATCTTGCCAACACTATACTACACTCACGATGGGTGCACTTGCCCATATGTGTGTTTGGTGTTAGTAAAATATCGTGTTTTATAAATTTAAAACTTGGCTAAAAAGTGTTAAAAAGGGCTTAAAATATACATTAAAAACTAATAACACTCACGCACATCGAGTTTTTTGCACCGTTGCCGGGGACACAAGGATTTTAAGAAAGTTAGGAATCAACGGCCTAATCGTTTTTTTCTAATTTTTCTATTTTTTTAGGATTTTTTCCTAGTTTTTCAATTTCTGCAGAGCTGAGCACGGGCTGTGCCCAACATTGTTACTGGCAGTTTTTATTTTCCGAGTTACAGAGAGCTGAGCACGGGGCCGTGTCGGTGCAACACGGGGCCGTGTCCAACTCCCCAGTAACAGGGATCCGGAAAACAATCACTGTATCTCCGACCACGGGCCGTGTTCATCTGAGCACGGGGCCGTGGTGAACCTTCTGACCAACGTTCTTTTCTGTTTTTATTGCAGGACTAGGAACCCAGGCGCCACATCTGAACTTTCTACGTAGTGTATGAGCTCCAGTTCTAGTAGAGACATAAAAGAACCTCTAGAAGAACCGAACGCTTTCTCAGAAAAAGACTTAAAGCTAAAAACCAAGAGAAAGTTTCGGGGGACCCACTTCCAATGGTGGACCAACGTACCCTCATGGATTACCTACGACCCACTGTGGGTAATCTCGGCGCCGCTATCAATGCACCGAATGTCGAAGCCAACAACTTCGAACTTCGGCCGCATTTGATACAAATGCTTCAAAACTCCGCAACCTTCCATGGGCTTGCGGACGAGGATCCCCATCTACATATTACTAATTTTTTAGAAATATGTGATACTTTTCGGATCAATGGAGCATCAAACGACGCCATCCGCCTTCAAATGTTTCCATTTTCACTAAAAGACCGAGCTAAGGCTTGTCTTAACACCCTCCCAGTTGGCTCGGTAAACACCTGGGATGAACTAGCCCAAAATTTTCTATATAAGTATTTCCCTCCTGCTAAAACGGCTAAACTAATGACTGAAATTAATACATATTCACAAGAGGATGGGGAATCCTTATATGAAACTTGGGAAAGGTTCAAGGAGCTACTAAGAAAGTGTCCTCATCACGGTCTTGCGGTATGGCAACAAGTATCCACTTTCTACAATGGGTTGTTGCCACACACAAGACAAACACTTGATTCTAGCTCCGGGGGACTTTTAGGTAATCGTCGCCCAAATGAAATATATAATCAAATTGAGGAAATTGTTCAAACCAATTTTCAGTGGCACACTCCCCGAGGCACTAAATCGGTTGCCCCGGGCGCCCATAAGGTTGATGAAAGCACTTCTTTACAAGCCCAAATCGAGGCCCTTTCTTCAAAAATCAAAAAGTTAGAAATGGCAAAAACGGTCTCGGTTATGGCTTGTGAGGGGTGTGGTGGGCCACATGAAAATTGGAGTTGTATGAAAGAATTAGATGATCAAACGGAAACGGTTAACTACATTGATAATAGGCCTAGGCCGTCGGGTCCTCCAACGGGTACCTACAACCAAGGATGGCGTAACCACCCCAATTTTGGTTGGAGAGAACCCGGCAATAGTAGTAACCAACAAAATCTAAACCAACGAACAAACTTTCAACAACCACAAAATTTCTCTCAACAACAAGGTGGACGAGAAAGGCTTGAAGATACTGTATCTCGCCTCATCTCCGACACCGAAAAGAAAAAATTGGATCGATTTCAACAATTGGAATCGAATTTTAGAAATCAACAAGCTAGCATTCAAAACATCGAAAAACAATTAAATCAAATAGCTCAAAATTTCTCCAAGAGACCACAAGGCGCGTTACCAAGCAATACCGAGACCAACCCAAAGGCGCAAGTAAATCTCATAGCATTGAGAAACCGTACCGTGGGTCCTGAAGAGGCTCCACTTCCACCGACTGAAAGAAGCCAATCTAGCCAAACCGCAACTCCACCCGCGCCCCAACAAGAAAAGGCTTCTCCACCAGTTCAAGAGCCTACTAAGACTCCTCCGGTTCCATACCCCGGTCGGTTAATTCGTCAAAAGACCGATGAGCAATTCGCAAAGTTCGAAAATTTACTAAAATAATTGCATGTTAATATTCCATTTATCGAAGTCCTAACTCAAATGCCTAAATATTCAAAATTTATGAGGGACTTCCTCACTCATAAAAGGAAAATTGAATCATTGCAATTAGTTAACTTAGGCGAAGAATGCTCCGCCTTACTACTCAACAAACTCCCGCAAAAGAAGCTTGACCCCGGAAGCTTCACAATTCCTTGCTCAATTGGGAAATCCCCCATTCGTAATGCACTAGCCGATCTCGGGGTAAGCATCAACCTCATGCCCTCATCAATGTTCAATCGATTCAGCTTAGGAAAAATAAGTCCTACAAAAATAAGCATACAACTCGCCGATAGATCCGTCAAATATCCACAAGGTGTCGCTGAAAATCTATTGGTCAAAGTCGGCGATTTTGTCTTTCCGGCCGACTTTGTCATACTAGATATGGAGGAAGATACCGAAGTACCACTCATCCTAGGGAGGCCATTCCTAGCTACGGCCCAATCAGTGGTAGATATGAATGATGGAACACTAACATTGAGGGTCGGGGACGAGGAAGTAAAGTTTGGAGTCGGAAAAAGAGTAGAAGACGAAGACCCGGTCAACTACATGAAGGTCATTGACTCAAGTTTGGATGATGCTCTCCGACGGTGTAGCATGGGATGCAAAACATCCCACTTGGGTAACATATGACCAGGCTTTGGGTCTAGCCAAGGACCCTTATAAACGTGGTGCACCACGGAGGCATTCCGCGGAACTATCCTTAGTTTAGTTTAGATGAATTTTTATATTTTCTAGTTAATTTTAATTTTCAGGAATAAAACACACTCGGGATGGTGAAGGATAACAATGGAAACTTGAACCAGCACCCCATGCACGAAAACAGGGCCATCCGGCAAATTTTTCTTCATTACAGCAAGTTCAGCATGGGCCGTGCCCAACCAACACGGCCCCGTGCTGCACAATCTGCAGAAAATGCCCAGTTCAGGTAACTAGACACGGGGCGTGTTCACCCAACACGCCCCCGTGCCCAGGCTTCTGTTTCTCTTTATTCATTTCTGTTACTGGCGATCTGAACACGGGGCCGTGCCCGGACACCACGGGGCCGTGTCCAGACGCCTAGTAACATAAATTTTTCTTTTTCACACCATTTTACACATTCAATCAACCTAAAAACATATTTTTGGGACACATTGAGGACAATGTGTAATTTAAGTGTGGGGGATGCTAAAACTTTGAATCTTGCAAGTCCTAATCACAAGCCTTACACAAAACTCTATTGGAACCGCTAATCACCCCAATTTTTTTCAAAAATTTTCATTTTTTCTTACTTGTTTAGGTTTAACTTGGGAATTTCAAATTCTAAAAAGGTTATATTTTTACAAATTTACAACCGATAGCGTCGTGATAAAAAGAACCAACATAAGAAAATTATGAAAAGGCATGACAAGTTTAGTTAAAATTTGATTATATATACTTGATCACATAAAAACCCATTCCCACAAAAATGAGTTTTGAGCCTTTATTGAGCATACAAATACATATCTTTAAACTAAATGCTCATTTTTCGTTTCTTGTGTGAATAACCGCTTGCTTCTTACGACTCTAGAACTTGCCACGACGATACATTCCCGGTCCTTACCAACTTAAACCCGAGTAAGTAAATGATGGAGGTATTAGGACTAACCCTTTTTTTTATTTCTACACCATTATTTTTCTTTTTTTTACCACCTACCCAAAATCCCCCTAGTTAACCCCTTTGAGCCTAAACCTTTTCATTTCTTAACCCAAAAACAAACACCATTTCACCCGCCAAAACCTTTTTATTTTTAACCCTTTGTTTTAGTAACAAGCTCGGTTTTTCTTATGACTTTTCAAAAAAAAAATTGATGATGAAGCAAGAGAAATAAACAAACAAGTTCATCAAAAATAACTTTGTTTGAATAATGGCTTCATCAAAATAAAAACTGCAAAAATAAAAAAGTCTTACGAAAACCGATGCTTTTTACGCTTTTCGCCCTTTTCTACTAACCATTAACCCAACCACCTATCGTTAACCCAAGCCTAACCCTTCACCCAAAAGTCCTCTTGATATTTACAAAGGTATATAGTTAAAAAGGAGGAGGATTGATTGCTTAGCAAGCCTATGGTAGGAGTAAGTTCCATGCCGCTCTCGAGTGATTCACTAAAATACATCTTCGGCCGAGTGTTGAGTGATCCCCCGTGAGGTATGTGAACTTTTATATAAATGGAATTTTAAAAAAGGCATGTTATGCCCTAATAAGTAATTTATCTTATGTAATTTTTAAATAAATCATGACGAATAGGATTGTAAATAAATAAAAATAAAACTTGATAAAGAATCTTGGAAATCCCGACACTCTATGACAAGCCCAAAAAGCTTCTCTTCTACCTATTCCATTTGGGAGTATAAAGCCACATTATAAAGAGTTTTGCTTGAGGACAAGCAAAGATTCAAGTGTGGGGGTATTTGATGTGCACAAAATGCAACATATAAATTACATCAATTGTGGCATAAAACTAACCCTTTTTTAGTACTAATGTTGGAAAAGTGTGCTTTTGTCTTCCTTTTGTATTTTCAGGATTAAATGAGCTCAAATGAACAAAAGAAGCAAAAAGGCAGCTAAATCTAACATAAATACAAGAAAAGGAACAAACGTGGCATGCCCGACCTCACCGACAGCATCTTCCCAAGCAAAACAAGAGAACAGAAGGCTGAACACGCCCCGTGCTCAGTGAACACGGGGGCGTGCCCAAGTGCCAGCATAAAAGACAAAGTGATGTGTGTAAAATGCAACATATAAATTACATCAAATGAGGCATAAAACTAACCCTTTTTAAGTACTAATATTGGAAAAAGAGTGTTTTTGTCTTCCTTTTGTATTTTCAGGATTAAATGAGCTCAAAAACGCAAAAGAAGCAAAAAGACAGCTAAATCCAACATAAATACAAGAAAAGGAATATTAGTGGACTGCCCGACCCCTCAACGGCACCTTCCAAAGCAAAAAGGAGAAGACAGAAGGCTGAACACGCCACGTGCTCAGCCAGCACGGGGCCGTGCCCAAGAAGCAGCAGAAAAGACAAATCCATAGAAGCTTCTATTGCCCATCACGGGGCCGTGCTCAGCGGACACGGGGGCGTGTCGAAAGTACAGCAGGCGCATTTATTGTAATTGCGAATTACAATTAATGAGGAGAGAGATTGTCAGACAGACACGGGGCCGTGTCCAGCGGACACGGGGCCGTGTCCAGCACTCTGTTCAGCCTATAAATAGGAGTGCTTGGATTCATTTCATCTCATCCCTTGGCACACCACCTCTCTCACACTTCATCCACCACCCACCACCATCACAACACCATCATCCACCACCATCATCCATTGTCCATCGTAGAGTGTGTGAGTCGTCTCGGGATCCAAGATTGATCGTAAGAGTTCTTGACAATCAAGGCCATGTTTGCCTAAGTCTCTTACATCACTTGGTGAAGACAAAGTGTCTAGTATAATACTTTTAATTTCTAATCTTTTGCACTTTTTATTTGGTTTTGTATTAATGACTTTAATAACTAGTTACTTATGTTGAAGGTGATCTTTCCTTATCGTTTGTCCGTGGTGTCTTGGCATTATTTTACTGTCTATATAAAATAAAGGATTTTCACCATTCATATCTCCACGGTCTATATGGAGGTATGTTGGCTACCTGGTAGGGGGTTAAGGGAACGGTTTGGTAAAGGTCTTGCCATTGTTCAGCGTTAAGAGGTCCTGCAATGGACCTGGATCAAATTTAGTAGGACCTCCTTCAATACTTCACGGTATTGGATGGCGGGGGTCCAAACTCTTTGATCCCCTCATAAGTTAACTACTATTAATACTATAACCCGGCTATTTAGGACTGTATCCCTGCTGACTCAGACTACTTAGCCGAGGGTAACGTCACCGCCAAAAGCGGGGCCTACCACAATACTGCATTAATAACTTAATTCATTATCTTCCAATAATCCACCCTTTTAGGATTGTATCCCTGCTGACTCAAACTACTGGGGTGAGGGTAACGTCACCTTCAAAAGAGGGGCCTACTACAATAACTAAGATAATCTCTTAATTATGTGCAAAAGTGCGGAAATAATCAAAGGTTATACTAGATACGAGTCGGAACCAAGTGATTCATCTTGTCTATCTGTTTTTCTTTTATTTTTATTTTCAGCATTTTAGTTAGCTTTTAATTTTCTTAGTTTAAAACATTTTTTCTAAACTTTTATTTTGGTTAGACGTTGAGGATAAACCGGTACTAAAAGCTCTTGTGTCCTTGGACGACCTCGGTATCTTACCAACGCTATACTACACTCAACGATGGGTGCACTTGCCCATATGTGTGTTTAGTGTTAGTGAAATATCGTGTTTTATAAATTTAAAACTTGGCTAAAATAAGTGTTAAAAAGGGCTTAAAATATACACCTAATATATACGACACTTCGCACGCATCACAAAGCTATAGAATCTTCTATCGCCCACCACAGGGACGTGCTCAACGGACACGGGGCCGTGGTCAACTATAAGATTCGCATAATCCAGGCAAATCTTGATAGTACAGATACGCTTCTGTACACGGGGGCGTGCCCAGCGGACACGGGGGCGTGGTCAACTAATGCAGACAAACTGCAATTAATGAAGAAAGAGAAGGAAGGTAGACACGGGGCCGTGCCCGAGCTACTGTTCAGGCTATAAATAGGGTTGCTTGGCTTATTTGCAAAGCATCCCTTGGCACACCACCTCTCTCACACTTCACCCACCACCATCACAACACCATCATCCACCACCATCATCCATTGTCCATCATAGATAGAGTGTGTGAGTCGTCTCGGGATCCAAGATTGATCGTAAGAGTTCTTGACAATGCACACGAACTAGGTCA
Source organism: Helianthus tuberosus (assembly GCA_030545235.1). NCBI lineage: Eukaryota > Viridiplantae > Streptophyta > Magnoliopsida > Asterales > Asteraceae > Helianthus > Helianthus tuberosus. The sequence goes on from CM060451.1 coordinate 194,469,275, forward strand.
GTAACTAATACAGCATTTACGATAACTCACGAGATAAAAACCCTCACAACGAATGACAAAGTGCAACACTTAAACATTCATCGAACTTACGATGAATGAAAAAGTATAGCCCTAATTTGGGCAGCACTTAAACATCCATTGGATAGTTTTCAATCGATCGGACATTGAATCGTAGCAGCGATCGAGTTAATACCCTGTATCGTAGCAGCGCTTCACTACTGTGAATTGTAATTTCGACTTTTGAACAGTATACTTCGTGTTTTGGATTGAAATTTCGACACCAGTGAACTGCTCGTAACCCATTTTATTTATAGCAGAAATTCGGGTCTTACGCGGCCTGTGTAAACCCTAGCTTGAACCTTACGCGGCCCGCATGGCCACCTAGTCTACGTGTAGGTTTGCTGGGTCACGAATAGGGTTGCCAGGTGGATGCCATGTGGCTCGGATGCTTATCCGGTCGAATGTTGAGTTGACGCGGCTCGCGTAAGGGCCCTCTTGTGCTTTACGCGGCCCGCGAGAGGACCAAAAATATGATTTTCTTGATTTTTGATTTGGATTAGGGTTTCGGGGCCCGGTTTTCACTTACGGGTTGGTTTGGGACATTTTTTAGGGTCCTTACAGACAATCAAAGGCCATGTTTGCCTAAGTCTCTTACATCACTTGGTGAAGACAAGTGTCTAGTGTAACACTTTTTATTTTTAATCTTTTCGCACTTTTTACTTGGTTATGTATTAATGACTTTAATAACTAGTTTCTTATGTTGAAGATGATTCTTCCTTATCGTTTGTCCGTGGTGTCTTGGCATTATTTTACTGTCTATATAAAATATAAGATTTTCACCATTCATATCTCCACGATCTATATGGAGGTATGTTGGCTACCTGGTCGGGGGTTAAGGGAACAGTTTGGTAAGAGTCTTGCCTTGTTCAGTGTATAGATCCTGCAAGGACCTGGGTCAAATTTAGTAGGACCTCCTTCAATACCCACCGGTATTGGATGGCGGGGGTCCAAACTCTTTGATCCCCTCATATGTAAGCTACTATTAATACTTTAATCCGGCTACTTAGGTGTAACGCCTCGTATCTTCGTATTTCTATTTTAAAGATGTTCGTATTCGTATTCTAATTTTAGAAACCTTACATTCGTATTTTAATTTCAATCTCACAATTCGAGGCGTTAATCATAATAAAATTCATATCTTATACATATTTTTTTTATTATTCACACAACCAATCATTTAAATACGTATTTATACGTAAACTGACACTATTCATACGTATAAATACTTATACGTACATCCTCAATACTTGAATTATACTTTTTATACTCAATTACATAATATATACTTAAGAAAAAAAACCAAGAAATATTCCAATCACCTTTCCCACCTCTTTTCTTCTCCAATCACCTTTTCCACCTCCTTCAATCATCTTTCCACCTCCTTCAATCATCTTTCCACCTCATCAATCCTCTTCCACTTTCTTTAACCAATCATATTTCACCCTTTTCCACATTCTTCACCTATAAATACCAACCTCCTTCTACCATTTTCTTCCCACTATTCTTCTTTCTATCTCTCTAATTCTCTCAATCTCTTAAATCAAGAATTCTAAGAATTCTAAAAGAACACCAAGTGTTCTAACCATTCTCCTCTCTTCGTAATATGCTCTGTGGTTGCAGCTTAGTCTGATCTTCCACATCAGAAACGGGGATTCATTTGACTGTTTTGTATACGTAGAATTGTACCGCTTATAGGCTTGAAGTTTCCAACCTTCAACTCGCCACGGGATTACCAAAGGAACAACTTTGAGAAACCGTGAGTATACTCGATCCCTTTTTCCCCTTTACGCTTTGGGATGCAACATGTATAATTATGCAAACATCTTTAAACTAAACTAAACATACTCAATCCTTGTACAAACATGAAACTAATGTGCCTTACTTATGATTCTTGTATGCTCTATTTGAACGATTTGGAACGTATATGCTCATTAACTTTGCTAGCCCACCTTAACAATTATGGTACTATGCATATGCTATAGGATTTACGCACCGCCCGTTAAACTTGGGGTATTGTTAAGTTAAACATTTACCATCCTGCTATCAATTGGGAGTTGGTTATTTTATGCGTTGGATTCTTGGGTTTGATCATAGTGTACGCCAAAATTGCATACTAGTAATTCACATATTATGAATCATGTTGGATTTGAGCCTTTTATTCTATTATGCTATGTAAACAAACTTGTATACTCGCTCATTGCCTTTGCATTGAAACTTTATTTTAATACATGTTGCAGGTTGAGTATGGATGAATGATGAAACAAGTTTAGGGTGGACTAGATACACACCTTTAATCTATCTATCTTTTGTTTATTTGAATTTGAACAATGTTGTATTTTCCATTTTATGTATTGTATGACAATTTAGCATTTGAAATTTGAGTTTAATTAAATATTGTCACATAGTGTTATGAAGTCTCTAGCAATCTTTACACACTTCGTCTCATCCCGATGTTTCTGCCATCGGTTGGGGTGTGACAGATTGGTATCAGAGCCATAACTATAGGGAATTAGGTAGAATTGCCATGCTTTTTACCTAGTCTATAGTTCTAGAGCTTTATTCTCATGCTTTGCTTGAACTACTTGCACGTTACTTTATTTGCTCATTATTTTTTTTCTCTTTTGACCTTTAAACATGTATGCCACTTATGTGTTACTACTTGACATACTATTCTTATGTGTTAATACATGTTTTATTATGTGTTAATATTTATTTTAATACTTCATTCTTTATGTGCCATTCTTGACATGTTTATACTTTTTTGTCTAATCTTCAACATACGCTTTTCCTCATACATTTTACTCGACTATTCTAAATACATAAACACTCGTATTATAAAAACGAGACGAGTTTACCAAAATAGGCGTGAAACCCACAATTTGGTGAACGACTCTCAACCTACCTATTTTTTTTACATGAAATTACACCATTAAGCTAGGAGTGAAATCCACATCTTAATGGTAAATTTCAAATTTCAAATTCTAGTGGACCCTCGTCAAAGTGTCAAAATTAACTTTTGACCCGACGAGTACCAACCACACTTAGGATACTAAATCGCCAAGTTAGGGGTGAAACCCGCACCTTGTCGACTAGTTCCACTCTTCGATTTTCAATCTCGCCAAAGTTTCGATTTTCCCAATTGATTAAGGAGGTGTACTAACTGGAAGGACAAATATCGTTAGTCGCTTCTCGATGAGAGTATTTGTCTATTAGGCCAAAGCACGTTCCCTTAATTCGAAAAGGACTTCGATTTACTTTGGAATAGTCATATGTTACGTTCCGTGACAATCCGATTTTTATGATGAATCTCTTTTATGCTATCTCAATTTTAATGTGTTTTACATTTGTACGATATATCATTTCAATCTAAAACATGCATGCTAGTATGTTATACTGGATTCGTATTACGGGGTTATTCTTATGTGATGAACTTGTCCTTTAACCCACACCTTAACATGTATAGCACTATGCGTAGTGCTATAGGAGTAGCGCACCACCCGTGAACGAGAGGTCATGTTAAGTCATTCAATTGCGGTACACGATGGGTTGACCTGTTTATTTACATGCCAGTGATACGTTAATCTTGTTAACTAAGTATGTCATGTGGATTCTTCTACATTTTTATGCTACTACTCATGGAAACATATCATCGAGATAGGAGTGATTTCCTTACCTTGACGATTAACTCCACTCCTTCTTTTCTTAAAACGACTTCACCGACGAGTTTGGGGTGATTCCCTTACCTAGGTGATCGTTACCAAAACCTTACCACAAAATATCCTATTATGCAAATCCGTTTCATGTTTTTTATACTTATATTCATACGTTTCATGCTTATACATATACTCATACTACTCGTACATTTTATGTCTATGCTCATACTTACGTGCAAATTCATACTTAAACTTATACTTATGCTCATACTCATGATCCATTCATTCGTACCCATACGCGAGCGTAATCCGAGTGATTCGCTTACGTGGGTCCCATACATACTCAAGCATGGACTTGCTTATATACTACATACTTATACGTACACATTCCTATTCAAATTATGTATACCCTGATTCGTACTCAACTAGTACAAGCTATGCGGATCATGCGACGATCAAAATAATCACGGATGCATACGGGATTATATTGATAGGCGTATGAGAACCATAGAGTGTACTACTGTGTATGGTAAGACACAAAACGTAACATGACACCGAATACGAAACGGACATAACATGGTCAAAACATGGCGGATACGCCGCTGGTACTTCTGTATATAAGTATTTTCACCATGTTATCAAACTTTCGTAAAACGTGCCATGAGAAATTTGTGTTTTGCAGACCTATTTAGACCCGATACAAACTTTAACAACTCACAAACGCATTGCTAAATCCGATTATCCACGACGAGACCCCATTCTTAACACATCGCTTATCTACACACACATGCATGTTTTACTTAGGCTCAATGCCTCGAATCATTTTAGACAAACGAACCCTTTTACGAATCTATCTTTTCGTTCCTCGAAACTTCATACTCTTCAACACGTATCCAAACATCCAAGTCTCGATTTTAGACAATCATTCTTTTAGCTAAAATGCTTTTTCTCCAAGGTCTTCCTCTTGAAAAAATTTCGGGACGAAATTTCCTAAAGTAGGGGAGACTGTAACGCCTCGTATCTTCGTATTTCTATTTTAAAGATGTTCGTATTCGTATTCTAATTTTAGAAACCTTACATTCGTATTTTAATTTCAATCTCACAATTCGAGGCGTTAATCATAATAAAATTCATATCTTATACATATTTTTTTTATTATTCACACAACCAATCATTTAAATACGTATTTATACGTAAACTGACACTATTCATACGTATAAATACTTATACGTACATCCTCAATACTTGAATTATACTTTTTATACTCAATTACATAATATATACTTAAGAAAAAAAACCAAGAAATATTCCAATCACCTTTCCCACCTCTTTTCTTCTCCAATCACCTTTTCCACCTCCTTCAATCATCTTTCCACCTCCTTCAATCATCTTTCCACCTCATCAATCCTCTTCCACTTTCTTTAACCAATCATATTTCACCCTTTTCCACATTCTTCACCTATAAATACCAACCTCCTTCTACCATTTTCTTCCCACTATTCTTCTTTCTATCTCTCTAATTCTCTCAATCTCTTAAATCAAGAATTCTAAGAATTCTAAAAGAACACCAAGTGTTCTAACCATTCTCCTCTCTTCGTAATATGCTCTGTGGTTGCAGCTTAGTCTGATCTTCCACATCAGAAACGGGGATTCATTTGACTGTTTTGTATACGTAGAATTGTACCGCTTATAGGCTTGAAGTTTCCAACCTTCAACTCGCCACGGGATTACCAAAGGAACAACTTTGAGAAACCGTGAGTATACTCGATCCCTTTTTCCCCTTTACGCTTTGGGATGCAACATGTATAATTATGCAAACATCTTTAAACTAAACTAAACATACTCAATCCTTGTACAAACATGAAACTAATGTGCCTTACTTATGATTCTTGTATGCTCTATTTGAACGATTTGGAATGTATATGCTCATTAACTTTGCTAGCCCACCTTAACAATTATGGTACTATGCATATGCTATAGGATTTACGCACCGCCCGTTAAACTTGGGGTATTGTTAAGTTAAACATTTACCATCCTGCTATCAATTGGGAGTTGGTTATTTTATGCGTTGGATTCTTGGGTTTGATCATAGTGTACGCCAAAATTGCATACTAGTAATTCACATATTATGAATCATGTTGGATTTGAGCCTTTTATTCTATTATGCTATGTAAACAAACTTGTATACTCGCTCATTGCCTTTGCATTGAAACTTTATTTTAATACATGTTGCAGGTTGAGTATGGATGAATGATGAAACAAGTTTAGGGTGGACTAGATACACACCTTTAATCTATCTATCTTTTGTTTATTTGAATTTGAACAATGTTGTATTTTCCATTTTATGTATTGTATGACAATTTAGCATTTGAAATTTGAGTTTAATTAAATATTGTCACATAGTGTTATGAAGTCTCTAGCAATCTTTACACACTTTATCAAAAGTGATATGTAAAAGTCTTGGAAATTTTTACATAAAGATGTGGGAATTTTTAAAGGTGAAAAACAAGTGTAATCAAGTTTATGTAAATAATTAACTAAAAAGATGGTTAACTTTAAAGTATGGAAAGTTTAACCAAAGTAATGCTCATAAGGAGCTTTGAAGGAATAAGTGTGATTTATGTGGTAAATTGATCTTTGGTGATATTTGGTAATTGTGGTGATTTTTGGAAATTGATTTAATGATTTAAACGCGTTTTGAAAACGTGGGAAACGACATAGTTTAGGGTAAACAATGGCGAAATTTTCTAAAATCATAATCATGATTAAACGGGGGTTAAAGTGTGATTAAAATGGTTAATCGCACTTAAGGATTTTAATCATGGTTAAACAAACTTTTTGGTGAAAATTTTAAGTATTAAACATCTAAGTAAGTTTCTAAGTTACTTATAATGGTTTTTATAAGTTAAAATGGAAACTTATAAATATATATATATATTTAGGTAAACTATATATTTAGAAAACTCATCAAGGTGTATATATATTATGTGTTCAGTGTATGTATTTAGATATATTAGGGTGATCTGAATAATACACGAAGGATACCAAGAAAACACTTGAAAGATGACAAGTATAAATACACATAAATACAAATACACCAATGTCCTCATATTACCAATAAATGCTAAATTAAACGGTATACATAAAACTCCTTTATATATATATCACATCCCTAAATGAGTTAAACAGACGAGCGGACAATACGGACGGCGAGCAAAATTATAAGAATATATTCCTAAAAGATAAAATATATTTCAATCGACCAAATAAAACGTATAAGCAAATCGATCAATAAAGGAATATGTAACGTTCGTTGACGACAAAACGAGCGTATCGCCAACACGAGGAACTACTACGACTCTTGGGCGATCTTGCGACGCAAAAATATATACATCAATCAACTACGACGACACGTCTAAAAATAAGATATTTTTATAAACTTAACGGATGTATATTTTGCCGATAACAAAATCCGGAAAGTTGAAAATCTATAAAAATTACTAAGTATTTTATAAGGAAATGAACCCATTTAAAAATCCTATACTTAGTGAATTTTCATAAAAATGCAAGACCATTAAATTATGGACTCATAAAACTTATAGCAAAGGCCCAATGACATAAATACATAGGCAGAGGCCCAATAACATAAATACATGGGTAAGGCTCGATAACATAAAATACATGGGCAAGGCCCAATGACATAAAAGACAAGGGAAGGACCCAATAACAAAAATGACATGGGCTAGGCCCAAGGACATGGGCTAGGCCCAATGACATGGGCTACGCCTAATGACATGGGCGAGGCCCAATGACACGCGTGCAAGGCACGAGAACATGTGAGGGGCGAGACCCGTTCATACATGATTCAATACATACAATATATATATATATATATATATAAAGATTGAACGCACAAACTACGAACACTCTAAAATACAAAGTTGTTCCAATTATGACAAGTGAAAACATAATAAGAATTCAAGATGAACAACTTGTACGAGGTCCGATAAGTCCTAGTGTCTAATAAAGTTAGTACACATGTAGGTTGTAACACCCCAAAAACGAGTTTGGTAATCAAACCACGTTAATATTAATGACGGGAAAAATACCGTTAGTGGTAAAAACTTACCCGGTAAATGTTAGGATTTAAATAAGTAAACCCGATATTACTTAAACGGAGGGTAAATACTTTAAGAAAACAAAGTATATAAAAGGCCCGAGTTAACGGGACTTAAAATATAACGATTTATAACTTCCCGAACCTATTAAGTTAACTAGGAATAATTAACCTAGTTAGTAGTATATGGCTAAGTGATAAATGGTGAGTCGTAGCTTCAATTTATCAAGATAAAAATATGAAGGAGTAATGTTGTCAAGTGGGGAACTTATATTAATTAAAACAAGTAATAACACACAACACACACACTAAGAGTGTGTGTGTGTGTGTGTGTGTGTGTGCGTGTAATCGCCAGGAGCAAGAGGGAAAGGGGTGTAACCCTAGTTCATCAAGATTCAACAAATTGAAGGGTGAATTAGAGGCAAATTGTATGCATGGACACATAAAAATGATCACTTAGTCATGGAGATCACAAGGTATGTTGAATTTTGTTATTTTGTGATACTTTGAAATTATGATGAACAACCATAATCGAAATTCTGGAGTGAATGATGAATCTATGAACGTAGTTGTGATGAAATTCATGTTTAAAACAAACCCTAGTTGAAAACTTGATGAATTAGTGTTACAAACTAGGGATTTGATGATTACCATATATGTGCTAAGTGGGTTTTATAACAAGAAGATGAACACTTGAATTAGGGTGTTAAATTGATGAATATTGATGTTATGTTACTAGTACTAGGTGTAGTTCATGAACGCTAGACATGGAGGTTTGAATTTTGATGTTAACCTTGGTAAAAATAACTAGTTATGAACTAGTTTGTAAATGTGTAAAAGTATGCCCATTAGGTGTTTGATAAAATGCCTAAATGAACGCTAAAATGTTGAAATTTCGGGTGAAACGCATATTTTAATAATATGGCAAATTATGCAAAGTATGAATCGATAAGGGTTCAAAGCATAAAGTTAATCTAGACTTAATTGTGTAAATCATGTGATCGAAAGTAGTTAACTTTTGATAAGTTAAGTTAACTAATTATGAAGTCGAATAGTAGTTTCGACATAGAAAATGAGTAAGGTGGAATAGTCATGATTGTTAATGACTAATCTAACCGCCTTGTAGATATTGACAATAGTTTGACGCTTAACGAGCTAGGTGGAGGCTTGGGAAAGAAGCGATCAAACGAATCAAATGCGAGAAGAAAAGTGTAAACCGGACGAGAGGTAAGTAAAGCTTACGCCCCTTTTCATTATTTACAAATTTCTTAATTGTAAGTAGTGTATGTGAATGCTATTAAGTGGTTGGTATATGATGTTCCGACATGATTTAATGAGAGTCGGAAAAAGGGAAAATGGTAAGAAATCATGGATTACGGTAAAAGAGTAAAATGGTAAATTAAGTCATGTAATGACAAACAAATAAGAAACGGTTTTTAAGTAAAACGAGTTCAAAGAGAAAACCGGGATAGGTTTAAAGGGATGAAATGGTAATTAAATACCATCTCATACGGACAAATGGTCAATTAGACTAAATGGGTCAAATGGTGTTGTTAACACCATTTGACAATAACATTTGACAATCGCTTGTTGAGTTTTGTGATTCACAGGAATTAACATAAGGCTCGCGTTATTATTAGCTAGCGATTAATAGTGAAAGGGTTGTAATGGGTCGATATCATGACCCGGGCCAGGTACGCATAAATAAGTTGTTAGTTAAATATGCAATTTTGGTCAAATAATTAGTGAGAGTCCTTCGTCGTAAATGAGGGACTAAAAAAATGACCAAAACGTCCTTGATAGGTAAATCGGGCAAACGACCCTTAGAGGTCGTTTAGATACTAGTAATATGATTATGTAACTCTTAGATATATGTAAGAGTTGTAAGTATAAACCTTGTGGGTCAAATGCCTAAGAACGGGTCAATTACGTAGAATGACTATCCAAAGGGTAAAATTTAGGATAACGGTCCATCATGTTAAATCCACCACAAAATAGTTGTGGTGGAATATAAGAGGCTATTTAACAATGGGAATACGAGGTGTAGAAAGAGAAGTGCAAGTTTGACGCTTAAATGCATAAAAATCGCTCTAAACGGGTCAAAATGAGTAGATATGCGAAACGAGTTAAGATTGCTTAAGAAACCCGTAATTTGAACCTTAAGTATTGGTAAACTGATATAACATGATGTCCATGGTATTTTAAAGGTAATAAACAAGTTTGTTTGATAAAATCACGAACGAGTCAAAAAGTGTTAAAATTGAATTTCAAGCCAAGAGCTTGAAATCTAAAATTTTGTGAATTCAGATGTCGGATTTTTACTCCATGAGATGGAGAATTAAATTACGAATGTGACAACCCGAACCTTTGAGGTTAGTAACGTCTAACTTTCTAATATAATTCCTTATTATTTCCCTTCGATGTGTTATAAGTTCCGCGTTGTTTTGTTGGTTTTGCTTTGGGCCGCAAGTCATTGGGCCACATTAGTGAGCTAACACATTGTTAACATTTCATTCCGGCCTGGTTTATCACAAACCGAGCCCAACTATCTCATGTGTGTTTTGATTTAAACAAGTCATGCTAGCAAACAAGTTATGGGATCGGCCCACCTGGAAGCCCAATCAATTCGTAAAACCAAAGTGGGATTTGGCAGCCCACTTAATCCTCCGAATTAATATATGTGCATTCGCTTATGGCCCTAGGCCTGGCACAGCTACTAATGTAAATAATTATCATCGGCCCAAACCCAAAGGGTTTACATATGTTTATATGCTTAGTAATTACGTAAATTGTTAACAAACACATAACCCTATATCCTATTCCCTAATCGCACGAATTCAGTAGAGACCCCCCCCCCCCCTTCGAGACAACATCTTGCTCGGTCAAAATCTTGGTTAGTGGTTCTTATTTGTGACATTCATATTTGTATGTTATTGCTTAATTGAGATATGGAATGAGATTAATGATTAAGTATAGATGTATGTCGATGTTGTGTATGTGAAATCTGGTAGACCCTAATCTCTTGTGCGAATTATATGAAGTAAAGATCATGTGATTAATTGCTTGCATGTTGGTAATTGATGAATCTGTTTTAATAATGATAATCACAGATGGTCTGATAATATGGATACTTTAAAAAGAATGTTAATTAATACTAAGGAATTTTATGTGTTATGTATATGTTATATATGTGCTGATTTAATAAGGTTGGAACCTATTTGAATAAAGAATTAGGTTGGCATACTAACCATATACTTGTTAGATGATTTCTTGGTTTTAAAAGAATGATTTAGTTATTAATTGATTGCATGATTTATTTGCTATTTTGGATCGCTGTTATGTACATGAAACCCATGAACTGGGACATCCAATTTGCATATGGACCGGCCAGGTTTGGGTAACAGTAATTGGGTAGTCATGGACCATCAGATCCATGTTAAAGGATACTTATGCTTTGTTTCGTAAAACTGGGAATTTTGGGAGGGTAAATAATCGATGGATTGGGTAGTGATTGTTGCTTAACACATGTTAGGTTAGACTAGCAAATTATTGGGCCGCACCTCTTCTCTGCTTATGTGGGCCGACAAGATTGTGGGCTGATTGGTATGATTATATAAACATAAGCTGTTGGTATTTGATAACATTGGATCATCATTAGTAATAATTGGGCTGGACATCAATTAACATTAACGATTAGTTGGTTGGGCCGAGACTGTTGGGCTTCACACACACACTTGCTGTACACGTGAATTGGGCTGTGAATCTTGGGTGAAACATACTTGCATGTTAAGAACCGTTTACATGGATTTATGGGTGGTGTAGATGAACAGTAGGTGAGCTATATGTTTATTCTATGATTCTAGGATGTATGTTAAAAGGTTGGATTGCATGAATGAATGTGCTAGCCATATGTGTTGTTATTTGCATAGTACATATAGAGGATGTGTGATTTGGAACTACAAACTGATAGATAATGATAACCATGTTAGGGTTGGTCGGTCAACGGTAAACACGTAACTAATCTTACCGAGCAAACCAAGGTGAGTTCATCTTTTGAGCATGCGTCCCGGTGGTTGGGACAGTCAGTGGGTATCCCAGGGAGGGATAAGTCTTTTGGGTAAAAACGGGAATGTTGGATAATATACTCTTCCTATCACCTTTAAAGTCCCTCCGTGTTGTTTGGTTACCGGGGAGGTAACATGGTATTAGTTAGTAGCGCTACTTAGGTTTGGCAACTTCACCCCGTACCTGGGAGGACGGGTGTTGAACTAATGACCTAGTCATGACCAATGCTTTGATAGGAGCATTGGAGAAAGGGCAAAATAGTCAGAAGCCGTCTTGTATTCGGGGTATTATCAACATTACTTTCGGAATTAAAATTCAATGGACTAACTAATCACTTGGTAACTAACGTTTTCATAAAACTATGAACTCACCAGCGTTGTCTGATACACTTGTTGCATGCTCGCAGGTCGTTAGATATCTTGGATTTGAGAACTTGCTGTCTGGAGTAGCTGGAGTGGTCATGGGTCGACTGGAGGGATTCATGTGATTGAACTATTGATATTATACATTGGTTTTGAAACAGTTTAACATTGGTTTACTATTTGCTTCCGCTGAACACGTTGGTTTCCGTTTAAACTTGTTAATGGTGATTTTCATTAATAAATGAGGATTTGATTTATAAACGTGTATGGGTTCAATGTAATTAGTGGCTCGTTGTTGGTACGTCACACGCCTAACGGGTACATTCCCTAGGTGGTATTTTGGGGGTGTGACAACGAACGCGTAGGAAAAAGAATCGTGTAAAACGGACATCTAGATTAAAAGTTATGGCCGTTTAAAGTTTGATTTTTCGATAAAAACCATAGCTGGCAGATATGCAGGTCCGGGAAGTGGAACTGCTGGAAAATGGTCTCCCTCGCGCCACGCGAGGGAGTGTGATGGATTGGGCGCGACACGCGACGGATGTCGCGGCACGCGAAGGACAAGAGTAAGCCTCTCGCGTGGTGCGAGAGGCATAAAAACTAGGAAAATTGTTTTTAATTATTGTTTGATGCTTAGAACTGATTTAAATTCTATTTCTAAGTTATCAAAACTAACTTTTAAGTTGGTTTTGATCGTAGGTGATTATCAAGAGAACCCGGTTGAAGATCAAGCTCAACGTAGAACCGAACACGATGCATTTACAAGCTTCCGCGCATAGTTTAGTCGTTTTTCTAAACGGAAAATTTTTACCAATCACGATGTAACGTTATAAAATTTAGAAATGCTTTAATTAACTTGTACTTTCAATTTATATGTAATCTTAATTACATGTTTATTTTCGTAATCTATACAAAAACCTTTAAAATAATAGTAAGGGTGTTACATAGGTTACTCACGCGTACGGACGCTCACTTACGGTATTACAATACACGAAACGCAAACTTGTGAGTTCATGTCCCTCCTTTCAATGATTTTAATGTTTTGTTTTTAAAACAATCGAGGGGAAATACATGTCATAACAAATGGCATTTAGCTATGGGTTTAGATGATAACGTGATCAATGTGCTTAAGTAGGATGATGACATTAGTAACCATTAATCACTTAGTGACCAAGGTGCAAAAGGTATAGATCTATCGAGCTTGAGGCGCGCTCCACTCTAGGTTGGTATACCCATAGGAGTACTTTTGTGATCCCTATGATGTCAAAGCTGTCTCGGGTTGGTTACTTACTTATGGCACATATGTCATGGTGCAAGCTACACACTGATAGATCCTTAAATTCCATGAATGCTAATTACATACCATGATTTCATTACAAGATAACACTTATGAGATTTCATATGATAACAATTATGGCACGAACTCGCTCAACTTTTGTTAACCTTTTTAAAACTACATGTATTTCAGGAAACAAGTCTTGAGCCGGTGATACTGATATTCCAGGAACCGGCGAGTTTGACGGAGCTTCGGTCCTGAATGACGTGTTCAGTGCGTTTATTATTACTAAGAAAGGAGTAGAAGATAGATACAACACCGAGCAGTCACTTATAATCTGGTCTCTATTCATATCTTGATAGGGCTGTTCAAAAAGCTCGCGGCTCGGAGCTCGCTCGAAGCTCGCTCGGATTTAGCTCGGAAAAAGCTCGCTCGATTTGGCTCGGTTTAAAAGTGAGCCGAGCCGGCTCGGCTCGGTTAGAAAGTGAGCCTAGCTCGGCTCGGCTCGTAACGAGCCGAGCTGGCTCGGTTCGGCTCGCTTTGTAGCTCGGCTCGTTTTGTAGCTCGGCTCGTTTTAGCTCGAATTATTTTACTTATAATAAGTTTTAATTTTATATACATTATAATATATTACAAAAAAACTAATTATTATTTACATGTATATAGGTTTGTAATTTGATATTTATGGCATATTTGAAGATTGATTACCATACTAATGAACTAATATTGTATTTTATTGAAATTAAAACTTATTTTGCATTGTTAAACTTGATTTTGGTTTGAATTGTATTAGGTTGAACTTATTTTGAATATATTCTTTTAAATTATTGAATAATATTTTAGGTTATTAAATTTTAAGAGGTATATATTAGTTTTTTTTTTTATAAAATCGAGCCAAACCAAGCCGAGCCGAGCTAGCTCGGTTTAAAACCAAGCCGAGCCCGAGCTTAGATTTTCAGCTCGGTTTCAAATCCGAGCCGAGCCGAGCCAGCTCGGTTTATAATTGAGCCGAGCCCGAGCTTGGCCTGGCTCGGCTCGGCTCGGCTCATGAACAGCCCTATATCTTGACAAGTTACAGCACCGTGAGACCAGTTGGACAGCATGTCCCCTCTGGGATCCAAAAGCTTGTCCAAATGGGAACCCCAACTCCTTATTTATAGGCAACAGCCTATCATCCGAATGAACCTATGTCCATCCGTCCGGATGGCCATCCGTCTGGATGGACTATTACACTGCACAACCTACATTCGGATGGAGGTTTGGACTATATGTTGTCCATCCGTCCGGATGGACCTTTACAATGCATAAACTGTGTCCGACTTTTCCTATTCTATACATATTCCACATATGCTCTATCTAACTATTCGCACAGTGGCAGATGTACGAAATATGCACCAACAGATTCCCCCTCGGCTGTCACTGTTAAATCGTCTCTAGCACTTTAAGAACCTTGAGCTGTGTTTGAATATTCTACAATCTTCAACTATTCTGCAACTTCAATTTGGCATCTTGAAATCCTCAATAGATTCCCCCTCGATTGATGATTCGGGTTTGCTTTGACAGAGTAAAGCACCAATTCCCCTTAAATGAATTTTTAGGTCTTTTGCACAGTTCACGATTCACCTCTGATTTGCTAAACAGCAAACTTCACGAACAATCACCAATTTGAAACTAAACACTGCAGCATTCTCTGTTCCCGCTTTAACCTTATCCGAGCTTAGATTTTGATATATCATGTCTGCACCACGATCTCGCATTCTACTTGCTCGATCTAAGAATGTACAAAAACTCAACCGGCAATTGATAGAAACTTCAAATACCCCACTGGTTAACTTCAAATCCGTAATTCCCCCTGAAGATCTGATATCCCGTTTTCCGTGATCAGCGTTAACGCACCGTAAGAATAACAGATCCGTGTAAACGGTATTCTCCACAATCAGCAAATCTTCATCGGAAAACAAATCATCTGGTAATGTAATCCGATCTCCGAAGCATTCGTCCACAATAAGATTCATCTCCTCGGATAATCTAGATCTCAGAAGCTATAATCCACGATTAGATTCATATTCCTCCTGACAATCTGAAGTCGAAACCACCTGAATACTGTTGCAGCGTCACGAATTTCAAAAATGCTGGAACATCTGAAATTTTTATTCCCCCTCATTTTTGCAAATTCTGACGTCTCTATTACTGAATTCCCCCTCAAACTGAGCAATTCAGACCTCTTTTATCTGTGAAAAACTCGACTATGCCGAAAATATGACAATTTTCCTCAAAACGTCAGTTTTTCATCATTGAGGATTTTACGTTTTGACCCATAAATAGTCAGATAACCTAGATGATAAACATTCTGCACCAATATCATGGCTACCCCACTAATTTCCACAATCCGTGATCGCATCATCAAATCTGTTCACAGAAGCCCCAGACGGTCTCCCCCAACAACCCAGCTTGGTCGTTAAAACCCGAAAAAATTTACAATCACCAATTTTTTTCTAGAGACTCACCTCGTCATTGCGATCAAAAAATTCCTTTTTTAGGCATTTGCTCATCCGTCCGAATGGAGTAGGTCCATCCGTCCGGATGAACTGATTTTGGATCATGTTGACAATTCGCCACCTGAGTGTCTTCATCCGTCCGAGTGGAGTTCATGTCCATCCGGATGAGGTTCTACCCCTCCGTCCGAATGACTATATGATCTGGATGGTCATTCGCCCGGATGGTCATCCGGAGGAATATGCTCTAACAACTCAAGAACACTCCAAATCACGTTTTTTCGATCCAGAATCTTTATTTGTGTGAATTTCATGATGAAACCTCACAGGATTGTGCGCAAATCAATTTCGAACAGATTGATGGCTTCAATTCCAAAATCCATCCGTGAATCGACCTTTATTTTGATGATTTTCTATGCTTTAACGTCAAAACTCCCGTTTAACCCAAAATTGATTAGCTTAGGTGATTTAACCGACTGTTAGATCAATTAAATCGGTACCGTAGCTCTGATACCACTTGTGAGGACCGGGAGTTCGGTTTAATTGAACACGCTCAGGTCAGATCAGCAACACCATGATCGTGCGGAATCCAATAGTGATGTAGGAGAGAGATAGACAACATAGACACCGTTTAATGCATTCATTCTCATTGAAGTTGTTAATTCGTACAAAGTTCCAGAGAGAATTTGCAAGAGCTCCGCCAGAGGTGTCAAAACTGATGTCTCAAATGAGAGCCAAGACCCTCTATTTATAGGCGCACTCCATCCAGGAGAAAGCACAACCCGTCCGGGTGACTATGTCCATCCGTTCGGATGGACTCCATCCATCCGGATGGACTTACAAAACATACAAACTTTGTGTTTCGTCCCGGATACGATACAAAACATATACAAAACTATACATTGACAACAATCAGGTTAATATAGACTAAATCCAGACAAAAGCTACAGACATATGCATCTACAGATATACTACGGGAAACGGGAATGACAATGACAACGATTGCCGCTTTTGGAGGATTTATCTTCTATATCCCAACTTCATATGGGTATCTAGGAGACAAAACCTCAATATGTTTTATGTCAAAAACAATCTTTTGTGAAGTGTAATATAACTTGAAATCTATGTGTTGGAAACTTGTGAACTTTTGTTGAAATCAATATATCTATGGCATCGTTGTTGATTTATATTGTTTACACATTTGGATGCAATGATTATCTTTCTTACGTCACACACAATACGCTTCCGCTACTAGTAGGGTGTGACAGATAAGCGGGTAGAAAGTTACGAGCTTTTCATATAAAGGGCAAAATTTGGAAAAATGGAATTCAACAAGGTTGAACCGTAACCTACGGTTACAGACCGTAGGCTACGGTGGAGTGCAAAAATCAAAAAAGATTACAACTGTAACCTACGGTTCAGCACCGCAGGCTACGGTCTACCATGTCTGCTCATTCTTTTCCATTTGAACCGTAAGCTACGTATGCAAACCGTAGCTTACAGCGGGGATGTTAAAAATTTTATTTTTTGTTTCCTTAAGTTATATATGTTATGAAATCTCATTTAAACCTTTCATAACTAACATTTGAGATTGTTAAATGTTATTTAGGTCAATATTACATGTAGATGGATGGAACAAGCTTGCACAAGAAACGAACACAATTGATGTCGAAGCTTCCACGTTTTGTTTAGCCGCTATGTTAACCTAAACATTGTTAACTAGTAGAAATGTTCTTTTGATCACTTATGAAGTAGTTGTTTACCTCAAACTATATTTCACGTTTTTGTAACTAGCATTATGTCTATATGTATAATGCAAGCTTTTATAAAATATTTTATATAAATTAAGTATGGGTCTTGCAAACAACAACAACAATAATACAAATTTTAACAATAATAACAATTAATAATATTAAGAATACTAATAATAACAATTAATAATAATAATAATAATAACAATAATATTAATAATAACAATAATATCAACAATTTTAATAATAATAACAATTAATCTGTCTAACGTAACTAAATAAATTTGATACCTGCTTTGTGAAGTACGGATTGCCCGGGATGGGGGGGTGCCTCACCACCATATCCACCATATCCTCCAACGTCCGGATGGTTTTGTTGAACGTAAGAATTGCTCGGGGAAATGAATTGCTGATGACCACCGTGTCCTCCGTATCCATCAGGATAGTGTTGTTGCATGTAAGAATATTCACACCCGTATCCATAATCCGGATACCCTTGTTGCGCCGGATAACTTGGTTCATCAGCATAGTATTAGTCATCTACAGGGGATGTTTCATCAACAGGGGGATGCGTGTTCAAATCTAGAAACGTTCTGTTTTGTTTTCCTTGTACACTAGACACAACCTCCTCTTGCTCGTTAGAATCGGGAATGCCAGTCTCCTCCAAAAAATGGTATCATTATTAGTAAATAATTAATTAAAACAATTAAGCTAATAACTGTTACTGGAACGTTTTCGGGCACCCATGACTCGCCAGAATACGGCCCAAAGACATAGTTGTCATCCCAGTATGATGACATTTCAGCACCTCATAAGTGATAAAAAGAAGATGGCAAAAAAGAAGCTCGGTGCAAGGAAGAACAATGGATGGTTGAAGAATGCTCTGTATGTCACTATTTATTTCTCATATGTATGCCTCGTATAGCCCTAGGCACATAGTAAAATGAGTTCTCAAGACGCCCCGTCTAGGCCTAGACGAGGCGTCTTCCTCTATCGTATTGCTCCCTCGTATAGACCTAGACTCCCCGGTTGATGTGATTGCTTTGACCTGGTACGATGTTCAGTGTCTGGTCGGAGACAAAAACCCTAGACGCCTCGTATAGGCCTAGACGAAGCGTCTTAAAGGCCCTAGACGCCCGCCCCGTCTAGGCCTATACTAGGCGTCTTAAAGGGTGTGAAATAGGCATTAAGGTGTGTGAATATGCACACCCTAATCAAATTCATAACCATTTTGGTGAGATTTGTGATTTCATAATGATTATGATCGACGTGATCTTATAAGAATCATCGTCTTCCTTTTGATACCTGTATAAGGTCTTAAGGTCTCGCTATCTTTCCACAAACATAAAAAAATAAACTTATGTAACACCACACATACTTTCACGGGTTTTGTATGTATAATGCTTATTAGTTAATAAAAAAATTACCGGATCGGACGATTACCAAAGGTCTAACAATATACACTTTATTATCAACAAATTAAATGCATACAAAGGGTAACCACATAAATAATGTTGGATTTAACTTCCTTTAAGTTGTTTACTATCACCAACTATCAACACATTTGATTAAGGTGTTCGTAAATTGTTAAAGCCTATCGGACCGTTTAACACTTTACCCACAAGTAAATTGATCAATTTGGTAGTTTAACATAGAGGCGTACAAATCGTTTTTTTTAACCGGTCAGCTTTTTAATCGAACCGGTTTTTTCATCAAAAACAAAAATCGTTTTTTATAACCAGTTTCGGTTACTAACCGGTTTTTTTAACCCCAAAATAATAACCGGTTCGGGTCGGTTTAAAACCTGTTTGTGCCAAAAAAAAAAAAAAACTAGTTTTTAACCGGTTTAAAAAATCAAGCATACTAACCGGTCTACAAACCGTTGGTTCGATTCGGGTTGAAACCGGTTTAAAAAAAAACGGTTTTGGTTTTTTTCGATTTCGATTCTAGGTTTTTTTGCATCTTTAGTTTAACATTTAATGACTTGAAATTAACCTAGAAATCGAAACAAAAGTGTAACCTTTGTTACTTTTTTAGCATTACTTTTAGTATGCACGTGATATGTTTTATATTAATAAATCATCTTTATCGTTGCGTTTTAAATAAGTATGCGTGTGTTATGCTTTATATTTTATAATATAATAATATAATAAATCATCTTTATCGTTTTAAACAATTTAATACGAATAAAAAACCTATAAACAAATATTAAAAAAATTGCTAACCATGAAAATCAAAGCGTTTTGACCGATCCAACCAACCCAGCTGGTTTATATCAAACATATGTTACTCTAGAAAATCATGTCAATAATTCACAAGCTTAATACGAAGAATAAAAATAAAAGTCAACCATAAAATAAAATAAAAAAATATGTAAAAGGCATCATTAATGATGAACAAACGATTCTCTAATCACATTAGTAAAAAGAAACATCAAAACTAAAAGAAAAAAAAAACTAAACATGCTAATTGACGTAAAAAGATTTACAGGAAGAAACATGCATGCATGGGATGATAACGTGCAATTGAAATTTCAATTACGAAGCCGGTTTGGTCCCGAAGGAACTAGTCTTTTTGCTACGCCATATCTTGGATCAGTTTCATCCAACGACGGGTGATGTGGTGGGAGAGGTAGCTCACGAAGGTGGAGTCTTTCGGATAGGAAGCGAACACTAGTCGTTGTTGTTGTTGTGGCACAATGACGACCATGGAAGTAAATGAGAGGTTCCGACGATTTCTTGGAAGACGCGGAGATAATGAGAGAGAGTAACAGCAGCAAAAGGACTTTCAGGAGAGGTGCAAGATTTGATGAGAAATAGTTGTTCATCTTCTTAATATTTTTGTGTGACAAATGGTGATGGTGATAAAGGGAGTATTTATTTATAAGGGTTATTATGATATCTCACTATTGGATCATTATAACTATACCAAAAGGATAATAGTATCCCTACATCAAAGGATAATCATATCCCTAATGGTTACATTAAAAGTTGTATTACATTTGATGACTTGTTTAATTTACAATTATAAACTAATTAGAATACCTCAAATTTCATCAAATATAACGACCTTAGTTTCCTATCAGTGAATGACATGTTTTAGAATTGTATTATAGTTTTTTTAGAATTGTATTATACTTTTTTTAATAGATCGTTGATATTTTTTAGTATATAATATTATTATAAAAGTTATCTGTCAAAATTGAAATTACTTATTTAATAGAAGTTATTGTTATCGAAATTTAAATATTCATTATCTAATCCTACACGGAGGACGAGTAATTTTCTTCTATTTAAAAAAAATTATAACCATATTGTTGTTAAATATCATAATAATTTTTACAGAGGTAATCTTCTATCTATCTTCTCTATTAAAGGAGCTTAGACGATGACCTTACTTTGCTTACGTGTCAACTTCTTAGGTATGCCACGTAGTCCTTGCTGATGTCATAATTACGATTTATTTATTTTATATCTATCTATATTATATAATCGGAATTTTTTAATATAA
Organism: Helianthus tuberosus; assembly: GCA_030545235.1. Classification (NCBI taxonomy): domain Eukaryota; kingdom Viridiplantae; phylum Streptophyta; class Magnoliopsida; order Asterales; family Asteraceae; genus Helianthus; species Helianthus tuberosus. Next base: position 194,490,564 of record CM060451.1, read on the forward strand.
TATACAAACTAAATTTTTAAGGAGGCAAATTTGAATTGCATAGGGAGTTATATGGCCATTTAATGCACATCATCAGAGAACTGACTTCTCTCTTCTCACTTCTCTCTTTCTTCTCTCTTCAAACTGACTTCTCTCTTCTCACTTCTGGCGATTTCTAGGGTTTCTCTTTCTTCTGTATTCAAAAAGCTTCAAGTTGAAGAATGTATTCGGCAAAGAAGTCCGATGGTTCTGTCACTCGGCTATGATGATCTCAAAAGTCTTTTACCAGTTGATTTTGGCATGGCAATGATGGCGGATGGTAGGGTTTGACCTGCAACCCACCTTGCAACCATGATTTCTGGTAGATGTGAGCCACATTGTTTTGTTGTACTTTTCGAGTCTTGGCTTTCTTGAAGCCATCTTCATCACTGTAGTGAAACCCTAACCGCCGTCACCATAGGTTTCTGCTGATAATACCTGAAACGGCAAACCCTGGCCACCACTTGGGGTGCGACTGTTCACTATCGCTGTGGTGACTGAAACCCCATTCGTCTGCATGTGTGCGAATGTTGACTATCGCTGTGGTGACTATCGCTATGCCTCTGTTTCTGCTCTGGAGATGTCTGGTGGCCTAATAGGAGATGCAAAGTTGTATTGTCTGCTAAAATAGAAAAAGGTTGATTTGAGGTGACTTCCGTCAAGTTCCACATAACTTCAAGTGGGTTTTTATTGTTTGAGGGTAAAGGTTTATAATAATTTTTTTTATACAATTTGAAATTAGGTTTTGGAGCTGGCTGGAAATGCAGCAAGAGACAACAAGATGAGTTCTCTTTCAAACCCTAGGTTATCTCGGTTCCACTCCGAAAACGTTCCGCCTGTTGGTTTCGTGCAAGGAAGTTACAGGATTGGAAATTCTGTAGATCCGCATGTTAAGGTATGGGTTAAGTGATTGATTTGTGTGTTTATGGTTTTTAGATACTGTATTTGGAACAGGAGTTGATTCTTGCGAAATTTGTTAGGTTGGGTGACAGTGGGATCTGGATACGTTTAAATTTCTGTTGATTATTTTTCAGAATTTGAGTTTACAGTTGTTTGTTGGCAGATGATTTTACCGACACTACAAATAAAAAGCCATTCAGTGACACACAATAAGTGTCACAAAAAATCAAATAAATGCCACTAAAGGCCCTTGTTGGAATGCGCGGCACACACAAAAAGTGCTGCTAGAAGCGGTGACGCTAAAGCCTTTCAGTGGCACTTTTTTTGTGCCGCACATTTCAATAGGATCTTTAGTGGCACTTTTTTTATGCCACTACAAATTTTGGGGTTTTTAGTGACACATAATTTTTGCCACCAAAAACACATCAAATTAAATGCCACCATAGTCATTTATCGTGTGAACTGTAATTAACTAAAATCATTATTTATTTACAATATTAAATAAAAATAAATCTATAAAATGTAGAAATTGTAATATCATCACTTCAATTAAAAGTTAGATCATGTTCCAGACATATTCCAAGCATCTAATAAGTGTCAATTTAGTAAATACCAAACATATAGAACACAAACTAACAAATGTTTGAATAAAAACATGAAACTTCATTGCAATCATGAACCTCTTTCACAATCTTCATGTGAGTAAAATGATCTTCATGTTAACTCTTTCTTAGCAATGATACTAGTGGATACCTGCTAAAAAAAGTAAAGCCCTTTTAATATGCAAACAACGAGGAAACTATTCGATGTGAATAATAAAATATTGTCCACTACTTATGTAAAAATTGACAAGATAAAAGTAATTACTATTATCATTATGGCTTCTTTCAAATGATATATGGTTAACTGATAAAGGGTTGTTAGGGACCGAAGAAACAATACCAGGGACCTATACATATAACTGAAAACAGATGTTAATACATAAATTCGTAACTATAAAGAGAACAAACAGTAGTACATGCAAGTACCTTTCTATTCATATTGCTAAGAAAGACAAGATGATATTTTACCATAGTTCTTGCCTCACATTTAAGTTTCTCCGCCTCCGATGTTTTGCTGCTTCTCTTCTAATTTGGAATAAAAGTGAAGTAAAATGAACAAAAATTATAAAAATAAAGAGAGAATTAGCATCCTGGTAGCATCTTTAAAAGATGTTAACATGTCACAAGATGTGACTATACAAGTTGAAAAGGGTCGGCTCAAGTTGACTACAAACATTTTTGCCCAAAATTTGAACTTTTGTTATTAATTGGCGCGACATATAGTATAACTAAGAAGTAAAACACAGGCTAAACAAAAGATAAAACCAAACAAAAAAGAAAACACAAAGATATTAATACAAAGATTCTACTGAACAAGGGTCGTCATCATCCAAATGTTTCTTGTTATCTGGCTGCAAAGGGTTCCTTGCTATTGGAGGACGAACTGCTTGAACCCAAAAGAAAGTATTATTTAGATCAAAACGTGTGAAAATAGCTTAGCATTCAGCATGGGCAGTTCTTACCTCATTTGTATTCTTTGTAAGTTGGGCAAGAGAGATACTTAAATGAGATGGCTTGACAGAAATATTGGAATCAACCTAAACATCCAAGAGCGGCTTAACCATTTTGGAAGCCCAAAGCAACATGAAAATCCAGGGCCCTTTTCCAAAATATATTTTGTTTACAATCCTAACACGCTGGAATATAATGAAATTAGCTAAAAGTGTCATTTTTTATGTACTTATCTAAACCAGATCAAACTCAAACTGGTGAAACAGACAATTAAATTAAAAAAAAGAACAAGATTACCTTATTGGTCTAAGATCTTCTAAGCTAGTGAAAATGTATATTCTAATTTCTAAGTAGAGCTAATCCCAAAGCTACTTATTACCTCACAGATAATATTAATTTTTACGCTCGTTAATAAATCATATATGCTATTTGTGTCCAAATTTAGTTTTTGTGTAGAATTTCATTTAAGTACAAGTACTGGTACCTACAGTCTGTTTTAATCAATAAGTAACATGAATGTTTGATTTCTTTCATTTTTTCAGGTAGGGATGGCAATGGGTCGTGTATGGCTAATCCCATACCTATACTCGATTGTAAAAAAAAAAATTCCCATACCCAGCCCATTACCCGTCGGGTATTTGGTGAGTATTTACCTGTCAGGTATCGAGCATACCCGCGGATATCGGGTTACCGGTTGGGATTCTCATGTATATATATATTATATTTTCCTTTATAACTTAATGTTTTAAAAATCCATATAATATATTAATGATGATAAATAACATACATATTATCATCACTCTAATAATATTTGATATATGCATATATATATATATATATATATTATAATATTAATCACAAATAATAATTCCGTATTTCATAGCATATAAATATGAATAATGTCATCAAAATATATATTTCAAATAGAAAAGTTTATTTTTAAAATAATAAAGCTACAAGAATTAAACAATACTAAACAATAGCTAAAGGAAAATAAATATAAAACTTAAAAGTTTTCGGGTATATATTTCGGGTATATAGTTTTGGGTAATCGGGTCGGGTATCATCTAATCCCATACCCGTCCCATACCTACATAATAGTTTGTTTCCATCCCCATGCCCGGCCCAATACCCGTCGGGTATCAGGTATACCTGTCCCAAATGCTTCGGGTTTCGGGTATACCCGTCGGGCTCAAATATTTTTGTCATCCCTATTTTCAGTGGACTACATGCTACTATAAAAACTATCGCTTATTATCAAAAAATCCATTACCGAATTACCACAACTCTTGGTGCTATGAGAATGAGACAACGTGTGCAGACCCAAATTAACAACCTAATTTAATTAAGTCTTTATAACAACAGTCGAACCTAAATAATCGAGTCTCTCTTAACATCACAAAAAAGAAGCCAAGTATCACTAAGTGTCCAAGTGTAGTATCTAATCTAGTAATCTTTGTAGCATCTGAATAATCAGTTAGTGTAACCATTCAATAATCAATTAGCCTAAAAAACAAAATAACAGATTATTGGATTAATAATTTAATATTCAAGAACCAAGTTCAAGTATTTTTTAATGTTTTTGAATAACTTTTTAGACCCCTATTCCACCTAACCTTGCATTTGCAAGAAATTGAACTCATACCACTTTTGTGGGGGCTAGAACCATAATACTAGACCACTAGATGATGGCTAAGAACCAAGCAAATAAGCAAATTAACTTACTTGTCGATCATTGGTGATAACAAAAATCAGTTATGAAGCAAAAAATGGGGAAAATGTGGCGCCATTACATTGCGATCCATTGGATGTGCATCATGAATAGGGTTACCAAATTTCCAATGATGTGCATCATGAATAGGGTTACCAAACACCAACATACTTGATTTGTGTAAACTTGTAAGATTAAAAATTAATTTCCCCACTGCAACAAAGTCTACTCTTATGTGAACCTGTACGGCTGTACCAATAATCATTGTTATATTAACCTGAAAAGTGAGTAAGTTTGTGTGTACACACACATTATAATTGATTACCTGGTTGCCAGTCCGAAGGTAGGGTTCAGCCCATTGCGAAAGAGAGACTGAAAACGATAAACTAGAACCACAAGAATATTGGACAACTGAAGACATTTTAACCACGAAAAGTGTTCTAAAAACTTCGCATGCCCTTCACACCCGACACATTATGATTCCAATGGGATAAACCAAATGTCGATCACCTCCTGTTTAAAAGCGAGCGATATTGAAAACATGATCAATTCTTAAGAGTTTGAAGTCGTTGGACCGAGCAAAAAAAACTACAAAACATCATCATCCAGATATTACATCTACCCTTTAACAAGATTTTGCTAGCAAACTACATTTTCCATCATCATACACCATGAAACTTGCTCAAAAACTATACAATGGCAAACCAGCAGGGTTGATTACATACATGAGAACCAATGGACCGTACATGTCTGATGCATTTCTGTCCTCACTAGCATCCGCCATATTAAAGCATTTTTTTCCTGAGGTTCATCTCAATCCACAAGCACGTTACTTTCTATTACAATGGGTTGATCCCTGGTTGTATTACCAGATGTACTTTCCCCATCAGCCATCTGCATACATCACCAACTAATGAATTAAACAAACTTCTTATTAACAAAAAACAAATAATTCACAAGTAATAAAATACACTCTCAACCCCACCATTTATCTCCTCAAAAGCCCCAAAGACATCTTTATCAAATTCCTCTACTTCTAACTTCACTTGTTCCACCTTAGACCATTTTCCATCACAAAGCCCCAAAATATATCGCAAAAACCTGGATCTCTAAAACCCATAACACCCCAAAAAAAACCCTAAATTAGACAAACAAAGCAACCGCCCACACATATTCAATTAAATACCAATAATAATACAATCAAACACAAGTCAATACATACTTTAACAAGATATGTAGTCAACAAACATACATAAAGTTCAAAACTTTAACTCGAATTCCAGATAAAAACTAGGGTTTGACGAAAGAAAGTGATAAATATCAAAGATACAAAGGATAGAAGGTGATACCTGAACCTGTGGATTGACGCTGATGATAAGAAAAGATGAAGAAGAAGAAAAATTAAAGAATTTTATGGCATCCCTGTTGGAGCTATATCTTACACCTAAACTACCGACGACCCCGTTCTCCAAAACTAGAAATTAGAAACTACCGAAGACCCTCGTTCTCAAAACTAGAAACTCCAAAACTAGAAATTAGAAACGGTGAAAGTACTGAATTTGGGGGGAATTTGAATCGAAAGCGGGATTTGGTTTAGATTGAAAAAATCTTAGGAGGGAACCGGATGTATTTGGGGGAAAAGTTAAGAGGGAAATTAATTTTTTTAATTTTATTCATTAAGTGTTAAATAAAAAAAATGTTTGATTACAATTACAAAAGTATAGAAATAGTAATATGTAAATCAAAATTTACAAGCATTAGTATGTTAGACGTTAAAAATTAAGAACATTTTTATATGAATACTCAAGTTTGGCTACGACTCATCAAGCGAAACTCGTGATCACATTGCAGTATGATTTTTTAGAATAAATTCTACGGGGAGAGAAATGATTGAAGATAATATTATATTATTTTAATGAGGAAAAGAGTAAAATTTGATGTAGATTCTGATGACAAAAAAAAATAAAAAAATTAGTGCCATATGTAAAGTGCCATTAAAAACCTATTTTAGTGGCATAAAAACTAAATGCCATTAAAAGGAGTGCTAAACAAGTATGGCATACAAAAAGTGCCATTAAAAACCTAAATTAGCGGCACAAAATGTATATGCCATCAAAAGCGTGTGCCACTAGATGGCATTTTTTTTGTAGTGCGAATTTGAGTGTGAAAATAAGTCTAATTTCATTATTCTTTTGTATTAGATGAGTGGAAACTTGAAACTGTGTATTGTTATTGTTTACAGCTTTCTGTTGAAAGGCTGAGTTCCATGAAGAAATACGTTTTTGGATTGGGTTCTGGTCAGGTAACTAAAAATAATCTGGTCTATACATTTTGTGTTGTGCTACTGTTTATTTTAATTTTTGTTGGTCATACGCTGATACAGGTGTTGGTGACACCTGTTGTGTTTAAATGAGTTGCTCATATTGTATGCGGACAGCCAGGACCTGCTGCAATTGTCATCGGTAATGGGTTGGCATTATCTTCTACAGCAGTTGTCGTGCAGGTAATCGTTTATGTCTCATATTGTTTAGGGTTTTGGTATTTTGTGTATATCTTTTGATTTGTGTGTTTGATTTTGGGTGTGCTTGAGTGTTTGTTATGGTTTAGGGTGATGAAGACATTCAACCATTTAATACCCTAATTGCTGCAGAAAGAGATAGATAGATTGGTTCATCTTATTAATTGTTTTTTTAATATTGTAGCGATGGTTGGGCAGGTGACATGGAATTTTATGAAACCTGAAAAACAACACGCGGATAATCCTGATGTCAACACTGTAAGTTCCTCTGCACACTCAATATGCAACTTTTTATGGATTATTCTTAATCTTTTGGATCATTACTAAATTATTTTACTTTCATGTGTTTAGGGATTGTATGTCAAGCCAAGAGTTAATGGATTTTATCCATGAGCAATTGATATCAGTAAGTTTGAGATAACTCATGTTGTCCTTTAAATTACATCAGGTTAGAGTTGACGTTGTTTGAAATGTTTTTGCTAATAAGTTGAAGTCACTTGCAAAGGTGACGTTGTTTGAAATGTTGTTGCTAATAAGCTATTCGTGTCCAATATGGTTGACTTTTACTATACAAAAAAATTGTGCCTTTCAACCGCAGCCCGTTTTCACAGCATAAAAATGGTCGCTTTTAACATCAGTTGGAAGTTTAAATCATTTAGTAAATAATGCATCATTTTTTGTTTTTTTATCTCAAATCAATTAAATTGATCAAATTTAGTTTATCAAATTTTATATAGTAACGGTTTGAATTCGGGATTCTATTAAGGGAGATTAGAGGATGACCTCGATTTGCCTACGTGTCACGTTCTTAGCTATTAAGGGAGATTAGAGGATGACCTCTGTTGAAGAAGTAACCAGTGAGAGTGTTTTGGTTGAAAACTTGGAGGGGTCGGTGACGTTGTCGAGGTTGTCAGGAAATGCTAAGTGACACTTAGCATTTCCTGACAACCCTCGACAATGTCACCGACCCCTCCTAAAAATTCCATCAAAACACTCTCACTGGTTGCTTCTACACCAGAGGGTTTCTTTTTACTAAATGAACATGTATTATCTCAATTGTGTTGACTGACCATGTATGCGTTGTTACATTAAGATTCAATTAGGATTTTTTTTATGGTGAAAATTGATCGGTTCAGTTTTGATCACCTTATATGCTTTTGTCATCTCAGGCTATGATGTCGAGATCTGGCGTGTTGTTGCAACATGCCCTAATCGTTGCTGGCTGTCGTTCGCGGCTGTTCTAGGTAGCGTTGGGTGTAATTGATGTTTGGTTGATGATAATTAGATCGATGTCACCTAAGGCATATTCAGTCAATGATGTTGATGAGATGCTTCTGACCTGAGACTAAAACTATGATGAAGCAAACGTCTGCCCGAATATAAGCGAGGTCTGACATTTTCAAATCATTTGTATTACTTTAGCAAATCATTTCGTGTTGACTGTGTTGATGAATAAAGATGAATTCAAAGTGCACTTTTCTTGTGCTTTCAACATGAGGCTATGATGATTTTGCAACACAATGTGAAAATTGAATGAAGATAACATTATGGTATGGCAAGGTTGTAGGATGGCAGTTGTTCATGCAACCTCTCTTGCAGCTATGGTGTTGTCATCTTTATGTACAATCTGAGCCTGACAGTTTGATAATATAAATGTTTTCCAACTTCTCCATTAATAGAGAAGAAAGAGAGAGTTGGAAGGAGATATGATTAGTTCTTAGTGCATTAAATGGCCAAAACAACTCCCTATGCATTTCAAATTTTGCCTCCTAAAAAAACAGATTATTACCTAAAGTTGTATCATCTGAATTTTGAACTGTTTTGATTGAACCTGTATGTGTTGTTACATTAAGATTCAATTTTGAACTGTTTTGAAAATTGATCGGTTCAGTTTTGTTCACTTTAGATGCTTTTGTCATTTGAGACTATGATGGCGAGATCTGGCGTGTTGTTGCTACATGCCCAAATCGTTGCCGGCTGCCGTTCGCAGCTGTTCTAGGTAGCGTTGGGTGTAATCGATGTTTGGTTGATGATAATTAGATCGATGTTACCTAAGGTATATTCAGTCAATGATGTTGATGAGATGCTTCTCAGCTGAGACTAAAACTATGATGAAGGAAACGTCTGCCCGAATATACGCGAGGTCTGACATTTTCGAATCATTTGTATTACTTTAGCAAATCATTTAGCGTTGTCTGTGATGATGAATAAAAATGAATGCAAATTTCATTTTTTTTTGTCCTTTCAACACAAGGCTATGATGATTTTGTAGATTTGAGTAAAAATTGAATGAAGATGGCATTATGGTATGGCAAGGTTGTAGGATGGCAGTTGTTCATGCAACCTCTCTTGCAGCCATGGTGTTGTCATCTTTATGCACAATCCGAGCCTTGCATTTTGACAAAATAATATTGTATATAATGATTTTGTATATAAAAGTGTCCTTTCAAGATGAGTCTATGATGATTTTGTAGATTAAAATGTCAAGAAGAAAGAGAGAGATGGATATTTGATTACTTCTCACAGGTATATTTAATGCGCAAAACAACTTGAACGTATCTATTCAGACCGATGAAGATGATTTTGTCATCCGAGGTTACGATTTTGAGATCTGGCGTACTGTTGCAACATATAAAGCATTGTTGCCGACTACCGTTCGCGGCTGTGCTAGGTAGCGTTCGCTGTAATCCATGTTCGGCCGATGATTATGCCATTGCTGTCACATAAGAAAACATTTTTTAATACCACGCGATATTCAGTCAATGATGTTGATGAGATGGTTCTCACCTGAGACTAAAACTATGGTCTTTTCCAAGAATTCTATGTTTGACGGTGCTCCCAGAATGGTGATATATCTATCTATCTATCTATTGCTATCTATTAAAGGAGCTTAGATGATGACCTCACTTTGCTTACGTGTCATAATATTAGGTATGCCACATTGACTCCGCTAATGTCATAATTCCGAATTTTTTATAATATTATGTATATATAATCTGTTTTTTATTTGTTATTAAATTGAAGAAGTTTTCTTTTTTTTTTAGGAGTCAAAATTTGAAAATGCATGGGGAGTTGTTTGGCCATTTAATCCACATCAGAAGTAATCATATCAACTCTCTCTTTCTTCTCGATTCAAACTTATAGCGCACATTTCTCTCTTTCTTCTCTATTCCTCTCTTTCTTCTCTATTCTTCATCACAGGTGATTTCGATTCAAACTCTAGGGTTTCCTTTACAAAGCTTCCACAGAGGGTTTTAGTAGTAAGCCAGGGTTCCAGGGACTTTATGGTAAGTTAAATGCATTTCCGTTGAAGGAAATGTCGGCCTGAGTATACACGAGGTCTGGCATTTTGCAATCATTTGTATAGTTTAGTAAATCATTTCGTGTTGACTGTGATGGTGAATAAAAATGAATGCAAAGTGCATTTGACAAAAGTCCTTTCAAAATGAGGCTATGATGATTTTGTAGATCTGAGTAAAAATTGGATGAATATAGCATTATGGTATGACAAGGTTGTAGGATGGCAGTTGTTCATGCAACCTCTCTTGCAGCTATGGTGTTATCATCTTTATTCACAATCTGAACCTTGCATTCTGAAATTGCAAATGTTTTGCAACTTCACTATCAATTACCTTCGCTGACCATGTGTTGTTGATTAAGGTTTTGAAAAGTGATTGTGTATAATTGTTGTTACATCTATACAAGAAAATGGAGTTTGGTTGGTCTGAGTTGCCTATTTAGCTGTATGTGATGATGCCGGTAAGTTTTCCAATTTTTTGTTTGTAGATCGGTCATATAAATTGACGTTTGTAAACGATTCCTGTGTTTTCTTTTACAGGTGTTCGTGTTGTCAGTTTACTGTGAATTTGGTTGAATCACTCGTTGACGTTGATACAGAGTGACTGTGAATATATTAAGGTTGAAGCAACTGTCTCCTACAGATCAGGTGGTTACTCTCAATTATCGATTGTTGTTCAATCAGAAAGATAAGCTACTTTTTCCATCCCTAAAGATGCTCTTGGTATGTTTGTTCTTAGTCGTGATTGGTAATTTCAAGAATTTATAGTTTGATAAAGGTTTCATCTTTTTTGATTCGTTTTGTTTGTGGTAATGATTTTTGTTTTGTTGTAGTATTTGATTTGTTTTTTAATTATTTTGGTTGGCTGATACACGAGAAATATTGCCAAGAAGCGGAATGACAGTACAATTGACACCACATCACACTGACCAAACAACAATTCTTCAGGAAAAACTGTTTAGTGCATTCAGAAGTTAATAATCTGAATTATGGATTGGTATTAAGATGTTTGTAAATTGGTTCAAAGTTGCCAGCTGATGTGTTGAGATTCTTGAATCAGTGAAAATCCGGTGCCATATAATTAAGTACATCTTATAGTTCAAGCTTTCTCCATCTGTTTGCAGGCGGATAGGTTGACTCGATGAGGTATGAAAAACAAGATTGATAAATTTAGTGAAAATATGATTGAAAGATGATAACCCAGTATTTGAGGATCTCATTCTATAGCCTCGATAAATTCAGGGGTGTTTTCAAATAATGCTTCCTAGATGTTTGAAGACCGACAAATGTCCACAGAATCAGTACTGTTAACATTTGTCGATCTTTGTTGGTTTTCAAATATGTAGGAACCATTATTTGAGAACACCCTTGCATTTATCGGAGTTGTAGAATGAGATCCTCTACTGTTGGGTTATCATTTTTCAAAACCATTTTCCCTAAATTTATCTATTTTGTTTTTCATGCAGGGATATAATTTGTTTTTTATTATTTGATTTGGCTGATGATCCATGTTCAAGGATGACTTATGTTTCAGACTATACAAAGATTGCCTTTTGGTTATCACAAGGTTAAATTTTAAATTAATTTGGTCTCATTCGTTAGTAAGCTTATAATTATACTTAAGCCATTAAATTCTTGACGTTAGGTCTCAATGCACCTAATGACAGCAACCATCATTGAGCCATCACATTCTTTCCGTTTACATTTCAGGTAACGGTTTTCCTTAATACATCTCGAACTTAGGTTGTTATAGTGGGAATGCCCGCGCGTTGCGGCGGGTGTCCCGAGTGAGATATCAGATTCAGTTATGATGTCTATTACGAATCACACCTATTCCGAGTTTCTAACATTTTATTTCATTCAAAAAAAAAATTATTTGAGAGAGTAATGTTTAGTCAAAATTGTAATATTAATAGCAAAAACCACTAAAACTTGCATCTAGCACAACCAAAAGTGAAACATTGGCATAAAGACGATCAGTAGAAGTAGATATCACATCAAATTTAAACTTCATGACTGGAATCCAATAGACCATACCCATTAAGTTTCATAACAGTCAATTATCGGATATATCATCAACCATAACTCACTAACACCTTACATGATTTTTTGTGTCATAAAATTTTTAGTGTAACATATTATATTCTATTAACACATACAAAAGCCTATTAAGGCCCATATCAGTATATTAATGAAACTATCTTCATACATAAGTCACTAACACATAACATAACTTGTTATAACCTAAATGACTTAGTGCACCTAATATAGCTCAGTGACATAATAAAGCTCATAACTCATCACCTTAACATAGTGTGACCTGATTAATAAAATGCATTACATAGTTTGTTTTTAAAATGTAATATTTTGTAAAAAAAGTTATTTACAAGATGATTCTGTTTATTTAGAATGTGCTTATACCATCAGTGCTCTAAATGTGTTGTTGGTATCCACATGTAAGCTCAATAGGTAAAGTTTTTACCCATGTCCGGTGAAAGGTGGGACTGGTGGGGGGTAGTATTATTAGCTTGATATATATGATATTCTATAAAAAATTTTGTTATACACATAAAAAAATTGCAAGATATGTTCTCAAAATGAATAACAGATCAACAGAAACTCAAAATCTCACTCATCAAAATAATTGCTAACAAAAGTATTTGACCATTTATTCTAAATTTCCTCAAGGCCTATTTTGTAGTTTATCACCAGCAGAAGCAAAACAAAAATGTTGTGAAGCCGTTTAATCACGGAACTCATCCATGAACTTCTGGTGAAATTCAGTCAACCACGAAACTATAGCCGGAATCTTCTCCTCTTGTGGCAATATCGTGCACCGAAAATGCCACGTCCCAGGAACCTACAACCGAAATGAACATTTTAATGATAAATAAATGATTTTGATTAGTTCTCATAGTTCTTGTAGTAGTTATGGTTACGTAAAAACTAAAAACATTCACTTATGAACCAATATGAAAAAAGGTATTGAAAAATTTACCTGACCAAAACCAGAACCAGACTATACCAGTGGCGTTTAGGAGGCGAGCAGCGTAATAAGCGTCGGGTTTTTTTGAAGTGATTCCGCTTCTTTTATTGCTTTGATGGGCAACCGAATGCGTGGGAAAAGATACATTGCGCCTTCTGCTTTGTTGCAAGTAACACCCTCTAACTTGTTCAATCCATCTTCCAATATATATTATTTAAAATTGACATAAAAAACCAAAATTAAATTTGTTATAGTGGCTATATCATTGCACTTAAGGATGAGATTATTTTCTCATATACGGGTACCGTAGCGATATGGCATCGATATAGCCTAATCGGTATTGGTATTAGGATTTCTCAAATGCGGATATTCGGTAAAATACAATACGGTGTCTGTACCAGCTTTTTTTGGTATTTCGGCATTCGTTACTGAATTATTACTCTCACCGCTGCAAAACCAGTACGTTAAACCTCGTAAATTTTATATCGAGTTGAACTTCACGGTATCAAAAACACCGTATGATATTTATTAATCTATACCTCTTAGGATAAGATCCATTTTTGCTGGATTCATTGTTGTTGCCGGGAATCATATTCAAACTGCCGAGACTACCCTTTGATCTTTTAATCGGAAGTTTTTCCTTCCCCTCTGGCGACTTGCCGTTTGCTTCCATACTGCCAGCTGTATTAACCTGCATGCAAATTCAACGCTTGTTTCTAACATCTTTTAACAAAAAATTGCAACAGCGAATTAACGCAACTTACAGAAGCCTCGGCAACACCATTTGGAGAGGGCATTGCGTATGGACTAAAAGGATATGACCCCTGGTTACATTTACTGTATCAGGTATGTATTAACTATTAACATCCAATGGCTTCTTTATGGAATTAAAAAATAAATGTAGCATAAATATATAAAATAATAACAAGAATAATGGAGGCATAGATGGATTAGCATATAAGCGACCATGAGGATACATAACATATGGATGAGGTGCGGTACCATAAGGTGGCATAAAATGCTGCAAGTACACACACACACACACACACACATATATATATATATATATATTAGAAAATGCAGACTAATTCAATATAGATGAAATAACTGGTCAAAATACATAAAAAATATTAAATGTCGATGATCAACTTCACATATGAACAGGGTGAGGCACAATAGTTAGAAAGTAATAGTAGTAATAAGAGTTTGAAACAAAAAAAATAAAATAAAAAAAACACATAAAAATGGAACATTACCATAAAACTGCTTATATTTTGCTTATATAAATCAACTTTATAGAGCAAAATCCATTATTTAAGAAGCGTAGTACCTGAACCCCCCACATGTAGGGAGGAGGTTGAGGGCTTGATGCTAAGTAACCAGGTGGAGGCATAGGCGAATAAGCCTGTTCAAGAAGTAATTACGTAAATACCACCTAAATTTAGTCAAACAACTCATACCACACATGCTCCAATTTGACTATAAGCTTAAAAGTGTTATAGATAGAAAACCTGAAATCCGGTCTAATCAAGTGGGACCGCTCCCATGGCATTGCCTGAGGGCTGCTCCTGAGCAAACAAAAACCAATAAACAATATAGATAAGGAATGTAAGTAAAACAGATTAACAGCATCTATATACATCCCATGATGCACAAGAGTCAAAAGAGAATCAATTCACTTGGGATGTTGGAGGAGTTCCATTTGCGGAATCGTTTGCCTCCTTAACAGGCGATCCATCGTTCTCCTGACTTCCCATTATTCAGATTTCAAACCACAACCACTTTAATACAACCTACAACCATCGTATCACTAAACTTCAACACATGCATTTTTACTTAAATATTAGAAAAATAAAAAATAAAACAATAAATAATAAAGGCACATTGAGCATGAAATTTGTGGACTTGAAGCCCTAACAGTTAAAATCAAGATCCAATTTTTAAAACCCCTAAACATGCCAAGACTATTTATCAAGATAACAACCATCAATCACATTTGCATAACATAAACTGAAACTGAAAAAAAATTATCAAAAGCCCTGAAAGATTAACTTACCGTTAAACCTTGTGAACCAGTGTAATGATGATAAAGGGGAACAAATTGTTAGTAATTTAAGATGATACATACCTATCGGCAACGGCCCTAAACATGCCAAGACTATTTATCAAATAGAAAACCCAAGTTAGTGAAAATTATGTTTGTATAACTATTATCACATGTATAATGAAATTGAAGCCGAATGATTGAAAAAGGGGAACAAATTGTTAGTAATTTAAGATGACACATACCTATCGGCAACGGCTGAGAGCATTGGAGCCTTTAAAACTAAAATCAACAGGTTTATCGTTGTCATCGTAGAAGAAACGGCGTACCAATTGATAGATTACCAGACCGAAGATGATTGTCGACATCTTAATATTTCGGGAGAAGAAACGGCGTACCAATTGATAGATTACCAGACCAAAGATGATTGTCGACATCTTAATATTTCGGGTGGCTGGAAACGAACTCGAATTGAAGGAGGAAAGATTGTATTGATGAAACTAATTATTATTGCATTGAAGAGGACGGTTGAGTTGAAGAAACTCATGATAACATTCAATTTCAATGGAGGGTTTCATATCTGATAGAGGCGATGCAGGGAGAGCAGGGTAGAATGGGAAGAAAAATGAAAAAATATAGGGTTTTGTTTGTGACTTTTGGTCTGCCATCTTACAAATTGTGTTGTAAATTACTATTATGTACATATGAAATGCTTTATATAGTATTATAGATATATGATTTTTCAATGTGGTTTTGAAACTTACGGGATAGTAAGTGTCAATTTCAGGTCGGTTGGGTATTGAGATCAAGAAATTCAGCGCCACTTGTAGATATGGTTTCAAGGTCAATATTTGGCTTGAAACAGTGACAGAGGACTTTTGTTTCTGAATGTTTTGTAGCTCAACTTATGATTTATATGCCTGATGTTGTTGTCAATTCATAACTATAATGCGAATGTGAATTCATTAAATAATTTCACATCATATTTTACATATAGATGTAGCTAAAAACTTTGCACATTATAAACTACTTAGTTTATTTCTATATCAAACATGTACACTAACACATATTGTCTTTAACATTGTTTTATAAAGATATATAACTAAACACAAAGAATTTAAATAATATATTATAATATGTTTTTTAGTATTTTATTTCGATTGTTATTAAACAAACCCGTGTATTCACACGGGTGTACAACTAGTACTATATAATAAAAGAAACATGTTTTGGCACACTTGTCATTCTCTCATTTAATTGATTAAAATTATTAATAATACTAATAATAATAATATTTAATCTAAATTAATACAAATTTTTATTATTAATAATATTTAATCAAATCTAAAATCTAATCTAATACAAGTTGAAGTTGATTCATGGACTAAATAAATAAACAAATGTATCTGTATGATACGAAGAAAAAAAGGAATTACGACAAAAGAACCTTAATGACGTGATAAAATAAAACAAAAGTAAAAAACAAAAGAGCCTCACACTTTCTTTGCTATAAAAAAAACCCAAAGAAAATTCACTGTAGCTAATCAATTGATAATAATAATCTATCTAATATAATAAAAGAAACCAAGTTTTAAACACATGTTATTCATTGAAGCCATCTGTTTTTATAGATAATTAATATCAATTAAACGATAATTATACAATGAAATTTAATATAAATTTAAACAATTCATATAGGAGATAATATATATAATATTTTAAAATAGAGTAAATTACAAAAATCGTCCTTTATGTATGTCACTTATTGCAAACTATGTCCATTGTCTTCAATAATTAGAGAAAACGTACTCGATGTTTGCAAACTCTTGCAAGTTATGTCCTTTAGCCCTAACTCAGTTAATTTAAATGATTTATTTATTTTATTAAACTAAAATAGTTAAGGGTAGAACCTATTTCAAAAATGTTTAAAAGGTGTTTATTGGTTCTATACTTATATTTTCGTGTTTAATTCTCAACTCAAATACGGTAATCACTATGTTTACGTGACATTTATAAGAACAATCACCACAATCACCCCATCCATCGTATATCGAGTATATCCGTTAGTTTTTTTAAGATATAAATTTTTATTAGATTCATTCAACCCGTGTAATAAACGAGGTTTTTTTAAAGATATAACATTTTATTTTTTACTATACAAAATTACATTTATGCAAGTCGTGTAATACTCGGGGTTTTAAAAATATAACTTTTTTTATTATGTAGTATATAAAATTAGTTTTATTCAATATATAATACATAGGATTTATAAAGATATAAATTTTTATTGTTTGATATATAAAATTACATGTGTTCAACCCATATAACACAGCCTCCCGCTTTAGTCCCCCTAACACTCGAACTTAGTCTCGCTCCTCAGCTCGACGAGGTTCTTAAAAATGTAACTTTTTTTATTATTTAATATATAAAATTAAATTTACTCAACCCGTACAATACACGGGGTTCTTAAAGATATAACTTTTTTTATTATTTAATATATAAAATTACATTTATTCAACCAATGTAATAAACGAGATTTTTAAATATATATTGTTTTATTATTTGTAATATAAAATTACATTTATTCAACCCGTGTAATAAACGAGATTTTTAAAGATGTATTTTTTTATTATTTGGTATATAAAATTGCATTTATTCAACCCGTGTAATACACGGGGTTCTAACCTAGTTATCATATAAGAGCTAATATATGGTTGGGTATGTTCTCCGAGGATAAAGTTACTCTACAAAGCTCCTAAAAAAAGAAGTGTAAAAAGCCACAATGAATCGCAAACTATAACATAATATCAAACAAAATATAACATAATACCGAAAAATATAACACAGTGTCAAAGAAAAAAGACACAATAAGTCACAAAAAAACACAGTGACTCAAATATAGAAAAGCACAATGATTAATAAAAAGACACAATGATGCAAACAAAAAATATAAAATCTACAAGCTAAACATCTAAAAACAAAAACCTAAAATGTCACATCGTAGAGTTCGATGAAATGGTTCAAATGTCGCTTGAATGAGGTCAATCGGAGTTCGTTTAATACCCTTCTTACAACTTCTTCTTTTTAGGAGACTTTGTATTTGATCCTAACTGTGTTCTCTGAAGCTCCACATTAATCATTATCCATTGTTGGGTAAAGTACAATTTCCATCCCTGTAGTTGTCAATTAGAATCAATAACATCAATGTTAACATAATTTGTTGGTTAACCATTGGGTGACCAGACCAAGGATGTCTTTTACCTTATACTTTGAAGGGCAATTTGATCACTACGCTCTTTATAAAAATGCACTTCCAGATCTACATATCTTCTTCCTAATAAGAAACAATCCACCCACCTTCTTCTTCAAATCTCCAATCTTTATACCTTCATCACCAAATCTCACCATATCATCTTCATCACAGCCATCCTCCGATCACATAAACAAATTCGAACATGTAACTAATCACACAACAACGTATTTCAATCCATCACTTCATCACTCACAAGCCCTAATTTCGAAACCCTAACTCATTCAACCTTCAATCATGTGGAAAATGGTGAAGAAAAGCTACCCCCTCCATAGTTGAATCACTAATCTCAATAATACGCTGAGAATCAGAGAGTTTATTAATATCGTTGGCTATTTGCAACACCTCCATTGAGCTTGGATTATTAAAGTGGACAACGTCATTGGACTTAGTGGATGCAACAACATCTGTAGGCTGTAGCAGAAGGGAACAACTCAGATGGAGTCACAAGATGAGACGAATACAGACCTGTGTTATTTGATTAAAGATGGCAAACATTTTCCTCAGGCAAAGCAACTTTAGTAGCAGAATTATGAGTCCCCTTGAGGGTACCTGTGACAAACTCTTTAGCCAACATCAGACTATATTTCACTATTTTCTTCTTCTTTCTAACAACCCCAAACCTAGGGATTGGAGCTTCAAATCCTGAGCGACATGCAAATTACCAAGGGATTTCAGATAGATTAGGGTTTTCGGGTTTTTGGAAGAAAGCTTTTCTAGGTTAAGGTTTTCGGATAGAGGCAAAATATAAGATTTACAAGGACAAGATCCTAAATTACCAAATTACCAAGGAAGTTCAAGGAATAAGATATTGAATGCTTTGAAATTGGAAGGTATATTTGTTTGGAATGAGTTACTAAAACTGATGAATGATGATGAAGGGGATGGTTCAGATGAAGGTTGGCGATGAAGTAATTTGAAAGCCTTTTTTAAGTTAAAATATTATAACATAAGGGTATTTCAGACATTCCGTTGGTCAATTAACGGTTGACCAACGAATTTTGTTAACATACGTGAAAAACACATGAAATTAGGGGAATTAGGGGAGGTTAACGTACAATATTCCTTAACGTACGAGCTTACGATATGAAATTACGCACGTTATAAAACTCAAAACCCTAATCACGCATGTTGAAAAACACATAATCACACATGGTTATAATTTTCAACATGCGTGATTATTTGTTTTCCAACATGCGTGATAATGGTTTTCAACATGCGTGATTAGGGTTTTAAGTTTTATAACGTGCGTAATTTCATATCTATACTCGTATGTTAAGAAATATTGTATTTTACACTTTCACTATATATATATATATAGGTTTAGGATACTGTAAAAAAGATGAAATTTGTGAGAAAGATAAGAAATAACATGTTGAGGACACATATCATAATTTAATTTATAAGGATAAGGGCAATTAAATAATTTAATAAAAAAACCTAATTAAAGAAAAATTCAAAAACCTACATGTAAGTTCCCTCGTCTTTTTTAAGCGTCAATAACTTTTTATACGTAACTTTTTTTTTAAATTACACCATAATAACTGTTAGAGGAGGATTTTCCAATGATCAGTGATCCTCAATTACTCTCAAGCTTAGGGATCCTCAATTCTGTTTGAATTAGTGATCCTCAGAGGGTATTATAGGATCAGGATCATGGATCATCATAAGGATCCTTACACTAACGATTGTCTGCTTTGAATATGATGTTGTTTTGCAGGAGTACAAGCTTCGACTTGGTCTTGGCGATATTCCTGGAGCATATTCTATACTTATTCCGCACGTGCTTAACTGAAGTGGACGTTATGGAGTTCGTGGAAGACTTGCACAAAATGCGGATAGTTAGTTACTTTAGATATTTTCTAAATTTATAAGGGGATGGCGAGCTAGATGAGAACACTTGGCTATTTTTAGCTTAACACACACACTCGCAACTGCTATCATCAGCTCTCGACAATTCACTTGGCGATTACACACTTTTTTGCACATTACACTCTAGTGATCCTTGTAACTAGCTCGCTATCATCCGAAGTTGTAATAACTTGTTTGTTTAATCTGGGTTGGTGATCGGTAGTTTCCATCACCCGAGGTTTTTTATGCCGAAGATCAACTCTTGATCAAGGGCTTTTTCCTCGTATAAATCTTTGTGTCACTTGTTCATGACATTTCTGAGTGATCCTTAGCATTGTTCATTGATTCAAGCATCACACCTCACAACAGAAAGTTTGGTTACATTATCTTAGCTGGATTTTTGACCAAAACAATAACGAGTGTTTTTTATATTTAATATGAGTACCATATTGCTATACTTATATAGAGAAAAAAAATTGTGTTTCGATCGGATGTTTTAGTCCATGGTGATTTGTCTATGTTGTTTTAATTGTATAGTGATTCAAGGCGTCGTGTTTTACAGTAAAACACCATGAACGTATATAAGACACCATAACATTCAAATACCATTTACATTCAAATCTTCAATCTTGTTTTCTATGGTGTCATATTATAGGAATTCAAAACATATTATGTTGTCTTGTAAAAGGAAAAAGTTAGCTCGTTGAATTTAATGATATTTTTATTGCTAATGGATTGGTGCCTTTGTATACTTGTATGGTGTTTTGTTTTCTATGGTGTTTTATTTTAGTTTCATGGTGTTTCTGCATAAGAAGATAGTAATTTGCTGAATTCAATAGTATTTGCAATGTTATGGTGTCGTATATACGTTCATGGTGTTTTATTGTCAGTAGTTTGTCGAATTCAATGGTATTTTCAATGTTATGGAGTCTTATATACGTTCATGGTGTTTTACTGTAAATCACAACGCCTTAAATCACTATATAATTAAAACAACATAGATAAAACACTATGGATTAAAACATTCGACCAAAACATAATTTTTTTCTCTATATAAGTATAGTAATATGGTACTCATATTAAAGATAAAAAAACACCCGTTATTGACGTTTAAAAAAGAGGGGGGGGGGGTATGCATGTGCATTGCATGTGGGGTTTTGAATTTAAAAATGTTAAGTTTACCTTTATACCCTTGATATAGAAAATTAATTATTTTAATGATAAACATTAGTTACAATTTTGCCATTATAATCTCAACCATTAGATTATAGATCAAATGGTGTAGATTCCTTTTTATACTTCTCACAAAACACACACTTTTTACAATAACCCTACCCTATATATATATATATATATATATATAGGAATAAGTTAAAATGAGAACCACCTCGAGTTGTAAGAACCACCGAGAACCACCCCCGCGGGGGGCCGTTGACCACGATTTTTTTTTTACAACTAGATGTGTATATTTCAACACCCTACGCAAAGTTTGGGTTCAAACGGCGTGCCCGAGGGGGTAGTTTTTTACGCCCAAAGTTTGGTTAAAAAAAAAGAAAAATTAAAAGAAATTAAAAAAACCCAAACTTTGGGCGTAAAAAACTACCCCCTCGGGCGCGCCGTTTAAACCCAAACTTTACGTAGGGTGTTAAAATATACACATCTAGTTGTAAAAAAAAATCGTGGTCAACGGCCCCCCGCGGGGGTGGTTCTCGCTGGTTCTTACAACTCGAGGTGGTTCTTATTTTAACCTTCCCCTATATATATATATATATAGGGTAAGATTCATGCGAGAAACACCTTTATTGCGAGAACCAATGTGAACACAACCTAAAAAAACCTAACCCCTACCCCCAAAAAAACCTAAACCCCCCTCCCCCACCCCCCAAAAACCTAACCCCGCCCCCCCCCCCCCCCCCCAAGCTAAAATGCTAAAAACTAAACCCTCAAAAAACCTAAAAAATATAAAAATCTAAAAAAAAAAATTAATATTTTTAAGTTAAAATCGCTACTTTTAGTAGCCAAATTTTTTTTTTTTTAAATTTAAAAAAAAAAATTTGCTACTAAAAGTAGCGCTTTTTTTATAAAAAATATTAAAAAAAAAAATTTGTGTGTTTTTTAGGTATTTTTTGTTGTGTTCACAGTGGTTCTCGTGGTTCTCGCAATAAGGGGTGATTCCTAACGGATCTTTGTCATATATATATATATATATATATAGTTGAACTTTACAAGTTAAAAAGAGTTTTGGTGAGGAAATTGATAAGTTGTCAAAGTTAAAATTGTTTTTCTAGGCTAATTTGTAAAGTTGTTTTATTCTGTCTAGTTTCTTACTAGTTGGTTTCCCTTTAATACGTAGTTAAAATATGGTGTTGAATGTGGGCTAAACTAAAGACTATTTGAGAAACTTGTGTCCCCTTATCAAACTTAATACTCAAGGAGTTAGGATGAAATAAAAAAGGTGAGGTGTCTACTTTCAACAAAGGGCATAAACTTGAATTGTCTGTTGTAGGTGTTTTATCCTTTTTGGTAAGTTTTCTCAAACCTACATGATATATTATGATTTTTAGGGCATTTAGAATGGACGGGGTGTCCCTCAAGGCCTTGCGGATTGTAATCTGATTTGGCTACACCCCCTCGCGTTAGGCTAGCATGTATTATGCCCAGGTTTACAAAGCCGCATGAAACAATTGAAGTATGAGCGTTAGAAAACGGTCATATTGCCGTTGAGGGGGTAAAAAAAACTTCATTTTAAAATTAAATAACCTATATATACAATATTTTTCAAATCATTTTTTAACCACTCAAATTTACGAAACAAGTCAGACACAAAAAAAAAATCAAATATTATTCAAATTTGTCATCCATGGACAAACAAAAATCATGCGTCGTTTCAAGCAAAAAAAACACTAAATACCGAGGAGTCAGTTCGAACACACGAGGGGTCAGTTCAAACAAGTAGACGAGTCTAAAAAGAAACAAGTAGATGAGTCTATCATGTTGATAAATGCTCAACACAAGAGTGTAAGGCGATTAACGTTTGACCGGGACTTTGAGATGTTTACTTGGCCCCATGATCATCTTCGTGGTCGGCTGAAGAAAATTGCTATAGAACGTAAACATGAAATAGCGGAACATATGAATGGCCTATGGATGAGATAGATGAATGAAGTTTTTTATCAAATTTTCCTATTTTGTTTATTTTTTTTAGTTTCAAGAGTTATATGCCTAAATCGTCCCTGAGGTTAGGTCACTTTGCCATTCCAGTCCGAAAATGAAACTTTTGGTAACTGGACCCTTGAGGTTTAATTTTTGTTATCATTTCCATCCAAATCACTAACTCAGTTAAAATATATCATTAATTCATGGACGATTTTCGCAATTCCCAAACCTCAGGGACGATTTTCGCAATTTACCCATTTATTTTTATTTATTAATTTCTTTTTCATATTTAAATAAAAAACAAAAAAAAGTAATTATAAATATAAAGAAACACACACATTACACATTTGTATATACACACTTATATATTTTTTAATTTTTTTTCCCTTTAAAATAATAAATTAACCAAAACCTATATACATATATACACACATTTATAATTTTATATATATACACAATTGGCGAAGCTTTATTGGGGCCAGGGGTAGCCCGACCACCATCGATTTTTCGCTCGTAGTGATGATTTACCGAAAATTTTAGGAAACTTTTTTAGTGTAAAATGTTGGATTTTTTAAGAATCCGTCCCTATCGGTTTGTATTTTGAGAGTCCGGACCCCACTAAGTTTTCGTTCAAGCCTCGCCACTGTATACACACACCATACACACTATTTCTCTTATATCATTCTTCTCCACCTCCATTACAACCATCACCACTGCCGCCGCCACAACCACCCCGTCTATCTCAGCACTCATACCTCATCTCCACTCGTCGACCCGTAGTACCAAACATCAGTACCACTTGTCTCTCATGTCATACCAAACATCATTATTTTATTATTAGTTTTTATTTAAAAGTCAAAAAGAAAATTAAAAAAATAAGTGTATAAATATATAAATGTGTTTGTGTATATAAATGTTGTATATGTATATATATTTTATTTATATTTATTTTTATTTAAAGATAAAATTAAAGAATAAATAGGAAAGTGCCAAAATCATCCCCGAGGTTTGAGAATTGCCAAAATCACCACAAAAGTTAACGATACATTTTAACTAAGTTAGTGATTTGGATGGAAATGACAATAAAAATGAAACATCAGGGGTCCAGTTACAAAAAGTTTCATTTTTTGACTGAAATGGTAAAAGTGACAAAATCTTTCCCTTGATTTTGGCATTTTACTCTAGTTTGAATTATGTATTATTTTTATTTAATAAAAGTATAATTAGTTATTTTTACTTGTTGGATTTATTTTTTATTTATAACAAAAACTAAAATGTTACTTGTGTAGTTGAAAAGGGTGCTACTAGTAATTTTATCATGTTAAGGTAGTTTAGGGTAAAAATGACGTAATAATGTAGGATTAGATGGGATTAGAGTAGATGAAAGGAGTGTCCTCGATAGGGCTGAGCAGTATACGGTTCAGAACCGCCAGAACCGGGGAACCGAACCGGAACCGCTAGATCCAAACCGTATTTTTGTATATAAGATCCGGTTCCGGTTCTTAAATTTGGGTAAAAACGATTCCCGGTTCGGTTCCGGTTAAAACCACGGTTCCGGTTAAAGAACCGCTAGAACCAGTTGGGATTATAAATATTTAAAACCCTATTTTATTAATGGGCTTTTCAACATCATACGACTATCCTAATTCTTATTCCCTCTTCTTATATTCATTCCACGATCTCATCTTTCATCTTCTAATTCTTCTCCATCTCTCAACCCTAACCCTAATTGTTATCATATAAGTTCATCTCCATCAACACTCTGCAAATACATTTACGCTATTCTACATGACCTTTTTTATGATTGCATATATTTTCTTTCTAGATGTTTGCTTTCTGATACATATAGTTTTCTGTATATGAAAATAAAAATTGAACAAAAATAATCAAATCAATGTTGATCAAATTGTAAATGTGTGTATAAATAGTGTATCGCTTGGTAAATACAGTAAATGGATTACTGATCAATCTATTTACGTGAACCAAATACACTAGATCCATTATTCGTTGATTTTTTTTATTGCTAACACTTGGCTTCATTTAGATGTTTATGAGAAGATTGAGAGGATGAAGATCGAATGAAGTTTGAAGATGTTTGTTTTAATTATTAGCACGATGTTTGTAATAGTTTTATTTAGAGTTTGTTTTATTACTTGAATTTTTTTATTGTTGCTTTGCTACTTTTCTTTTGGTTGGTTTAAGCTTTGAATGTTGCAACTTTTAGTTAATGTTTTAAATGCTTTGATTCGTTTTTATTAAATTGTTATTTTACGATTTAATTGTCAACCGGTTCCTGCGAGAACCGTTTACACGAGAACCGTTTAACCGGTTCGGAACCAAACCAGAACCATTATAATTCGGTTCGGTTCCGGTTCTTAAATTTAGCAATAAATGGTTACGGTTCGGTTCCGGTTCTGGTTCGATTTGGTCCGATTCTGAACCGTTGCACAGCCCTAGTCCTCGATTAAGTTTTTTGGTTATGAATGTGATTTAATGCGTTCATTCATGGCTCATTTGAACATTATTTTTTTTTTTTGTGATTAGAGAATGTCGTGTCACATGTTCATATATATTATCATTATAAAAAATGGATTTTGTGATATAATCCACTTAGAAATAGCCTAGTAGTGTCGGTAAATTAGATAAAGTTTGAGGTAGTAGAAAATTATGGATTCAATCCTCATAGTGTGCAATTTTAGCTATTTAAAAAATGTATACATCTATAATAATAATGATTAATAAGTTCATGATCAATTAGTCATCTTAATAAATATTGTAAGTAAGAAAACAAGTTATTATAATATTTATTAATGCTATATACCCCAAAATGCGCAAAGAGTTAAGTTATACATTTAGTCGGTAAGGAAATAAAACGTCTAAGATGACACTTTTTGTTTCTCCAATTATACGTGTTGAAATAATATACTCCTCCTAAGTAAAGGGAGTGGCAAATAAAAAAATAGCAAATGTATCCAAGTTCTCTTTATTTCTTCTTCATGTTCATTTTTAAGTAGTTTCATACATTTTTTTTATTACACCTTAACCTACAACCATTTGATAGATAGAACATATTCAATACATCTAAGATGCCAATAAGTGAAATGCTTATTAACTTATTTAAATTCATTCATACAACAACATAACATATGCATAAAACCCTTTTATTTCTATAGATAGTGTTTGATTTTGCATGTTGTTCTAAGTTACAATGGCTTAATAATCCAATTGTGAAGTGGGTTCGGTCCGGAAGGGACTAATCTTTTTGCTACACCATATCTTGGATCAATTTCTTCCAGCATCAGTTGTGGGTGTGGCTTTACTAGTCGTGGAAGAGGTGGCCCACGAAGGTAGAGTCTTTGCGATTCGAAGTAGGGAGGATACGGATGATTTGAGTTGGAGATGGCGGCGTTGATAAGGAAAGGGAAGAGTAATAACAAGAAAAGGACTTCCCGGAGAGGTGAAGGAGTAAACGAGGAAGAGTTCTTCATTTTCTTAAGATTTTTTTTCGGAGAGATGGTAATGGTGATCGTGAAGAGAGTATTTATAAGAATTTGAAGATAGCTAAAAGTCGTATCCCTAAGGATAATTTTTATTTAATGTAGCGACATCATATCTTTCACTATTTTTTTTTATAAATTACACTACCTAATTATTTATATTTTTTATTAAATTAGTTATATTATATTATCAAATATAATTGAATAGTCAAAGTGATAAAGTTTATAACAAAACAATGGTTAAACGTGTGTAGAAAAACTAAAATTTGAAATTTCACAAAAGTACGTGTATTGTAAATACAAAACTACGATTATTATTCAATAGTATTAGGGGCTGTTTGGTAGTCTCTTAATAATCATTCAGATGTTACCTCTTAATGGTTTAAAACCTCTGAATGAATAAGAGGTAACCTCAAGTCTGAATGGTTAAGAGGTAACATCTGAATGGTAAATAATCACATGTCATATTCTTCTACTTTCTCATTGGTAAAATTTTTAATGGTCCCATTAAGAGGTAGCCTCTTAATGACCATTCAGAGGGTACCAAACAGCCCCTTAATGTCGTTTATTAAAAAAAAATTAAGTTTAAAGTTGAAAAAAAAATCGTATTTTGAAAGGAATCCGATCATTTATTAAATCAAGTTTGTTAAATTTTCATACTTGTAATTTTAATGTAACAAAATTAACTAGCCCGGGCAATAGAAATTTAACGGAATTAAATTGTATTAAATCATGTTAACAAAATAGATGAAAAAATTGTTTTTTTATTAATCATGATAATTAGGTTTGTTGCAATGTGTATAAAACTATTTTTCAAGACTCCTAAGTCCTAACAAATACAAACAAGATATTTTTTTAATAAGAATACCAAATTCGAGTATCACCACTTTAAAGCTCAGCAATTAATCAGTTTGACTAATAAACAACAATATATTAATTACATTTTTATTTACTATTTTTTGTTATTAATATATTAATTATATTAATAACAATATATACCATGTATACCCAAAAAAAAAAGCAAAATGAATTTCGTTAAAAATGTAAAGACATTAATAACCAGGTGTAAAATGTAAAGACATTAATAACCAGGTGTAAACTGATTAATCATCAACTTAGTTTGAAATAGGGTTTTCTTCTAAACTGATTAATATTGGTAAGATATGTTTTACCTCTTAAGTAAATTCTATGATAGATTGGTAAGAAACTACAACATCTTGCATGCCACTTAGTTAAATACTTATTCTTAACTATGAAAAAGTACATTATTAGTCCCAACTTAATTATGCATAGACGTAACACTAATGGTCCTTCATATCATCATATGAATGTATGTTAATTTTTCGTGTTGTATTTGCGTGCAAAATCACCAAAATATTCTTTAATATTAAAAAAAGGCAAATTGGAAAATAATAATCCCACCATTGTGAAATTGGCCAATAATAATCCCAAGTCAGGAATTAGCCAATAATAATCCCACCTCGTCCATTTTTGGAAAATAATACTCCAAATGCTGACGTGGCACTTTTGTCGTTTAGTGACTGTGGATTATTATTTTCCAAAAATGGACGAGGTGGGATTATTATTGGCTAATTCCTGACTTGGGATTATTATTGGTCAATTTCACAATGGTGGGATTATTATTTTCCAATTTGCGTTAAAAAAATTATATTAAAATTTATAAAAAATTTACAACAAAAAGTTATAATCCAGCCCTACCCATCTTCTTAGTCGGAGCACTTGCAAAATGACATCCCCTCATCGGCCATCACTACCAAACCCGACAACACCAGCACCAGCCTAAAAATCAACCACCGCAATTAATCGCCTTGCCGCCACACCCATCAATATGCTTTAGGTTTGTGGCGACCATCCCCATCGACTGCATGATACTCTATTTTATATTTATAACAAAGAGACAAATATATATCCTTATTATAGCCAAAGAAATCATAGAAAAAACCTAATTTATTTTAGAGTTAAATGTCATTTTAGTCCTTTTGGTTAGGGTCATTCTGTCAGTTTAGTCCAAAGTTTCAATTTTCGCCTGTGAGTCCAAAAACTTTCACCGCTGTCATTTTAGTCCTCTAGATTAACTTTATCAATTTTTTCTGTTAACGAGAAGGGCAATTTGGTCATTTTATATGTAATTCTGTGAACTAGAAGGACAATTCAGCCATAGAAAATGACCGAATTGCTTTTCTCGTTAACAGAAATAATGGATGAAGTTAACCCAGTAGACTAAAATGGCAATAGTGAAACCTTTTTGGATCCACAGACGAAAAATGAAACATTTGAACTAAACTATCAAAATGATCCAAACCACATGGACTAAAATGGCATATAACTCTTTATCTTACTATTGTTAATGTTCTTTTCGAGTGTAGAAAATATGACACATTTTTCTTCTTGATATAATTTATTTTCTCATGAGATCACAAAGAAGGGAATTATATGAAAAAATACTTAATCAGCCAACTTTTTAAAATGAATTTATGGGAAAAATTCAAATTAGGAATTCTTTTAAGGTTTTATTATCGTGTATTTGTGCCATTCATGATTTAAAAAAATAATAATATAATGACTAGATTTATGTTTTACCCTTTTATGTGCATTATATAGGGAAAGCTATTTTCTTTCATTTAATAGAAATGTCTTTTGTATTTTGAATTTCTGACCAAGTTCTTGAAATTGAAAATACTACAAATATTAAAGTTGCTAGTTAATTTCTCTTTACTAGGGTTTAAAAATCTTTAAAACTAATAAAACCGTTTCAACGTAATCAAATTAAATGAATCATCTATTCTATCTTTTTTAACGGTTAAAATAATCACATCAAATTCGCCTTTGACGCGGCTCAAAATCTATTCTAATATTTTTTAACATATGTTGGAGTTCAGGGTCAAACGCAAATTCTTCGTAGGAATAGATCATACTAAGAATATGTCAAACATATGTTACTGGAGATAATCATGTCAATCCACAAAACTGATATGAAGAAAAAAAATAATCAACAGTAGATAAAATTAAACAAATGTAAAAGACATCTATAATTCACTAATCACATTATTTAAAAAAACAGTAAAATAAAAAGGAAAAAAAAAACAAGCTAGTTCACTACTAGAAAACTGCAATTTTCCACAATTTTCTGACGAAATGCTAACGAATTTCTCATTAAAAACGACGTCAGAAAATTGCGAGTTTTTGGGTAATGGTTGTAAAATCTTGGATCACTTTAAATTTTCAGTTATGAAGTGGGTTTGGTCCAGACGGGACTAGTCTTTTTGCTACGCCGTATCTTGGATCGATTTCATCCATAGACGGAGGTTGCGGGTGCTGTGGTAATGGGAGAAGTGACTGGAGATGGTAGAGACGGGCTGGGTGTTTGGGGTAGAAGGTGGTTGTTGTTGTGGCACAAGGATGGTCATGGCAATCGCGGCGACCATGGCGAAGGAAAGATTCCGGCGTGGCGATGATAAGGAGAGGGAAGAGTAACATTAGCAAAAGAATTTTCGGGCATGAGAGAAAGTTCTTCATCTTCTTAAGATTTTATTGGGAGAGATTGTGTGAAATGGTGATAGTAAAGGACTAAAGGGAGTATTTATAAGATATATGACTAAAGAGTCCTATACGAAGTATAATCTTATCACTAATTTAATGGATCACCATAATTGTATTGTTATTTGTTTTTCATAGATATATATATATATATATATATATATATATATATATATATATGGGGTGGAGATACAATAGGAAGTTTATTTGGCTAGAAAGGCTAGGAAGTGATCTTCACCATCCATTTAGTTAATCAAGGGCTAAGATTAAATCAGGGAAATTGAAAGGAAGAAAAGAGGCGCGTGAGTTTGTTTAGGGGCATTCTAGTCAAACCAAGCCAATAGTTTCTCTCTCCTCCAATCCCCCCATTTTTTAAACGTTAATAACTCTTTCATACGACATTATTTTTTTATAAAAATTGCACCAAAAAAACGAGCGTTTTTTATCTTTAAAACGAG
Organism: Helianthus tuberosus; assembly: GCA_030545235.1. Classification (NCBI taxonomy): domain Eukaryota; kingdom Viridiplantae; phylum Streptophyta; class Magnoliopsida; order Asterales; family Asteraceae; genus Helianthus; species Helianthus tuberosus. Next base: position 194,521,422 of record CM060451.1, read on the forward strand.
TATACTATTGCTATATTTAAAAAAAAAAAACCCAGTTGCGTAAAACGCAATAGAAAAACCCCCAGTTACGTAAAACGCAATGAAAAAAAAAACCTAAAAAATGACATTTTTCTAAAACGCAATGCACCAAAAACACAAAGAAATGACTTATTTGTAAAACGCAATGGCCAGAAAACACAAAGAAATGTCTTATTTCTAAAACGCAATAGCCTAAAAACTCAAAAGAAAATGTACTTTCTAAAACGCAATGGACTAAAAACACATAAAAATGTGTTTTACCTAAAACGCAATGCACCCAAAACACTTAAAATGTCTTATTTCTAAAACGCAATGGCCAGAAAACACTTAAAAATGTCTTATTTCTAAAACGCAATGCCTAGAAAACACATAAAAATGTCTTATTTCTAAAACGCAATGGCCTAAAAACACAAAAGAAACTGTTCTCTCTAAAACGCAATGAACTGAATACACATAAAAATGTGTTTACCTAAAACGCAATGAGTAAAAACACTTCAAAAATGTTTTATTTCTAAAACGCAATGACCAGAAACGGTTGTTCACAGAACCAGAAACTGTCTAAAACGCAATGACCAGAAACTGTTGTTCTCTCTGCCCCTTGGACCCCGCCAGGGGCTGCCGCCCCTGGGACACCGCAACCAGGGGCGCTGCCCCCGGACCCCCGCTAAGATCGTTAAACGCAATGACTAAATCAAAAACCCAGATCGTAAAAATGAAATTAAAGAATTTCTTACATGGATCGAAGTGATTTCTTCAACAATTGACGAAGTTTGAATGATAGAAACACTTATCAGCGCTCGAATCGAATGAATCGAGTGATTATCTCCAAAATCACCGGAAAAAAACACAAGATTTTTTATGAAATTAAACTGGGTTTTCTTCAAAAAAAAGCTGAAGAACACGTTGATCGGGTGTTTGAATCATTGATTTGTGATGAAAATCGCAGTATAATGTAGTGATTATCGAGATAGAAAGTGAAGAAATGGTTGAAGATGGTGGGTTTTGAAAATGGTGGGTTTTGAAGTTACTGGGTTTTGAAAAGGAAGAAGAAAGTGTTGGATTGACTAAAATACCCTTCCTCTTTATTTTAAATGTTGCCACATGTCCTAATCCTATTGCTTCCTACACTTCCTAGCCAAAATAAACTTCCTATTTGATCTTTTCCCTATATATATGAACCAATTAATTTATTTTGCTACAACTATAATATTTGAAGTTTATCATATGTAGTTTCACACATTTTTTTAATACGACTTAACCTACAACCATTTGATAGATAAAGCATATTGTGGCACCCTGCTAGTATATATATATATATATATATATATAAGTGTCCGCTAAAATGAGAACCACCTCGAGTTGTAAGAACCGTGAGAACTACTTGATCCGGGGCGAGGTGGACCAAATTTTTTTTCATAAACGTAGATGCATGTATTATAACAACATTTGTAAAAAAAAAAATTCAAAAAAAAAATGTCGTGTGTGTAGTTTTGAGAACCACAAGTTTGTGTTTACGGGTACCGTAAATTTTCCGGTTAAATTTACGGTACCCGTAAACACAAACTTGTGGTGCTCAAAACTACACATACGAAAAAAAAAAATTGAAGTTTTTTTTACAAATGTTGTTATAATATATGCATCTACGTTTATGAAAAAAAAAAAAATTGGTCCACCGCGCCCCCTACGGTGTAGTTCTCACGGTTCTTACAACTCGAGATGGTTCTCATTTTAGCATTCCCCTATATATATATAAGCTAGATGCGAACCGATTAGGTGATGATGTAATATATTATGCAGAACTGTAACGCGCAAAGAAACATAATAATGATTGCGAAAGATGAACATACCCTTGGATCGGCCCACTTAGAGGAAACCGCCCTCACCCTTAGCCATCCATATTGGACACGTAATGTGCAATTGTGCATGACTTCTTTTATAACAAACAACTCCTAAAAACCTAAACCCTAACCTACGTATAATCGATTATGCGGTCTCTCTCCTCCTCTTGCTATTGTCGACACAAAACCAGACGCACAGGACTTCAAGGGCTCGACTTCTAAGCTCGATCACAACCTATTCTTCGCTAGGTATCTTTATCATTTGTTTTGTGATAATTATTGATGTTCATGCACGAATTGTACTGAGTTATCTTGGCTGTGTTTGTGATTAAATAATGATGTTTGATGTTTGTGATGATAACTTGTAATCTAATGTTCATGAGAATCAAGTATGGCACTTAGTGTTATCGATTATCTTTGTAGGGGAATGTTCAAATGAAAACCACTTTTAACGTGAAAACTCGAAAACTAACAAAAAAAGCCTAAAAAACACACCCAATTTTTTTTTTTTTCAATTTTTTTATAAAAATCGCATGTTTTTTTATATGAAAAAAAAATTTCAAAAAAAAAATTTGTAGTACACATACACATGTGTAGTATTACATATGTGCATTACAACATTTTTTTTTTGGAAATTTTTTTATATATAAAAAATGGCGAAAATTGGTATGCAAAAAAAATGTGTATGTTTTTTTTGTTTTTTTAGTTAGTTTTCGAGTTTTCGCGATAACTAGTGGTTTTCATTTGAACCTTCCCCTATGTTTGGACAGACGTATATATGTGGATTAGGGTTTATATTCTTAATGATCTTGATGTTTGAGCAAGATAAAATCTGATGTACATGACTTATAACCTGCTGTGAATGATTGATTTTGTTCATATGATCGTAAAAAAAAAACGTATGCATGCCATGATTAGATCGACTATGGGTTCGGTGGGTTAATTAGGGTTCAAGATTCTTGATGGTGTTGATACTTGACATGTTGAGCTTGAAGTAAATAAACGATAACCTGCTGTTGGTGAAGTTAAATGTCGTGGTTGTTCGTTATGTATGTGTTTAGGATCATAAAACTTGTTGTAAGGAGTCGGGTAACGAAAACAGGAGGTTGTCCAATAGTTACAGCCGATTCAGTTGGCTGTATCTGGGACGTAACATAACGAAAACTGGACCTTTTTTTAGTCCAAAACGTAGTATTTTGAAATACGTTTCTAATGGCACTGGATTCACAATTTTTGGATGGCGTTTGCTATTTTAAAAGAATTATTTCGTTTTTTGTGATCAAAGCTACATTTTTCTGCAGAATTTGTGTGTCGTGTTTTGAATCATATCTCAATGAATACTTGGAGTTTGGTCATGAATTTATACAGTAGATGTACTTAGGTGTTTAAAAGAATCTTCAAGTGGAATCGGGTCAATCGGGTGATCAGAGATTTTTAAATGAATTTTTTCGTAAGCTGCGGTCAGAAAGTGACGAATCTGGTCACTGCATAGTAAATGATTTTTCTAATTTTTTTGGTAAAAAGTTAGGCCCTAAAATATATACACAAGGCCACGCACACCGAGTGGTACGTCACATAAAAAGGTCATAATTTTTGCAGCTCTGTAAATAGGTTAAACGAGTCTCCTAAAACAACCTATTTCAACGAATTTGTTATGCATGAATCATGAACGTATAAGAACCGAACCTGCTATTTGTAATATCCGTTCTTGTTTGATAATTGTATAAATATCATATATCATATCTTAGGATGGGTTGTGAACACGTGTATGAAACCACATGATAGAGAGTTATGTGATTACTTGTTCGCGTACTAGTTGCTAGATACGTGTTAAACTCGATTTTCGATCCTTGGTGATCACTTTTTAAACTCGGAAGATGGTGATATATTGTTAATACGACCGTACCATTTCGGTCATGTTTTCGCGTCCTCGTAATGAAACCTCTTGACAACGTATGTGTTATTTCCCATACATCCGCACAACTTAGTTCACCCCTTTCGAATTTTGTTACTTACCGGCTTGACAATCGCAAACTCATTTATGTTCGTGGGTCATAATGAATATATCCTTACTCGTACACGGACAAGCTCGACAATTTTGACAAACGTTTCAGTTGAACCATAATACTACAATCTCGTACGACAACCATTCTTCTCTAGTTAATTCTTGTTGTGGCAACACCATTGACGTAACACTTCTATCGGCGAATAACGTTCTTTATTTCAGCCTTATACCACTTGCGTACGACCAACTACATCCTAGTCAACAGATAAATCTGTAGTGCTGATTCTAAAACAACTATATACTAATTAGAGTGGAACACATGGATTGCGGCCACACTTTGGTATGTTTATATATGAACCAATTAATTTATTTTAGTGCAACTATAATATTTGAAGTTTATTATATGTAGTTTCACACATTTTTATTACAAACTTAACCTACAACCATTTGATAGATAAAACATATTCAACAAACGGATAATTCAAATGCTTATTAACTTTATTCAAATTTTCATTCATATAACAACATATGCATGAATGATAAAACCCTATTATTTCCATATATAGCATTTGATTTTGCATGTTGTTCTAAGTTACATTGGCTTGCCATACCACCTTTGAGGTGGGTTTGGTCCGGTAGGGACTAATCTTTTTGGTACTCCGTATCTTGGATCGATTTCTTCTAGCAGCGGTTGAGGGTGTTGCTTTGCTAGCCGTGGGAGAGGTGGTGCGCGAAGGTGGAGTCTTTGCGATTGTTGATCATGGAAGTGGTGAGGGTGGTGGAAGGAAGTTTGCGGCGAATTGGTGGAGGAAGTGGTAGTGAAAAAGAAAGGGAAGAGCAACAACAACAAAAGGACTCCTTGAAGAGATGGAGCTAACAAGAGAGAGTTCTTCATTTTCTTATAGATAGTTTTGGATGAGATGGTAATGGTAGTGTTTATAAGAGCTTGAAGATATAAACTAAGAGTCGTGTATTTAAAGAATAATTTAATGGATCACCCTCGTATAATTTTACTATTTTCTGATACATATACTAACACATTATTTATTTTTTGTTAATTATAACGATTGTTATTTATAAATGTTTATAAAAATGAAATAGTCATAATATGTTTATAAAAAAATGAAATAGTCAAAGTGATAAGTTTATAACAAAAAAATGAAATAGTCAAAGTGATAAAGTTTATAACAAAAGAATACAATGGTTAATAGTGCATGTAAATATCTATCTATCTATCTATACTTTCTATAAAAAGGAGAAATCCCAGTGACATAAGAAAAGCTGATGTGTCAGCTAGAGAGCATGTCCAACAAGGCTTTTCTTATGTCATCAACGATGAGGTGGCAGCCATAGAAAAGCTTATGTGACATCATAATTCAAAGATCTGCCCCACTTATGGCATCAAACCACTGCCCTACTTTTCAATTTCAAAGGTCTGGCCCACATTCAATTATGAAACCACTGATGTTCATTCAAAATTGAAACCACTGATGTTTCGTTAAAATGGGAGGGTAATTTGAAATTTAAAACTTTATAGGGATATGTAATTTGCATTTAATGTCATCAGAGCTTCAATTCTTCTCTCTCTCTCAAATATAAATTCAAACCCAAATCCAAACTCGATCATAATTTCAAAAACCCATTTCAAACTCTCTATCTACTCTCTCTCAACTCTCTATCTCTAAAAATTTAGATACAGAAAAGAGGATGAAGACGACAGAGGCGTTGCATTTAACATCGATTTGAATATTATGCAGACCGACGGTAATTTAAAAATAGATATTTTTTGATTTTTTGAAATTATCACAAACTGAAGGTTTGTATGCTAAATGTTCTTCAGGTAGATCTTGCTGGATTTGTTATTTGGTGTTGAAGTCTTGAGTTCGTGGTTTCTTGAGCTTTCGAATGTGATCAAGGTTATAAAATGGATCTCAACTTTATTGATGAAGAGGTAATGTCTGTTTGTGTTAAAAATAGATGTATATGTGTTTAAAATAAATCAGGTAATTGTTACTTTTTTTGGTAATTGTTAATACACTTTGTAATCAGATCTGCTTCTTCTTCGTGGTTTCTTGAGCTTTGTTACATGGTTGACAGATTGAAGTTTCTTCAAATCGTCATCTTCTCCAATGCTTCCATCGATTCTTCTCTCGCTAAATCTGGTAATAATCCGTGACCTAATTTCTTTCATGAATGTATGAAATTTGATTCATATGTTTGTAGCTTTTGATTTTGTCTTTGATTTGTTATTGTTTATTCAGATGCTTGCATTGGTGTATTATGTGATTACGAGTAGATTGATTTTGATATGTTTGTAAAAGGAGAGATCCCAATGACATAAGAAAAGCTGGTGATGTATGTTTATTAATCATGTTTAATATCGATTTGAATATTATGCAGACCAACGGTAGTTTAAAAATAGATATTTTTTTATTTTTCTTTTTACCACAAACTGAAGGTTTGTATGCTAAATGTTTTTCAGGTAGATCTTGCTGGATTTGTTATTTGGTGTTGAAGTCTTGAGTTCGTTGGCCGAGCTTTCGAATGTGATCAAGCTTATAAAATGGATCTCAACTTTATTGATGAAGAGGTAATGTTTGTTTGTGTTTAAAAATAGATGTATATGTGTTTAAAATAAATCATGATTCTATGAAATTTGTTTGATATGTTTGTAGCTTTTGATTTTGTGTTTGATTTGTTATTGTTTATTCAGATGCTTGCATTGGTGTACCATGTGATTACGAGTAGATTGATTTTCAGTTGGTATATTGGGATTAAAAACTCAACGGGTGTAATGACAGCAAGTCCAGGTTATGCTTCGAGCTGTCTAGATTTCTTTGGAGGCGGATAGGTGGCTATGGGAGGTCTGAAAAACAGAATTGATAAATTTATGGAAAATGGGGTTGAAAGATGATAACCCAACAGTTGAGGATCTCATTCTACATCTTCGATAAATTCAAGGTTATTCTCAAATATCTAGGAAGCATTATTTGAGAATACCATTGAATTTATCGGAGCTGTCGAATGAGATCCTCCACTATTGGGTTATCATCTTTCAAACCCATTTTCCCTAAATTTATTGATTCTGTTTTTCAACAGTAATGTAATGTAATGATTCCTCTCAATTGAATAGACGGACACTTGCTTCCTCTCAAAGGGTTATTGAGTGGTTATAACAGCTGATCCTAAAGCCAAGGACTGTTATAACTAACCACTGCTCGGAATAAAGACTGATGGACTTAAAGACTGATGTATCAGTTTTTCTTATGTAACAGTGTTTAGTGTATCGGTGTTTAGATTTTATTACAGCTTCGATGATGGTTGTTAGATTTATGAAAATGTCTAACAATTTTGGATTGGGTATATTCGTTCACAGTTTTATGATACTTCAGTGTCTATGATGAAAATTATGTTGCTTCCATGGTTAACTGGTCCCCATGTTGATTCGATTAATGTTATGTTATGTATATATACAATCTCTCGAGACAAACCCTAGAGTTTATGTATTACAATCTCCCCATGTTGATTCGATTAATGGTATGTTGATTCGATTAATGGTATGTTATGTAATTGCTACAGTTTGAATATTATTGTTATTATATTATCATCTGTTGATCATGGTCTGTTAAAGCATAGAGGGAGCATAGTGACATCATAATTCAAAGATCTGCCATCGAAACCACTGCCCCACTTTTCAATTTCAAAGGTCTGGCCCACATTCAATTATGAAACCACTGATGTTCATTCAAAATTCAAACCACTGATGTTTCATTAAAATGGGAGGGTAATTTGAAATTTAAAACTTTATATGGATATGTAATTTGCATTTAATGTCATCAGAGCTTCAGTTTGAATATTATTGTTATTATATTATCATCTGTTGATCAGGGTCTGTTAAAGCACCGTTGTTAAACATTCTCTGTTGAACTGCATCATCTGTTAGTCCATAGCAGAGGTTCTCTTTGGCAGACCTTTGCTTGAACCGTGTCGGTGTTTATCAGCAGATGTTCATCATGAGGCGTGTGTAAACAGATGTTAGCAATCTATACTGTGGAATGATCAGCAGATGTTATGTTTGGCAGACCTTTGTTTCAACAGCAGATATTAGCTTTATGATGCTTTTGTATTCATATTCAGCAGCAAAGGTTGTTTTATCAGCAGAGGTTATTTGCTATAACAGTCTTTGTGTTTATCAGCAGAGGTTATTTGCTATAACAGTCTTTGTGTTTATCAGCAGACTTTATCTGAATAGAGGTTGAGTGCATAAATTTGTTTGTAGTCAGAGGTTTGTATCAGAGAGGTTATGACAATAATAACCCATAAACTTGTTGAAGCCTTTTAAGTGTCTATGACTGCCCATAAATTTGTTGAAGCCTTTTAAGAAAAGCCTTTTAAGTAACAGCAGATGTTAGCTTTATGATGCTTTTGTATTCATATTCAGCGGCAAAGGTTGTGTTTATCAGCAGAGGTTATTTGCTATAACAGTCTTTGTGTTTATCAGCAGAGGTTGTTTGGAACAACAGACTTTGCTTGCACAGATTTTCTGTTTGACAGAGCTTTTGGTTTGTCAGACTTTATCTAAACAGAGGTTGAGTGCATAAATTTGTTTGTAGTCAGAGGTTAATTCAAGTGACGTTATGAAAATGATCACCCATAAATTTGAAATAGCCCTTTAAGTGTCGATGACTGCCCATAAATTTGTTGAAGCCTTTTAAGAAAAGCCTTTTAAGTGTCGATGACTGTCCATAAATTTGTTAAAGCCTTTTAAGTATCCATCACTGCCCGTAAGTTTACAAAGTATAATTGAAGTTGTAATGTATCATGAAGAGCCAATTAAAATATATGGAGAATGTACAACAAAGGTTTAAGTTAATATAAATAACAAGATAAGCATAAATTTGTTATGGAAGCGATTGAAAAAGGTGATGGAGGTGTGTTTTTTGTATATGGTTATAGTGGAACTGGAAAGACGTTTCTTTGGAAGACACTCTCAACTGCATTATGATCAAAAGGTGAAGTTGTATTGAATGTTGCATCCAGTGGAATTGCTTCACTTTTGCTGGATGGTGGTAGAACTGCTCATTCAAGGTTTGTAATTCCAATCAACATTAATGAGAATTCAATATGTTCGATAGAGCCTAATACTGAGTTAGGTGATTTAATTAAAAGAGCAACAGTGATTATTTGGGATGAAGCACCTATGACTCACAAGCATTGTTTCGAGGCTCTTGATAGAACAATGAGAGACATATCACGTTCCAGTCAATCGAACATGCAATCCAAGCCGTTTGGGGGAAAGGTCATTCTATTTGGTGGTGATTTTAGAAAAATTCTTCCGATCATCCCTAAAGGTACCAGAACAAATGATAGTCAATGCTTCTTTGAATTCTTCTTATATATGGCGGCACTGTCAAGTACTAAAGCTAACTGAGAATATGAGATTAAGAGTTGGTTGTCAAGAAGCAGATTTGAAAGAAATAAAGGAATTTGGAGAATGGATTTTAAAGCTTGGTGATGGTCTGCTTGGTGAAGAAAATGATGGTGAGATTGATATTGAAATACCAGATGATTTACTTATTCATGACCAAGTCAATCCTATTTCTTCTCTCATTTCATTTATATATCCGGACATGAATACGTTTTTGTGGGATTTAACGTATTTCCAACAAAGAGCGATTCTTGCTCCAACTAATGAAGTAGTGGATTCAATAAATAAAAAGTTGTTAGAGAGTCTGCCCGGTGAAGAAAAGGTTTATTTTAGTTCAGATAGTTTATGTCAATCGGAGGAAGAATCAGAGCTTAATATGGCATTGTTTCCTCCTGGTGTGTTAAACAATCTTCGTTTATTTGGTTTACCTAACCATAAATTAGTACTGAAACTTGGTGCTCCGGTAATGTTACTCAGAAACATTGATCAGGAAAATGGATTGTGTAATGGTACACGTTTACAAGTCACGAATCTCGGAAAAGTTGTGATTGAAGCAAAAATTATCACAGGGACTTATATAGGTCATCATACTTTGATTTCAAGACTGAAGATGACACCTTCAGATAAAAGAATACCAGTGAAGATTTCTCGAAGACAAATCCCACTTTCATTGTGTTTTGCTATGACAATAAATAAAAGTCAAGGATAATCATTGGAGCGTGTTGGTTTATATCTTCCACGTCCAGTGTTTAGTCATGGCCAGCTCTATGTTGCTGTATCTAGAGTAAAAAGTAGGAAGGGGTTGAAAATTTTGATTTGTGATAAAGAGAAACGAGTCTATATAACCACTACTAATGTGGTTTACAAATAAGTTTTACAAAATCTATGATGATACTAAACATCTGTCAATCTGGTAACGTCTGTTGGGTATAATGGAGGAACTGTTGTTAGGAAATGTTTGTTGGAAAGCAATACAACTTTTTGAAAGCATCTGATACTTGCTCTGCATTAAGCTTATCCTGAGAACACATGTTGTTAATAATTATTCTCTTAACATCTGTTTACTAACCTTTGTAATTTCTGTTGACTGACCTTTTTAACATGGGTTGATTAACATTAGATAGTTACTATCTATCCATCTGGCAAGCTCTGTTGAAGATAATGGATGACAGTTTTTAGTAAAGTATGTTGGAAAGCAACAAAAGTTTTTAACAGTTAATAGACAACAGTGGTTTCCTATCAACATAATGGAATTGCTGTTGAATAAACCTATTGATCATTAATTTATATCAATTTTGTAAGTCTGTAGTAATTATTTTTTATTCTCTTTCAATATGTGTTATGCATGGTTTTCTAAGAAACGACCCGTGTTTGCACACGGGTCTTACCGCTAGTCTACTATAATAAAAGAAACCAACTTTGGGATACATTTCACTCAATGAGAGCTCCTTTAATTAAATGGGCACTGGGTTATGAAACCGGGCCATACGGTATAGATCCATGACCCACATCTCATTCAAAACAAAACTTATTATCCAAAACTGTAATTTCTCCACCTCCTCCACCAATAAATATTTAGTATTTATAACCGATAAAGAACAAAATATATCCGTGATATATAAAATTCAGTTCCCATGGATGCACTCCACATCTTTCATGAAGAATTTGCCGATACCTCAAACACCTAAACAATCGCTTGCTTTCCGTAACCGTCCTCTTCGTCATCGGTAAACCCATTTCATCATTCAAATTAACATCATATTTTCCTTTTTTTCTTGAATTATAAACAAATTTCACGATCAGTTTCTACTTAAATTATTATTTGTTTTAAACTCAATTTTCAATTCCTAAACCCTAATTTGCGATCAAGAGCTAAATTAGGTTAGTACTTTTGCGATGTAATCATCTGTTGCTCAGAAAGTTATGCTTATAGTTCTGAAATTACTCTGTTATTAGTTTAGTTAAAACAGTTAGGGCACAAATTAAAATAATAATTTGTATTTATAAAGAAACCAATGAGGGGATATCTGTCATTCATTGGAGTAATCTATTTTGTTAGTTTTTTCCTCTCTATCCTACTTAATTATAAATAATTAATATTAATTAAAAGATAATTATAAAACTAAATTTAATATAAATTTAAACAATTCGTATAGGAGATAATATAATATTTTGAAATATTTATTAGATTTCAAAATTATTTATTCTGAAACTAACAAAAGGCGTACACTAAATATAAATTAATATAATGTAAATGATTATTTATTTTATAAACTAAAGTAGTTAAGGGTAGAACCTATTTCAAAAATGTTTATAAGGGGTAAACAAAAATATTAATCAATGTTTATTGGTTCTATACTTTTATTTTCGTGTTCAACTCTCAACTCAAATACGGTATTCATTATGTTTTATAAGAACCATCACCGCAATCACCCCATCCATCATATATCGAGTATATCCGTTAGTTTTTTTAAAGATATAATTTTTTATTAGAATTTTATTATTTAATATATAACATTACATTTATTCAACCCATGTAATAAACGAGATTTTTAAAGATATATATTGTTTTATTATTTGGTATATAAAATTACATTTATTCAACCCGTGTATTACACGGGGTTCTAACCTAGTTAATATATACTTATAATTATTATTTAGTACTACATTTATCATTTATTAAATATTAAGATCTGTAGTATTATAAATCATAAAATCTTATTTTGAAAGGAATCTCAGAACTCATTTATTAAAAACAAAGTTCTCTAAGGTTTTATACTTTGAAAGGAATCTCAGAACTCATTTATTAAAAACAAAGTTGTCTAAGGTTTTATACTTTGAATTTTAACGTAACAAAAAGTAGTATTTAGACGGAACGCGACACTATTCCTAGCGGATTTTGCTTATTTATGCCTATAATGAAATTAATAAATATTTAACGAATTAAATTGTATTAGATTTTATGGCATGTTAAAAGAAATGATATAAAAACAATTTTAGTTTTAATAATGATAATTACTTAATTAGTTTTGTTGCGATGCCCATATAACTAATTGTCAAGACTTCCTGACAACTTATCAACAATAAATTAATTAATTAAAAGCTTGACTAATAAACTTAGGGGCTGTTTGTTTGGTGCTGAATGGATCCATTCAGAGCTTAACCTCTGAATCGGTCAGAGGTTGGGTTGTTTGGTTCACAAAACCCTTACCTCTGAATGGTTTCATTCAGTCTGAATGGTTCAGATTTGAGAAGTTGCTGAATGAAAAACTTGACATACCTGCCCCTTCCTCCCATCTCCTCCACAGCTCCTCCTCCCCCTCCACTGCTCCTCCACCGTCTCCTCCTCCACAACCGTCGTCTCCCCCTCCACCGCCCTCATCCCTCTCCTCACCGCCGCCTTCCCTTCTTCCACCGTCGACCTTCTTCCACTCGATTCCCTGTGCCGATTGCCTTTTCCTCAGCCACAATCGTTCAGCAGCGGCGGAGTTCAGCGGCGGCACACAGCAACAACGTCAAAGTTTGGTGGCGAGTTCAGCGGCGGCACACAGCGGCGGCACCGGCAGCGGAGGTTTGTTCTCAGTCTGTATGTTCATGTTCCGATCCAGAAAAAGGGGTGTTAAAGTTTGGTGGTGGAGATGATGATGATGATGATGGCGGTGGCAGTGTTGCAGGTAGGGAGAGAAAGAGGGAGGGGGGGGGGTGATGACTGATGAATGATGATGATGATATTGGGTTTATAGAAAAAAATCTATAAAGGGTTTATTTTGTGGGGAGGGGTAAAAATGTCATTTTACACTGTCATTCAGATATGGAACCAAACAGCACTTTACTGGTTCAGCACTTACCCATTCAGACCCTCTTACCCATTCAGACCTCTTATTCATTCAGCACTTATTGGTTCAGATGTTGCCAAACAGCCCCTTACTCAATGCCACTGTTCATTATTGGGCCCATATCCCTCACTTATGGTCTAGTGGTAAGAGGTTTGAGTTTTTCAATTAAAACTCTAGTTTAAATCCCACATGTGTCATATTGAGGTGAATATAGGCAATGAAGGATTTAGACTAGGTCTTGTGTGTGGTTTTAAGTTCGATTCCCGAGTCCAACCGGGTTTTCGGCCCACCGTGTGTTACGCCAGAGAGTTCTGCTCTTGTGGTGTCACAATAACTGTTAAGTGGCAGCCAACAGTATGGTTTCCCGGAGGAACACCCAAAAAAAGGCCAAACTTTGAAGCCAGCGTGGGCCCGGTTAAGACAACATAGTCTTACCAGAGCGGGGTAAACGGGGCTCTCCGATTTGGAGAGTGTGGTAACCTTATACATGAAGTTCACCATTCAAAAAGAAAAACAATTTTGGGCCCATGACATTATAGCCTTGTGGCATTTTAGGGGTGAGATAAGCCTTAGAGTAAGGCTGGCAAATCGTGTCTTAACAGGTTTAACAGGTTTCTGACGGCGCGCACAACATAAGTTTCAAACATGATTACGACTCATTTAACTACTTTTTACCTCATGTTTATAAAACAGTTTTATGTTTTATGTACAAAGATGAATAAATGATAGATCCTAACATTGTAATTTTAATTATTTTAAAAATTAAAAAAGTCAAAGGGTGTATTTTTCAGTCAAACAGGTCTAATCGTGTCTTAACAGGTACCCAATTGCCAGCCCTACCTTAGAGACTATTAGGTTCTGGGTTCGATTCCTACAAAGGGGTTTTTCCCAGATTTATTGGGTTTCCTCCTGAATTGGTGTATAAGCATTATTGCTTAGTGAAGATGAACATAATAGGGTGGTTCTGCTGGTGACACGATTATACTCCAGTGGTCCGTCAGTGTTCCAAATTTGTCGTTAAAAAAGCTATTCAATATTGGAAGTACAGAAAAAAATCTATATCTGATAATAGAGAAACCAAATGAACAGTGAATGTGGTCTTGTTGTGATCTGATTGGACTATTTAGAGGTGTTGGCCTCATCATCGTTCCCAAACACGTGTCACTCATACTTTTTTTCTTTCTTCTAAACCTAATCCACAAACACATGTTGTTTTCTCAGTATCTAGAGACAGAGAGAGGGGTTGAGATTGACGACGGTGGTGGTATCCGGCCGATGACAGAGGCTTCTAGGGTTTCGAGGAGTGTCAGACGCTTCAGAGGAGATGGATTAACGTTGGGGGAACAAAGATGGCGGACCGACCGGCGGCGACGAAGACGGCAGCGGTATGGACTTTTCGATGCTCGGCGAGAAGCTTATCTGTTCAGTCTGTTCCGCAAGATCTCTCGGTTTTCTTCCGTCGAATTCCGATCGTCCTGAGGTAACTTAATCATATTGTTATGTTAATTGAGTCTGTTTCGATCTAACTAGCTCTGTGTAATAACAGTTCATGATGATTATCAGTGAAAATGTACGCATGTTTAACTGTTAGGTTTAGTATGTAACTTAACTATATGATTTTTGTTAGTGAGTTGTTTGATTAAAGTTATCACGCTCTGATATGCAACTGGGTGACTCAGATAGATTGTGTAAAGCTTCATCATTGTGTAATTAGGTATTGTCGGTATTTAATTGGTATTTTGGAGGTAAGGGGATTGGGCATTGGTAGCTTATAACAGGAACTGTGTATGTTGTGGTTTTAACTTTTAACAATCTCTTCTTTAAGCTAAGCTCCACAAAGGAGAAATATTACCGAGTGCTCAAAGGCTATATAAACACGGTTTTGATTTGTATTTAAAATCAATAACTGTTGTAGTTGATCAAATGTATTTACTCAAGCAAAGATCATGCAGATTATCACTAAAATATGTGTTATAATTATGTTACAGGTCCCGGAGCGGGCTGCAGCTGCAACAACTATAAGTCGTGCGCCTGCTTCAATCCCTCTGCATCGAAGGCATAATATAATCTCTTCAAGCTATGAAGAGCTTAGTTCTATATATGGAAGTGAGCCTTCTAATTAATCACTGGAAGAACTTGAGGAAGAATCCTGCCGTTCCGTTGTGATTGTATCGACGACAAGTTCTTAGGACATGTGTTCAACTACAATCTTAGAACTGAGGATACGCATGAAACGATTGCACAAGAGAGGTATGCTAATTTGACAACTGAAGACTGGATTCAGAGGTTTAATAGTTATGATTCTCATAGATTACTTGATACGGCTAATGTTAATGTGACGGTTTGTTGTTCGTGTGGAAATCGTAAGATTTCAAAGGATTATGGTTTGTTTTTGACTTATCCTCTTCGTCCGGGGGAGACTCTGGAGTCGATTTCATATGCAGCGAATCTTAGTTCAGACTTGATTCGGAGTTATAATCCAGGTGTCAATTTTAGCCAAGGAAGTGGTTTGATATATATTCCGGGGCGAGGTGAATATTTAGCTTGAGTTTATGATAAAGTGGAATAGAATAGAATCATAGATGAATGTGCATTGAATGGTAGGGTTGTCATCTTAGTTTAAAAAGCGCGCCTAGGCTCAACACCTCAGCGCCGTATGCAACATGAGGTGAAGTTTTATAGAAAGCGCAGAGGCGCGTTTTTTTTTTTTGTGAAAAATCGACTTTGAGGTGTGTGCCTCATGTACATGCCATATTTTTGTGCAGCGGATTGTGGTACATCATGCTTTTTTTTAGGTTGGGAATAGATAATGAAAAAATATATAATCTCCTTGTGCCTCGCATACGAAAAGTTTGCCACTTTTTCGCTTTGCCCCTCGGTTTTAGACTTTGTCGCTTTGTGCGCTTCACACGGTTTAAAACCAAGGATGTCATAAAAAAAATTTCCCAAAAATTTTCATGATGAAGCACCATGGATATGAATTTACATGCAAATTGATAATAATGTGATGTTTGATATACATCCCGTGGCAAGGTTAGTAATCTGAAGTCTGAACTGGACTTTAAGCACACCCGGTTCAGCTGTTTTTGAAGAAAAATTCAGGACGAATTGCTTACTACAGTTTTGGACCGGCTGGTTTTCATGGTTCGGTTATGACAGTTTTGTATTAATATATTTTTACAATATTATATAATACATATTTGGAGAAAAATAAAAGTAACTATACATTATTTTTTTAGAAGTTTAAGTAAATACAACAATACTTTAAAGGTAACCAACTTCCCTCATTGTTTTTTGAACTGCAATAACTTTTTTATACGTTAATATTTAAAAACCAATACACTTTAAAAACGAGCATTTTATCCTCTTTAATTTGAGTATGGTACTTTTGGTTAACAGTTCGGTTCGGTTTATAAACCGGGTTGGGACAAAAAAACCGGTTACAAACCGCCGGGTCGAATCGGATTGAAACTGATTTTCCAAAAACTGGTTTTTTTATAACCCGGTTCTGTTTTTGTTTTTTTCAAATCGATTTTTTTGCCCACCTCTTGGTATTGCTATTTTTTTTAATTTAACAAAAAATAACATGTTACGTGCTTGACATAACTTTAAATTTCTAAAGTAAGAAAATAAAATTATATAAATGTTAAGCTCTCAGTACAATTTACAAAACTTAAATCGTTAACCTCAGATTGTATATATTCAGTTTGGTCAGTTTGTATTTTCATGAAAGTGGATGTGTTGTAATGCTTTGTTTTATTGGCATTTTGCAGATGAAAATGAAAATTATCCACCCTTTAAAACTAGGTATATTCTTTCACTTGAATGCCATGTTATTTTCTGTGCTTCTTTTGTTTTCTTTAGTTTTTTTTTAATAAATGGTTGATTTTTATGCGACAATATTTTAAAGAAAACACAGATGTGAATAGTCTTACTTATCAAACCAAAAATGGGATTTATGCAGGGGGATTTTGACTGGCAAGTGTAATTATTTCAGGGGTCATGACTACATGTATTTGGTGAGAATAATGAATATGGTAAGAAGAGGACTTAAACTCTGATTTTGGGTTTTATCTACTTGCTGAATAAGGCATACCACATACGACAATCTTTTTGGTTTAGATTAGATCTATGAGGTATATTTTTCTTCACATTTAACTACAACTAAGTAACAAACCATGGTTGTCGCTAAAATGGAATCATAACGCTTTTTGCACTTTGTTCCCACTCACTTGATGTTACAAAAGTTGGTGTTTTTTAGCATTTTTATTACTCTTTTTAAAAATTTATAGTGTTTATTTATGACAGGCCGGATATAAAGAAATGATAGTTGATCTTATGAAAAAATGTCAACAGCGAACATATATGTGCAGAAAGAAAATGTTATAAGAATTAAACTTATGTGTGATTACATGGTTATGCAGAAACGATGACATGTATGATGGCGAGTACTTTGTAGATAAAATGCATTGGGTGAAACTGAAACGGGTCAGACTGGTTGAAGGTTGTCAGCATGTCATTAATTTGTTGTACCCAACCCGAACCTACCCATTACTTGACCCGTCTACTGTGCCACCACTACTTCTTCGTAGAAAATGCCAGTTGATCTGTGTTTTTTGTTCTGCAACAGGTCCAACATTTTTAAAACTAAAGCTGGCATTGCATTGAACAACAACTTTGAGAGAATGAGGTTACATGTATGCTTTCTAACTATCCATCCATCATCAGCCCTTCAAATCGCACCACCGATCTTTGTTTTAGTCTGACATGATGGTTTTTTGTTGGTGTATTTGAATTAACCATGTGGTCGACTTGATTCGCCACATGGTAAAGTTTTGAAGTTGTTATTGCACGAGTTAGCGGGCTTGTCACGAGCATAGTTTTGCCTACCACGTTGTGATTATTTACACGTAAATGTTGGTTATGAGAAGGTGCTGAAATGAAGGAGCCAACAACTATGGAAGAGAAGCAACATAACATCCTATGGTCAATATACAAAGACGTCAAACTAATGACAGCAGCGGAAAGATTATCATTTTTAACATACATGTGTGAATTTATTATCGAATAATCCAAGATACACTTGCGAGTGAAAACCAACTATTGTAGCTCCTTAACATATGCCGGATATAACAGGTTCATGGCGCGCCCCACGAACTATTGTAGCTGCTTAACAAATGCCCGTTGCAACAGGTTCATGGTGCGCCCAACGAATGGCTAAGAAACTGATTTAACTATTATGACTTTGTTGCAACTTAATCCTATCAAATACATTAATGATACAATGTTTGTATGTAGTTCCGGCCACCATGGTCTAAAGTCTAAACCATATAGGAATAATTGATGGTTTTTCTGATGTACTACACTCGCGTAACCAAATTTACTGCTAGACACGTGAAGTCTTGACCCGTGATTTTCCGCCGCAACGCGCGGTTGTGGTATAACACTAGTTATCATAACTATCAATACCATACTAGTTTTTTTACCAGCCGCACGTTAGCTGCGAGGCTGTATACGTCGTGATAAAGTATAGATTACAATTGGCTAACTTGTTTTCGAACTAAGCTGGCTGAATGAAAACGTGTTATATTTGACCAAACTCATTTCCAAACAAAATTTAAGTTGAGACGTAGATAACCTCGAAATGTACATAAAATAAACACAAAAACGTATTATATTTGACCTGACTCCTTCTCGAATAAAATTTATGTTAAAATATAGACGAACTCGAATTTATACCGACAAGTACATAAAAATAAAGACAAAAGAAAGTATTTTCTTGAAGGATCAACGTACATGGGTTAAACCAGAAGCTTTAGAAACATGAGAGTGTCCAAGCAACATTTTACAAACCTTTTAAAAATTGTAAGAGTTAAATGTGTAAAACCAGAAAGCTAAGGAGGTGGCATGGTTGGTAAAAAACCCCACCGACTACCTTTTAAGAGTATACTAGTAATTAGACTCGCGCGCTTTACGTCGCGGGTACATTGCAAATATCGAATGAATTAATCTTAACGTTTTATGATGCGTTAAACTTATGAAATTTTCAAAGTTGAGGAGGTGTAGAAATAAAGTAACATGGTTTAAGGAGTAAAAACGCAAAGTTTGAAACTTAAGGGGGTGGTGGCAGTAAAAAAGGAGTAGTAGTGCAAGGAGTAAAAATGCAACGTTTAAAACTTGAGAGGGTGATAGTGCAAGGGGTAAAAACACAAAGTTTAAAACTTGATCGTGGTGGCGTAAAAAATGAAGTAATAGTGCAAGGGGTAAAATATAAAGCTTAAAACTTGAAAGGGTGGTAGCGAAATTCAAACTTGAGGGTTAGAATGCGGCCCGCGGCTGATGGAAACGTGTAGTAAGATAATACACGATACGTAAAGGCGCAACGTGTAAAAGACAATTTCAAAAAAGTGAAAAACACAATATGTAAAAGGCAATTTTAAAATTGGACGGATGTAGAAATGGAGTAATAGTGCAAAGAGTAAAAACGCAAAGTCTAAAAAAGGCAAATTGTAAAAGCAGATGGGTGGTGGCAGAAATGTGTAAAAGATGAGAGAGTGGTGGTGAAAATGTAAAGGTAGATGAGTGGTGGCGTAAATATGTAAAAGTTGAGGGGGTGATGGTGGAAAAGCAAAGCAGAGGCGTTGTGAGGGAAAAGTTTGAAATATGAGGATGTGGTTACGAAAATTCAAACTAAAGGGGGTTATGGTGTCAAAGTTTGAAAGTTGGGGGGTCGGTGGCATAAAAGTCACCTGACCTTTTTTTAAGATAGATAGATAGATAATATGATATACCAAAAAAAGCAAAGTGAATTTCGTTAAACATATAGAAATTAATAACAAGGTGTAATGTTGATTTATTCATCATTGTGGTTTGAAATAGGGTTTTCGTCTAAAGTAAGATATGTATACCTCTAAGTAAATTCTATAATTGATCGGTAAGAAAATAAAACATCTTGGATACCACTATACATATTAATTACTTCAAATTCATTTTACAGTATTATAGGTAGAGGATCCTGTAAAAAGTGTTCAAAGTGTGAGAAGTGTATTATAACACTATATATAATACTATATAACACCATATAAACACCGTATAACAATATGTAACACCATATAATACCATATAACACTATGTAACACTATATATCATTATATAACAAATATAACACTATAGGTTGTCTGATAGCATGTCTATGATAGATGTATAGTGGTGTTACATATTGTTATACGGTGTTTATATGGTGTTATATAGTATTATATATAGTGTTATAATACACTTCTCACACTTTAGGCCCTTTTTACACTATCCTTACCCATTATATACGTAAATCCATATTATTCCTTTATACATCGTACAAGCCCTTTCTTATATTAATAACAACCAAAGACTCGACATCTTTATAGCCATACAAATCATAAATTAAAAAAATATATATATATTTTATTCCATGTATGTAAATATATATAGTTCAACTGTTTTCTTAGTTTAGTTTAATGGCTCCGTTTTAATTTAATGGTTCCATTTTAATGGTTTAACAATTTGACCAGCCATTTAGAACTATGGTTTGTTTGGTTGTTTTCCTAATTTGTGGAGTGTTCAAATGAGAAGAAAATTTTGTAAGAATAAAAAGAATAAATTTTAAACCAATAGAAATGCTCTATTTTACTTCATTTAATATGTGTATTTAATGTTATTAATACGGGCATATAAGTAAATTTCTAATTGTAATTAATTAGCTGACTAATTAAAATTGTAACTCACTTTTAATATACTCTTTCAAGATAAAATAATTTAGGATAAATGTCAATTTTTGACATGTGTAGGATAAATTTTAGTATGTGTAGGATAAATTCTTAAATGTGTATGATAAATTTACATATGTGTAGGGTAAATTTCGGTAAGTGTAAGATATATGTAAGATAAATATTGAAAGGTGTAGGATAAAATGTTTTTGCTTTATTAATGAGAGATAACATAATTAATTGGGGGAGTTATAAACTATTTAATGTTTTACCATTATGCCCTTTCTTCTTTTTCTTCTCACAATAAATTTCTTCTCAAATGAACCTTCCCCTTCCTAATTTATATGGCTATGCTGTGTGGCATAGCGCCCCCTCGCCACGTTAACGACCCCTACGGCGCCGTACGGGTGCCATCAACTGGCGCTAAAGGGAGGGAAGGTCACCAAGGTGATAACAAGCGCTAAGCGTTGCTGATGTGGGAGCCACCTTGAGCTAGTTAATCAAAATATGTTTTCTTTGTTTTTTAACCTTTAGTTAAACCACACTATCCAAAGTTAAACATTAACAACCTACGTGGCGCGATAACTAAAATATGTGCTTTAACCCACATAGGATTAAGGATGTGTTTGGTACCGGTACCAAAATTCACAAAATATGGGTACCGGTACCGGTACGGGACCAGTATTTGAAAGCAAAATCCAGTTAAATACGGTATCGAACCGGTACCGAAAACACCAAAAAGTTGGTACCGATTCGATACCGGATACGTATCCGATACCAGATGCTCATCCTTACACTAGATAACCTAAATAGCAATTAAAGTTTGCTTAAAAATAATAGAATCTATATTTAATTGGGTGTAATGTGTCAAAAGACCAATCCTTGAAGGGGGTATCCATATAACAAGAGTTATAGTTCGTGGTCAAACGCAAATTCTTCGTAGGAATAGACACATTCATATTCATACTAAGAATATATCGAACATATGTTAGTGGACAAAATCATGCATGTCAATTCACAAAACTAATAAGAGGAAAAGAAACCAACAATAATAACATAAATTAAACAAATGTATCAGACATCTTTAATTCTCTAAATCAAATTCATAAAAAGAAAAAGCAAAACTAAAAGGAAAAAAAAAACAACCTAATTCACTAGCCACTACCAAAAAAACTGTACAATTTCCTGACATGAGAAACGACGTCAGAAAATAGTCAGTTTTTTAGTAGTGGCGTTGTAAAATCTTGGATCACTTGAAAACTTCAGTTGTGAAGTGGGTTTGGTCCGGATGGGACTAGTCTTTTTGATACGTCGTATCTTGGATCGATTTCATCCAACGACGGCGGTTGAGGTGGTGGGAGAAGCGACTGGAGATGGTGGAGTTCTTGGGACATGAAGTGGAGACGAGCCGGATATTTTCGGTTGGAGATAGCGGTTGTTGTGGCACATTTGTGGTAATTGCAATTGCGACGACGGGGATCCGGCATGGCGGTGATAAGAAGAGGGAGTAAAATGATCAGCAAAAGGAGTATCCGGCATGAGAGAAAGTTCTTCATCTTCTTAAGATTTTATGAGAAATGGTAATGGTGAATTTGTGATGGTGAAAGGAGTATTTATAAGAAAACTAGAGTCATATTGCTAGTATAAACTTATCACTAATTTAATGGATCACCGTAATTATATTGTTATTAGTTTTTAGAGATATATATTTACTAGCCATTTTGTTTATGTGTTATATCTAACTAAAGTTTTTCATATTTTATTATCGTTTAGAAGTTTTTATAAAAATCTAACTGTAAATATTCTAAGTGATAAGGTTATAAGTTGGGTTAATAGGTATACGGGTTTAATGCATATTACGCACCATGTTTTATCATACAAACATGCAATTAATTACATCATTTATATTAGGTGTTTGTTTATGTGGTTTTCGATTGTGTAAAACATGTGTCGGTAATTATTTTAAGCATATCACGACTTATTTTTTATTTCTTTTTCAGTTGTTGTATTGACTGATATACTATATATGTTTTTGAAAATATAAACTTGATATACTATCTATCTATACTATATAATAAAAGAAACTTGTTTTGGGACACTTGTCATTCTCTCATTCAATTGATTAAAATTATTAATAATACTAATAATAATAATATTTAACTTTACCCAAAAAAAAAATAATAATAATATTTAATCTAATCTAATACAAATAATAATAATATTCAGTAATTTGTAGAAATTCACTAAATTCATTTATGCGGCATTCAGATTATTATTATCAAAAACTGAAACCAAAATACCCAAATCAACCCTCTGTTTTTTCACGAAATACTGATTATCAACATCATCATCATGCGGCATTCAGATATCATTATCAAAAACTGAAACCAAAATACCCAAATCAACCCTCTGTTTTTTAACAAAAAAATGATTATCATCATCATCAACCCTCTGTTTTTTCACAAAAAACATTCACAAAAAAAACTGATTATCATCATCATCATGCGGCATTCACATTATCATTATAAAAAACTGAAACCAAAATACCCAAATCAACACTCTGTTTTTTCACAAAAACATTAACAAATAACTGATTATCATCATCATCATCATGCGGCATTCAGATTATCATTATCAAAAACTAAAACCAAAATACCCAAATCAACCCTCTGTTTTTTCACAAAAACATCACAAATATCAAAAACATATATAGATAAGATGATGATCCAAACCTCTGTTTTGAAGATGAAGATGATGAAGACGGATGAAGATGATAATGGTCAGTGTAAAACAGAAAAAGTAAGGTTCACAAGAAGATGGATGAAGATGGTGAAGATGGATGAAGAGGATGAAGATGAAGATGGATGAAGATGATGATGATCGGTGTTGAGAGTTGAGAGAGAGATTTTGGAGATTTTTTGAGAAGTGTGATGATGATGATGATGATGATCGATGGATGGATGGATTTGAGGTATTTAATCATGATTTTAATTAAAGTGTTATTTAACTAATCGGATTTTAATTAAAGTGTTATTTAACTAATCAATCTTTTAATATTTGATTTATAATCACTCTTTTTTTTGGAAATAAATTTTTTGTTATTTATTAAGAAAATTTTATAAATGGATCTCTTTTCTTTTTTTAATAAGGGAACTGAGTTATTTACAGTTGTAGTACACTAAATATTTCATTCTTCAATTCAGTTGGTATATTAATAATGCCCTTTTAAACTCTAACCCATTATTAATGTTAATAGGATCAAACATATGGGCTTTATTAAATTGTTCAATAACATTAAGTTATTTAAATTAGGTCATCTTTTTATTATTAGACAATATAAAATTAGGTCATGCTTTCATTTTAGACAACATATTATCAATTAGTTAGGTTATTTCTATATCAAACCTTAGCTAATAATTTTTTCGTAACACAGTAATAAAATTTTTATGTTCTAACACATATTGGCTTTAACATTGTTTTATAAAGATATGTATTTTGATTCTTCCCTCTGAATCGATAGAACTGGTGTAAGGGTTGTGAAGATATTCAATCGTCGATGATTTTTACAAAACCCAATGCTACTGAACAAATATTTAGTTTTCAACATATGGGCTTGGGCTTGGACCAGATTTAATAAACAGGTTTTGGACTTGGACCACATTTAGTAAACAAGGTTTGGGCTTGGACTAAATTTATAAACAAAGAATATTTGTGTTAGTAAACATGTTTTGTGGGTTCGTTATGGTTCTCTTGTGTCTAAACTGAATTAGTCGACAAGTTGGGAATGACAGCATCCGTAGGGGCTTTTTCGTACTTCGGTTAGGTTTACATATAAACGTTATTAATGTATTCTTAAGTATAATGCGAACGTGAATTCATTAAATAATTTCACATCTAATTTTACATATAAATGTAGGCTTACATTCAATGTTTACGATCTACTCGCGCCCGTGGGCGGCTGTCCACCTAGTACTATATAATAAAAGAAACCTGTTTTGGGACACTTGTCATTCTCTCATTCAATTGATTAAAATTATTAATAATACTAATAATAATAATATTTAATCTAATCTAATACAAATAATAATAATATTCAGTAATTTGTAGAAATTCACCAAATTCATTTAGAAAAAATAAACACTGATTTGTGTTAACAAATAAATTTATGTAAATCATTATTAATTTAATTAAAATAAAGTCAATGGGGTACTGGTTTCGATAAATTTCCCATATTTATGTTGTTTGGTATTGTTATCTGTTTTAAACTAATAAATCAAATCCAACTCTTATCATCGTTATCATTATATTATATGGTATATCTAATACAAATAATAATAATATTTAATCTAATCTAATACAAATTCTGATTATTAATTCAATAACCTATCCTAATTGTTTCTTTCTCACCGTATACATCTCTCAAGCCTCAAATGCCTAACAGCATCATGCGGCAATAATTTTGTTCATTTTCTTCATGGTAAGTTTGTTATGTTGATTCATACTTTTCATTATTTTAATAAAGATTTGTGTGTTGAATAACCTGATAGCTTAGCAACCTTAGTCTTTCTCAAGATTCATGTCCATATGGTTATCAAAACTGATGATTTCAATATACCCAAGCTTACCTGGTTACACCAATATGATGTTTTCAAATTTGTTATAATCCGTGGAAACACCGATGAAGAGTACGATGTCACGTAAGTGTGACCTATTATCTTCTTATTGGGTCGATTTGGGTTGTGCTTTTTCTCAAACAGGTCAAGTTAAACGTTTAGCTAAAACGGTAATGGGCTGAAACTTGATAGTGGCAAAAATTTTAATTTTAATGTGTACAACCTTCAACGCATTTTAATGTAAGATTCAGTTTATTATTGAAAAAAAATTTTCGTAATCATATCTAAGGCACTGAATAATTATTAATGGGCAACAAGTTTTTGTCCTAACCTGCTTCGATCAGTAATAAAAAAAGACTGTCTTAACCAAAACCTATTTTAACATTTAAATGTCAATGTCTTTTATTTTTTAACATTAGGTGGTGCAGGAGTTGTTAAAAGTCTTAAAATTAATATTCTTCAGGCAAGTTTTAGGGTGGCTGAAAGGGAGAGAGCATCTGTAGCACTAATGCACTATACTAATTTTTTTTTTTTTTTTTTTTTGTCATCTGTAATGTTGTCGTAAAGTTCTAGGAAGTACCATGAGAAAAATTATGATGAAGTTGTCATCGACCATTGCACTATGATGACGGGACTCAAAAAAGGAATTTACTCTTTTATCTTTTATAGTTGCTGTGTGAGACCCTCATATACCAATTTTAATGATTTCATTCCAATTTTGTAAAACTTTTTAGTTTTGACATTTGTTTTTCAGATTGGCACAAAACAAAACAACGGAGATATTATGATTTTGGTTCTAAAGTAGTGCCTACACTGATATCTATTCTTGGCACAACTAATGTGGATTACAAACAAATCATGACACTTTTAATGAAGGTGAGGCCCGCATTTCCATTGTGGATTTATTCAACGTAAAAAAACTTTTAAGGATATGTAATAAAGTTTAGGCATACATGATGATTCGAAACAAATCTGTATTGGCTCTAAACAAATTTAAAGTACTTTCATTTGTTAAACCGCGTGTACACACGGGCTCTAACCTAGTTTTCTTATTATAACATTTTACTTTGTTTTTTTTATTTTTATTAGGTTAGAAAATCGTGTATACACACAAGTTATAATATTTTAATTTATTTTTTTATTTACTAATAGGTTAGAAACTTATGTGTTTTACGTGGTTATATCAATAAAATGTTAAATTAAATAGTTATTAATAAACAAAAAAAAGAAAAGAAATAAGAAAAGAAATATTAAATAAATAAGAGATAAGTGGAAAATTATGATTTAATAATATTATTTCAGATGAGAGAGAAGCGGGATAATAATTTAATATTATTCATTTAATAGAAGAGATGCAGAAGAATAAAGGTGAGAAGACATTAAATAGTGACATGTGTCGTCAAAGATTTTCATTTACCAAGGTTGAAATAATACCGTAAGCGCAGATACGCGGGTTATATGGCGGCGGAGAGTTATGTGCGACTGTGGAAGATTTCTAAGGTTTGATTCGCATGACAAGGAAAAGGTGATCAAAGACAAAGAAATGTAAACATAATCTCTAGATAAACAAACCTGTGTTCTCAACAAAGACGCATCGGTTGGATTGGATGAAACTGTGTTCGACACTAGGGTTTGAAAGACAACGGCAGAAAAGGGAAGAATGGAATCAAATGGAAAGGAATGAGAGTTTTGTTTAAACAGATCGGGTTACAATGGGTTATAAGGATCTGCATGATTACATACATGGTAAACGTTTGTGTGCGCCATAAAGCAAAAACTGAGTCCTTAATATGGTGTCTCGTGGCACAACTTATTTTCATTTATAATAATAACTAGTCTAAGTCCCCGTGTAATACACGGGTGGCTAAACAACAAAAAATGTATACTTTAATACGTAAATACTTTATTACAGGTTTGTTTGAATATTAAGATAAATAATATCTTATAAAAATTAATTAACGATTACATTTCATATTAATTATCATGTATACGTCTATAAATAATTTTTTGAAATGAAAGAAATGTTGTATTAAATCTATAAATAACAACAAACGACACTAAGTAGTGTGTGTCTGAAGAACAGTTTCTGCAATCTCTTTGAGCACTTGCCCACTTGCATAGTGATGCCTGCGTACTGGCATGTATACATCTGCACCAGCAACCAGTTCCCTCTCAATTTCGTCTGTCTTCCCTAACGTAAAATAAACGGGCTTTCCACACAGCTCACATCTTGCCTATAGTTTAATTAAAGACTCTGCAACTGGTATCCTATCAAGCACTCCAAAGCTCCTTCTGCAAACCGTACATATAATATTCAATCATCAAGTAACAGTATATTATGTGGCTCCTTTTACATGAGATAAAACATATTAAAAATATATATGAGCTTATTTTAATATAACATTTAATAAGAAGTGTGAATCGCTATCATAACCCATTATCCATATGGATCAATTAGTCTTTATCTTCAGCTCTTTGAAAAAAAATATCCATTAATTAGAAAAACACCGGCAGACTTCTTTTGCAAAGTGATCACCTCATGCAAAAACAATGTGATGTAATTGTGTACGTTTGACTACACACTTTCTCACAAAGTGGCTTATCTATGAAGAAAAGAGAACATGCATCGAATAACAGGTGGTCGAAAAAACTCACCGAGGTCGTAGCCGTATCTTAATCATCTAAAGATGAATCATCTACTTATCAAAGTACCAAATTAAAAAAATAAAGTGTATTCATATTTAAAATATTAACTACTTATTTTAATACTAAATTAAAAAAATGTAGGCTAATCAATTAACTTGACTCACCTTTTTTAACCCGTATCCAAACTTCCCGTTTCACCATTACACAACCCGATTCTCTGGTCTTTAATTTTTCCAAGACATTCCAAAAATTGAATTTTTTTCTTTAAACTACCCGTTTGACCCAAACTAATTTTGCTCCAAACTCATATTGACCCGAACTTAATTAATATTTTTTTTAAATGAGCCGAACTCATTTTGCTCCAAACCTGTTTAAGCTGAACTCATTTTAATCCAAACACATATTGACCCGAACCCATTATGACCCAAAGTCGTTGCTTTAATCGGTGACTCGCACCTGCCCGACCCGCCCAATTTGCTAGTTGGTCCAAATAGTTTCCTTAAAAGTTACATGCAAAGTAAATATTTGTTATGTACTAAGGTTAAATAACTCTCACATTAATGCCGAAGAAGCCACAAAAGCATTTCAAATAATTCAAATTATCATTTCCTTATATTGCAAGCTACAATACAATATCACCATAAAGAGCATCTAGCTGAAGATAATTTCCTTAGCAGATTATTAGCAATGGGGATGGAGTTGGTGTTCAAATGACTACAAATCACCAAACCTACAGAAACTGTTGCTGGATGTTCAGTTGCGATTTGTAGAAAAAGGGGTTTAGTTAAGAATTCCTAACCTTATGAAATAGGCTTACCCGTTGTTTAGCTACTTAAGATTTAAAATTCTTTATGGCTATTTCTTTGATGAAAGTTGAGTGGTGGTAATGAAATTTGAGACGATTCTTCAATCCTGCGTAAAGTCTTTTTACAGTCTTGCCATTATTCCGTTTCGTAATGTGTACGGGCTAGATACATAAGAATTTGTGTCGTAATGAAACTTACGCAAACTTTTTTGATACTGAAAAATGAATTTTTTTATTAAAATCAAATTCAAAAGATTACAGGAAAACAAAATACAGGGTAAAGCATGTAGCGTACCATTTTAATGGCTAATGAAAATTGCGTTGAGTGAAATGAACATGTGCCAAATTTATCCACACGTCTGCAATTTGGACAAATACACTTGCAACTGCAGTTTCTGGCCTATGATTTTCAAAGAAAATATAGAAAATAAGACATTAAGCATTTTTGTTAGCTACAAAGCACTTGTGAAAAAAAAACTATAACTAACCAATGAAGTGTAAGAACCTCCTTTGCAATATGAAACTAACCTTTTCCAGCCAACACCACACCACCACCATTGGTAGCATACATATTAGTTGGATACCAAAATCTGTATGTCATAATGATTTTTTATAATTATATACCAGAACTAACTTATGAGTAATGATCAAATTGGCATATACCAGAACAAATTCGGCAATATAGAAGAGCTCTTGTTCAATGAATCCATGGATTATCATAGCTAGTGAGTCGATACGTAGGCCACATGGCAGAAGTGCACTTTTGTCTCCTGTCACATTAAATCGAGATATTACAACGCGTGATCTCCTGTCACATTAAATCAAGGTATTACAACGTATGAATTTATTTAGTTGCCCAGTATTTCTATTTGAAATAAAAGATCCAAACTGTACTTGATACCAGAATTCTTGTTTAAGGTTATTGAAGCCAGGTCAAGGATTTTCTCAACCCCAGCACTATCAAGACCTTGCAATGAACGAATATATAACTAAATGTGGTTACCATAATTAAAGCAATAAGATGTAAAAATATCCGAATGTTAGCACAACTTGACAACATAACAATCTGCATAAATAGGTAAATGGCATGTGTGTGCTAGAAGATCTTTGATAGGTCTTAATTTTTTTTCAATAAGGGCTGGGATTTCACATTCTTCACCTCCATTGACCTTCACCTTTTTCACATCATTGGATCCTCAATCTCAGCCATTCTAATAAATTTAGCTGGAGGCTGGAGCACGCTTCAAATTTGTAAAATGTATGAATGTTAATATGAATTCAAACTGAGAAAATACTATTATTCATAAAACTTTAAAGAAAGCAGGGAAGACAAAAACCTCATTAAGAGCCATCATTTGAATCCTCAGAACCTGAACCATCAACCATCTTTTCTACTGAACCCATTTAAGCGGCTTGTGCAACTGTATGCAACCGAACCTTTTTAGCATCTTCATTGCCTAATTTCATCAACCAAGTAGTTAAAACAATGTAGCAATACAACACTTGTTTGTTCTAAAATTGTAGAGGTGGCAGTTTCAACCTGTATAACGATAAACGTGTTTCTTTTGTCCTATCTGTATTCAACCTTTAACAAAAATACTTTTGCAGCCATTTAATTAAAAAAATGCAGTTTTGAAAACCAATTAGTTTCACCCTTAAACTTAGAATAATACCTCCATCGCTATTTTGTAACTTCTTTTTCTAAAAATGACTCATTTTAGCTCGGCCCCATTTTACTCATAGCCTTTTGAATAAAAAAATTGACATTTAGCCATAATAGCTGTTTCGATTTAACTTGTTTGTTACCCTTACCCCTTTTGACCAAACCAATCTGAAACTTTTTTAAAATGGCGACCTTAAATAGTTAAACGTGTATGCAAGTTCAGTCCACCCAAATCTATTTAGACTAAACCCAAACTTGTGTTAGGCAAAACATGTATAAAGATACAACTTTAACAACATTTAAAGAGACCCTAGCCATTTCAGCAACAATTTTATTCATTTTATCACACATACATGAAACAGACAAACACAATATATGTGAAAAATTGATTTGATAAAAAAAAGTAGAATAAGACTACCACGCACGCCAGTTGCCACCACAAAAAAAAAGCAAATGGATCTATTTTTTTTTTACCTTTTTCTAGGCCAACTCCATATTGCCCTTACCCATTTGGACCCAAAACAACATGATTTTTTTTTTCCAAAACAACTACGCTAATTCAGCTATCTCCTAACCAGCTTTGACCTGAACCTGTTTTGTTACCCTAAACCCTTACCCGTAACTCATTTCTTTCGTACCCGTTCAGACCCGAACGTATTTTATTACCCGAAACGCTGACCCCCAACTCATTTCTTTCATAACTTGATTTGACCCAAAACTGTTCTGTTCAAAAACGGGTTGGACGACTTCTGACCTGAACACATTTTGATCCGTCAACCAAACCAGCTGACCACCCCA
Organism: Helianthus tuberosus; assembly: GCA_030545235.1. Taxonomy (NCBI): domain Eukaryota; kingdom Viridiplantae; phylum Streptophyta; class Magnoliopsida; order Asterales; family Asteraceae; genus Helianthus; species Helianthus tuberosus. The sequence goes on from CM060451.1 coordinate 194,552,814, forward strand.
GTTTCGCTGGATTACTCCGACCCCTATGCAGATGAACGTGTATTAAGTCATGAAAACAATTTTCAATGAAATAAGAACAAAACCTATAATATCAATATCAAACTGATATTAAAACAAACCATCAATTGTAGCTTCTCAGTGTATGTACACCTTTTGAATCAAATAACATTAAGATGGATATCATATGTGAAAGTGAAAGACTTTTAAAAGAAGTAAAGAAATGTGAAAGTGTATAGTGTATTCCTATCGTAACCTTTGCTTCTTAACTGGCCAATTCATTCTCTAGATCACCTAAAGTTTTCATAATTCAATATGTACATATTATCAAACAACAATTAGAGGATTGAATCAACTAATTAGATTAACGAACAGAAATATACCTACACAACAATCAACGAATGAGTCACCATCATTGCCCTCGGAACCTAACACCAGCAATTATATGTGTGATGTAAAGTAACAATCTATTAATCGTAATCTAACAAACCAAAAAAAACAGATCAGAACTGATAGAACAATAATCTAACAATCTATTATCGTACCCTAAATCCCAATCGTTTCCATCAAAATCAAACCACTTACTACATGCTGAACCATCAAAATCATCATGACCTCACCGGCGGAACCTACACCCGCAACCGTTATGGTCTCAGAGAAACCCTAGACCACCAGCATCAAAGAATAAGAAGAAAACATATTCGTTTACAACATCAAAGATTAAGAAGAAAACATACCTTGATTTGGGGTTTATGAGAAATACAGCGATGGATAGGGGTGTGCAAAAAAATCCGAATCCGAAACCGAATCCGAATTATCCGAAATTCCGAATCCGAATTATCCGAAAATTCGGATATCCGAAATTTCGGATATCCGAAGTTCGGATATCCGAAAATTCGGATTCGGATTCGGATATCAATATTGGAAATTTTCGGATAATTCGGATATCCGATATCCGAAATATTAAATACTATTATTTTTTTAATTTTTAAATATATAATATACATTTGATAAAAACCCTACTTAGACAATTATACCTGCGCCTCTTTCCTACTTTCTTACCTTCCTATTCTACCCACCAAAGCCCCAATCCCACCGATCTCAGTTCTCGTTTAATTAAAGTTCAATTTGTTTAAAACAAGTTTGTTCTTTGGCCTAATTATCTCTTTCACAGGCGATTTGGTTTCTAACTAGACTTCGATGTGAGTTCGAAGAAGGTTTAGATTTGCGTTTTACAACAGTTCTTAGCTCGATTAGAGTTTATACAGACGATTTTGTTTTCCACTTTCAACTTTGTTGATGCAATTAGATGATAAGCTCCATTAACAAGCTTGTTTATTTATTTTTGTATGTATTAGTTAAAATGCAACTTGACTCTGTTCTTTTCATTTGAGGTGTATGCATACAGATCCATAAGCCAGCAAATGGGTTTCAGATTTTAATTGCAAAAAGTTAAGAGTGATATTTACAATGCTCATGAAAGATTTATGTTATTACTATCTTCGAAGTTTGAATTTACAGTGCTCAATAACTAGCTTTCAAATTCTAACTTAAAATTGTTAGATTGTAATGTATGGCACACAATTTACTTATTAGCTTTTTAAATATTTGGAACAATTCTTTTTCAAATCCGGATATCCGTTTTATTATCCGAATCCGTATCCGAAATTTCGGATATCCGAAGTTCGGATATCCGAAATTTCGGATACGGATTCGGATAGTGAAAATGACTATCCGAAATTTTCGGATATCCGAAATTCGGATATCCGAATTTCCGGATATCCGGTTTTGAACACCCCTAGCGATGGACATGCAGAGATGTATGAAATTGAAATTAGGGTTTTAAGGATTCATTAACATACCACCAATTAACGGATTAAACTTCAACATTAAGATAATAGATAATATAAGAAGCAATTGCTTGACAACACTCACCAATGATTCAGATTTGCAGATGATGAAAAAAAGATGAACACGAAGGAGAATGCAATTCGCGTTTGAATCCTCTGGTCAAGCATAGAGAGTATATAAGCGATAATAATGGAAAGGTCTTCGTAATTTTGGAGAAGATTTTCAACTGATTGATGATTGATTGCAGTTTCCATATAAAGTTTGGAGAATGTCAAAATTCATTTTGCCCGCTCGTGAAAGTGAATAAGAAAGGAGATAAAGGAAAATGGCGCCCAAATAAACAATTATCTGGCTAAAGAGATAAGCCACATCAAAGGTCAAATGGTCAAAGACATTTTGCTTTAGTATAATAGATAGATAATAATAAATAGATAGATAATAGATTATATAATAAACAAATAAAAAAAAATAAAGATAAAAATTATATATCAATAATATTAATTACATATAATCTAATATATACTAATCTAATTAATTAATACTAATTTAAATATTAGAGTAAATTACAAGTTTTGTCCTTTATGTATGTCCCAAATTGCAGGCGCTGTCCTTTGTCTTTAAAATTGATGAGTTTTGTCCTTAATGTTTGCAAATCTTGCACGTTATGTCCTTTAGGCCAAACCCAGTTAGATTTTTTGGTTAAAACTGATCATGTGCAAGCAGTGGCGGACCCAGGATTTTATTTCAATGGGGTCCATTTTCGGGTCGGTCCTCGTTCAGGTCGAGTTAAAGTGAGGTTTGAACTAGATTTTTTAAAAAAATAAGAAAAATGGGTTTATCAAGGATTGAACCCATGACCTCTTGGTGGAAAAGAGGGAGATTTACCACTACACCAACTTTCTTTTTATTTCTATGGTGTCCACCTAATTGTATTTATGGGGTCCATATACAATTTAATATACCGAATCTACTATTTTTTTTTAAAAGATTGGGGTCCGGGGACCCCGGTGGCACCAATGTGGGTCCGCCCCTGTGTGCAAGGCACATGAGGGTATAATAGTCTTTTTATCTCTATTATTTAAAAAAAATCTGAAAATCAAAATATATATTAACCTGCACTCTCTCTTCCTCCCTCACACTCTCTCGCTCTCTTCTCTCTCTCTTCTCTATCCATCTGCGGAGGAGATGCACCACCACCGTCGCCATACCCTTCACCTCCACCACCGCCGCCATACCCTTCACCTCCACCTTCACTCCCCACCACAACCGCCGCCATCCCCTTCAACTCCACCTCCACCAACATCACTGCCACAATCATCACCACCATCCCCTTCACACCACCACCATCACCGCCACAACCGCCGCCGTGCTCCTCCGCCGCTGCAGACCAAAATCCACCACAACCTCCTTCGCAGATCTAAACCCTAGGCGGCGGCTAGGGTTCCGCCGTGACGATAAGCGGCGGCCACCAGCCACCCCACACCACCTGCGCCATCTACCACCACCGTCATCATCCACCCCACACCACTTGAAACCTCCTGTAAAAACCTAGATCTACTTAATTGTCTTTTTTGTCCCCAAAATCCTAACTTGCAAGACAAAACCCTAGAACCCAAATGTTTTCGGGTTCGGGTTGCATACCCGAATCATTCCTGGGGTGAATCTGCTTAAAGGGAATTTTGGTAATGATGAAAATGTTACCTGGTTCGTTAGATGGATGGTGAGTTTCAGGTGGAACAGAGGTGACATGGCGTGAGTTGAGTTCAAAAGCGATTGCAGCAGGTTTGAAGGTTTGAAGGGCTTTTAAAAATATCTAAACCAGATTTACTTCAATTTCTCGCTCCACTTCATCTTAATCCCCATCATGATCATCATCATCTTCATCGACCATCTTCGCTGGTTTGTTGCTTATGGGTGTTGTTGGTGGGTTAGGTGATGTTGGGTATTTTTATAGAGATTAGATTAATGCTTTCTTGATTCTGTTTTTTAGCTTCATTGAAGGTATTATTATACTGTTTTTTTTTTTTTTTTTTTTTTTTTGTGAATTTCTTATGTGGGCTTGGTCTGTGTTCATGACACTCGTAACCTGATATGAAATTGGTTTGATTTTGAAGTATTAGGTTAGCGAAAAGTTTTTAATTTGGTTGATTTGATTGAGATTAGTGGTGGTGGTAATTCGATGGTGGTGGTAACCAGGTGGTGATGGTGGTCTTTTGTAGGTTAGAGAGAGAGAGAGAAGAGAGAGAAAGTGGGAATTTAGAGAGAGAAACAGAGTTTTGTCCCTATAATGGTGAAATTACAAAAACACCCTCATGTGCCTTGCACATGACCAGATTTAACCAAAAAATCTAACTGGGTTTGGCCTAAAGGACATAACGTGCAAGATTTGCAAACATTAAGGACAAAACTCATCAATTTTAAAGACAAAGGACAACGCCTGCAATTTGGGACATACATAAAGGACAAAACTTGTAATTTACTCTAAATATTATTATTAATAAATCAATGAAGAAAATCACATGTAAAATTTATTAGAAGTAGGATATGACATGATTATAATTACATCTATAATTATAACATCAAAGTGTTCATTCTTGTATTATTATTATTATTATTATTATTATTATTATTATTATTATTATTATTATTATTATTATTATTATTATTATTATTATTATTATTATTATTTAGCAGTTTGTTCCATTATCACTAACTAGACACGTAAAAAGTTTCAGTTTCAGTTTTTTCGTAAGTTTCTAGGTTTCAATCCTTTCAAATATGATAAATTTACCTTTTTATACTATATACAAAACAATATGCGTAGCTTACTTAGGGCTAGTAAGGGCTTATGTACTTATTTTTAGGCTTAGAAGTGTAAGTCTAGCTCATTACCTTTCAATAATATTATCTTTAGATGGTGAAAGTGTGAGACCCCTCTTAATACATAAAGCCCAATTAAACATATGTTTTTCGGCCCCTCAATTTAAATGTTTAAGTTATGACATTGAGCAAAACAACCTCTTCAATATAGTTTTATTTATCTTCATACTTATTTCCTCATTTTTATCTAATTAGTAACAAAATGGCCGACTGAGCTTGAGAAGAATCAAATTATTGAAAGCGAGAAGGTATGTCTAAGTTAGAAGTTTTATCTTTGATGTATTTTATAAGAAATGTATAAACAGATATTGGATATTGTAATTTTTGTTGTATTCCACCAAGGCTCCAATACAGAACTTAAATACTAGATACAAGAACAAGAAAAAGGAAACAAATAATTCTAGCAAATAATTCTAGCCATAAACTAAGGCATGAAATCGGGATGGCCATAAAGAGAAAATACTTTCCACAATAATATTCCCCCTCAAGTTGGAGCGTGAAGATTCCGAACGCCCAACTTGCCAAGTAAAACCTCCAACTGTTTCGATCCGAGAGCCTTGGTAAACAAGTCTGCCACTTGATGGTTGGTGTTGATGTAAATCGGTTCAACTTCCTTCGACTCGACACGTTCGCGGACAAAATAACAATCCATTTCAACATGTTTAGTACGCTCGTGGAAAACCGGGTTATTTGCAATGTGTTTGACTGCAATGTTGTCACAGAAGACAGTAGTTGGAGCTGTTTGGGGAGTGTCGAGGTCACTGAGGAGCCATCGCAGCCAAAGGATTTCACTAACTGTTGTGGCCATGGCTCTATATTCGGCTTCAGCAGAGGATCGAGATACGACCGACTGATTCTTTGACTTCCAAGAAACGGGACCACCCTCGAGGAGAAGAAGGTACCCGGTTCTTGACCTTCTAGTGAAAGGACAACCTAACCAGTCGGAATCGGTATAGGCCACGAGATTGTTTCCCCCTGTCTTCGGTAATAGGATGCCTTGCCCAGCGGTTGCCTTCAAATATCTAACGACCCTTGTAGCGGCTTAGAGATGACTTGTACGAGGATCCGCCACAAGCTGGCTTAGGATACTAACCGAATGGGCAATATCGGGACGGGTGGCCTGAAGATAGAGCAACCTCCCGACAAGTCGCCGATAATGACTTGGATCAACCCGATCTTCCTCCTTTCCTGCTTCTAACTTTAGATTTTGTTCCATAGGTATCGGACTCGGCCGGCATCCAAGCATACTAGCATCTTCAATAATGTCGAGAGTGTACTTCCTTTGACTAAGTACCATACCTTCTTCCGTTCGAGCGACCTCGATCCCTAAAAAGTACTTAAGATTTCCAAGATCTTTTATGCTGAAACGTTCATTCAGAAACAATTTTATCTCGCTCATTCTCGTAGCATCATTGCCAACCAAAATCACGTCATCAACGTAGATTAAGACTGCAACATATATTTCCCTCCTCCTGAAAATAAATAAGGAATGGTCCGCCTTTGACTGTCTAAAACCGGCTTCGACAAGTGCTGTGGTGAACTTATGATACCAATTTCTCGACGCCTGTTTGAGCCCATAAAGAGACTTTCTTAGCCGACACACTTTGTTCTCCTTTCCTTTATCAAAACCTTGAGGTATCTTCATGTACACTTCCTCATTCAAATCACCATGCAGGAATGCATTATTCACGTCCAATTGATGAACCATCCAGTTTCGTTTAACTGCGACTGCCAAAATGGTTCGAACAGTAACCAACTTGGCAACCGGAGCAAACGTGTCATGAAAATCGATCCCTTCCATTTGTGTGAAACCTTTAGCAACCAAGCGGGCTTTGTATCTTTCAATGTCTCCATTGGGCTTGTACTTAACCTTGTAAACCCACTTGGAATCGATGGCCCTCTTACCTTTCGGCAAGTCTTCAAGAGTCCACGTTCCGTTCATTTCAAGTGCCTCTATTTCTCGTTTCATAGCTACCCTCCAGTTTTCATTCTGCACTGCTTGTTTAAAGGTTCTTGGCTCATCGGTTTTGTCGATGGCCGATAAGAAGGCCTTGTGAGAATGTGAAAAATTATTATAGCAAACATAGTTGGACATGGAATGTACCGTAGATGAGCGTTGATCAGAAGTAGGTGCGGCATGGTCGAGGGACGGTGGTAGTGAGACATCATACCCATCTAGTCGTTTCGATCTAGCACGTTCCCTTCTTTCTCTCGGCTGTCGTTCAAGAGGTTCGGCCTCGCTGGGTTGCTGAGCCTCGGCCTAGATATCGTTGGGTTGCTGGGCCTCGGCCCCCATGTCGGGAGGGTTCGGTTGCTGGGCCTCATTATTTTCGGGATTAATGGGACCGATTGGATCCATGTCATTCTCAACCACATTTTGCTCAGTCACTTGTGACTCATCATTGTTCTCATTTTCGTTGTCTGTAGCGGAAGTTGGTGTTTGATTAATACTGCATTCTTCATTGTGGTCTCCATAGTACCAAGGTGGAAACCCGAAAATACCATCGTCTTTTGACACGTGGTCTTGTTGGCCACCTTTGTAAGGAAAGATGTTCTCAACAAACTTGACATCTCTTGAAACAATGATTTTACCCCTTTGTACATCAAATATTTTGTATCCTTTTGTTCCGCCCGGATAACCGAGAAATACCCCTGGCTTCCCCCTTTCTTCGAGCTTGTCACCATTCGTGTCGGTATTTCTATAGTAGGCGAGACACCCAAACACCCTTAAAAGATCAAAATTTAGCTTTTCGTTGTGGATCATTTCATATGGCGTCTTGTTGCCTATGACTTTGGAGGGAAGGCGATTGATAATGTGAGCAGCGGTTAAGACGCACTCCCCCCAAAATCTCTTTGGTAGGTTGGCCTCAAATCTGATAGAACGTGCTGTTTCGAGAAAATGGCGATGCTTTCTCTCCACAACACCGTTTTGTTGAGGCGTGTGTGGACATGTGGTTTCAAGGATGATGCCATTTTCGGCTTAAAACTTGTTCATGAGATTAGAGGTAAACTCTCCTCCATTGTCACACCGAATACGTTTGACTAGCCTTGAAAATTGAGTCTTGATGTATTGATGAAAGTAAATAATACAATCACTTGCTTCATTCTTGTGTTTCAACAAGAATACCCAAACACCCCTGCTATAATCATCGATAATGGTGAGAAAGTATCTTGCTTGAGTGAGTGAAGGCGTTCTATACTTCCCCCATATGTCACAATGCAAAAGCTCAAAACAACCTTTGGTTTTAATAGAACTAATAGGAAACGGCAATCTCTTATGTTTTGCTTTAACACAAGAATCACAAAACGACATACCAGTTTTTGAAGGAAATTCAATAAAGTCAAAGCGAGAAAGTTTCTCACGTGAAGCGTGCCCCAAACGCCTGTGCCATGTATCCATAGTTACCATCAACGCCTTCCTTTCACTACCCACCATGTCCATCTCGTAAAGCCCATCCGTGTATTTACCCGCTCCAATCAACCTCCTCGTTGCTAAATCCTGCATCACACAAAAGGTTGGGAAAAATGTTACTGTACATTGTAGGTCCTGTGCCAACCGACTAACCGACAAGAGATTACACATGAATTTTGGAACGTGCAAAACACTCTCAATTTTTAGGCCATTTGGTAAAGTGCAAGTCCCTCTTCCTTCTACGGGGACGTGCAGTCAGTTAGGAATAGTGACCGGCTTTTCATTCAAAGTTCTCACTTTATTTTCGATCCATTCCTGCCTGTTTGTTATATGCTCTGAAGCACCCGAATCAACAATCCACTTACCTTCGCGTCTAACGTTACCCGCAAAGTTTTCCGTCAAGGGGGTTTCGGAGGGTTGGAGATAGTGCGGAGAGAAGTGGTCGATATTTTGGTTTTGGTTTGGAGTTTTGGCTCTCGTGGAGTTATCTTGTCCGGCCATTGTTCTTGGCGGTCGAAGATGTTAGGGTTTGATGGTAGAGCAGTATATTACCTGCTCTGATACCATATAAACAGATATTGAATATTGTAATTTTTGTTGTATTCCACCAAGGCTCCAATACAGAACTTAAATACTAGATACAAGAACAAGAAAAAGGAAACAAATAATTCTAGCAAATAATTCTAGCCATAAACTAAGGCATGAAATCGGGATGGCCATAAAGAGAAAATACTTTCCACAATAATGCGTACAGATTTACTTTTTTTTTTTTTTTTTTGAAAGGAAAACTTCATTAGAAAACACACACCAACCCGAAAACCGGGAGGCAAAACAACAACACGACTACATAATTACAAAATTACACCAATTTTCCCAAGACAATTGTTCAAATTTCGACCTATTCTTGACCCAAATAAATCCAAGGGACCGAACTTCACTAAAAACGTCAACAACCCTAACTTGTCTACCGTCAAAACGAAGCCCATTCCTCGCCTTCCAAATGCTCCACACAACAATAATAGCAATACCGTTAAACACTTCCTTCCTAGCCCCATTGAGACCGCATAACTCGTGAGCTTCCAATATGTCTCTAAAGGAGAACGCAATGAAATTAGGAATCCTACACCAGTTGCACACCTTTTGCCATATAGCCAAAGCCACTTCACAACCTGTAAACAGATGATCCGTCGTTTCCTCCCCAAAATGGCACAAGTTACATGCTAAGAAAATAAATAATAGAGTTAAGAAATTAAATGTTACAACTAATAACTAGTTTTATGTATTTTGTTGCTTGTTAAACAAAAATCAAGAAAAATCTTCACATTCAAGTTGACATTTATGGCCTTTATTTATGCGCTTTCCACACTCTCATTCCGCATACGAAACTAGTAATTTGCAGCACTTTAAGTCTCACACGGTTAAATTTATATATGATAAACATTTATGCTAGTCCAACCCGACCCAAACCCGAAAATTTTATACGAACCCGAAATTTAACAAAATCCATATCAATGCTTAAATCCTCTATTTCTGGAATCAACTCGACTAGATGTCGGGTCAGATGTTCTTTAGTGCTTTTACTGCAATTTTGACGTTAGTCACACGTAGCCAGCTTCAAAGTGTAGTTTCATTATGAATTTCAGGAGATTATACACCAAGTGTCTCGTATATATATAGGTAATTGGGTAAACTATTCTTATATATGCACAGTGGCAGAGCTTGAACAAAAATTTGTGTGTGTGTGTGGGGGGGTCTCAAAATCCAAACCAATATAGTCGGGCTCTTAAAATACAATATTTTAGTTAGATTAAAGAGTAAAAACCGTCTAAGAAAAACGAACTTTTTTAATTAGTCAAAGCGACAAGCATGTTGACTAGATGCTTAAATGAAAATACAAAACGTAGCCGGAATATAATCTCAATCAAAATGACCAACATTCTAGACTTAACTAGATTAAAGAGTAAAAATCGTCTAAGAAAAACTAACTTTTTTAAAAGGGTTTTGTGATGGTTATTTTTTTATGGTCTACTTTTCCACTCTTCCTACACATTCATACTACAAACACCTAATTAAAGATTACATTCTTTTTACAAAATAAAAATAGTAACATTTAATCTTTTAACTACTCAATCTACTTTTTTTTTTGAACGGCGATTGACTCCAACAGTCGAGAGGATCACACCCACATTGCATGGGTCCCTAGTCCCCCTCGGGCGAGGCATCCGAGGTTGACCATAGGCGCTCCACGAGAAAATTTCCAGCCGACAGCCACTTGACTGCCGTTGCAGCCTCCGCACTCAAGAGCCGGAGTAACCGCACTGTAATAGAAAACTCGTGTGCGGCTCAAGACTCGAACCCGGGCTATTACGCACACAAGGCTCTTATCCATCATTGCCATGACCCCTCAACCAAGGTTGGGGTCATTTACCCCCAAATGCAACAGGTGGGGATCGAACCCGAGTCTCCAAGGAAACCCAAAGTTCTTTCCACCACTCCACTACAAGTGGGGGATAACTACTCAATCTACTAACTTGTAGTGCAATGCAAGAATCATAACTTCATAAGTTAAGCAGTCAAGATCAAATCCCCATTAGTGGACCCATTTTGCACATCAAATTGTACTATGTTTATGAAAAATGGTACATTTGCTTCTGTCCCCTACATCATTAGCATATCATACTTCATTGGCAGTTCAAAGAAACTAAGAAACCCCTTCCTATTGGCTCTCTAACCATAAACATGAAATCATTGCAACACTAAAGCAAAAACATCACAAGATTTTAAATTAAGTAAACCTATAGAAAAACATATAGAAAAAATTCAGATAACTTAACTCAAAGATCTTGAAATTTGAACATGTTTTCAAGACACATAACAACAATTTGATTTAAAAAAATATGCAACTTTAACCTCTCTAAATCATATCATGGAAAATAAGCAAAAAAATAAAAAATACCAACATAATATATTTCAAAACTTTTTGTTGGTTGACCTGTTTAACCCGTTTGACTCTACTCTTCTTCTGGAGCAGGGAGATTGAGATCAATCATATCCGAACATGACGGTGCGTCGTGATCCATAGCTGCAAAATGATCGATTGCGCGGTTGAGAAAATGAGACCTCTTGTGACCTCCTAAAGCTTGCCCTGATTTAAACATCCTATAACAAATCGGGCACTCGTGCCCTTTGTTCTTTTTCGCCTTTAGTTTGTAATCGTATTTTGGCTTTCGAGTAGGTGCAAAATCACCCTCTAAACTGTTTTCAACATCATCGTTTTTGGACCCGAAAGCGTGATTCTTTTTGTGACATGGTCTATGCCCACCAAGCCCTTGAAATGAAGTGAAAATCTTGTTGCAACTTAAGCATTCATACTTGTTTCTTTTTTTACTCGTTCCATCGCGTTCTAGCTCAGGGTTATACGAATCATCATCAACACGGATTTTTTTTCTTAAAGAATCGCGATACGCGAATTCTTTGAACAAGTTCCTTCTTATTTCAAGTTTTTCTTCGTACGATAGTTTCGACTTCTTGTTTCCGTCACCATTTCTAAGCCATTCCTCAATCGAAACGTCGGGTTCCACTGGTCTAGTCATGTTGATTGAAGACGGTTTTATCTCCATAACGGCAGAATCGTTGTCGGATGTTTCTAACACCGAATTAACACCACCCCAGTTGCCGGAATCTTTCGACAACATCATCAAAACCATAGCAACCTCTTCTTGTTCCAGTTCATCAATATCGGAAACATTAGGAGACCCGTTATTATAATTAAACGAATACGGTTTAACCACAACTTTCATGTACTTCTTGGACTTGGATCTTGTCACACGGGTCGGGTCTTGAAACTCGGGTTCTTCAGTGTCCGAATAGCCCTCGATAACTACCTTCTCGTCATGATCAACATTATTCTCACTTGTCCAAGAATGATCATAATCCTTAAAGTTTCGATCTTTTTCCGAATGACACGCCATATGACCGCATAACGCTTTTAAAGATTGAAACCCTTTTCCACATTGCTTGCAAATCTTCTCATTCGGGAACGGAAACGTCGTCGAATCAACCGCTCTCCATGTCTTCTTCCGGTTCTCTCTCAACCCGTAATTCGCATTATCATTCCCATTCCCATTCCCAATCTCCATTCCATTCCCATTAGTCATCAAAGTTGAAAACTTCAATCTCACTTCATCTTGATCTTCTTCCATCGATACAGACTCGAAATTCGCTTATCACCCTATCAAAACTGCAACAATCAAACAGTACCCAATTGATATGTATAATGTATGTATATATATATATATATATAGAGAGAGAGAGAGAGGTCAGTTACGCACTTACTCAACTACATTTGCTGAAAATGTTCTTGTAAGCATAACATCAAACATCTTGTGTGCAAAATCCCAGAAAGAAAAAAGCTACAAACTTTATGAATCAAAGTGGTTAGATCAAAGCATAGTGAAATGGGAAAGAAGAAAGAACAAAAGGGTTTGATTTGAAGGGGAAATTAACTAACAAGCGAGAGATTTAAAGATGAGACCCAACCCAAAAAGAAAGGAAAGAATTCCAAAATTAAATAAATCTGACAGGAGGAATTAAACGAGACCCGAAATATGAAAAAGGGTGAAGAACAAATCAAAGATTGAAAACAGACTGATGACTGTTTCTTGTGGGAATGAATGTGCATGGAAGGAAGCAAAGTGTACTAAAAATAAGGTGTGGTATGTGTAATCAAGAGAGTTGATTTCGTTGTTTTCATCTCTCATGGTTTATGTTTTCTTGGATCTAATTTGATTCGCCCGCTTGTGGTATGCTCATATAATGTATATATGTGTGGGCGCTCGGGGGGCAAAAGTGAAAGGGCACTAATTTTAACGTTATTTTACTAATTTTGTGAAAATAACGTTAAAAGAGTAGTAAAATAACGTTAAAAGAGGGGGATGGTTAATCATGCATCATGTGGTGGCGTTGATAGCCAAAAGACAAGGGGGTACATGCACTAATCGGTGTTTGTCTCAATTGCCGAGTGTTATGTGCCTTATGTCCAAGGCTTGATGCAAAACTACAATCGAGCCGGGGGTCTCATTGGAAGCAGCCTCTCTATTCCTATGGGGTAGAGGTAAGGCTGTCTACATCTCACCCTCCTCAGACCCTACCTTAGCTTTGTTATTGGTGGGATATACTGAGTATGATGATGATGAATTTGATCCGGGTTTCGGGTTATTCGGGTTATTCGAATATAATAATTTTGAAACGGGCTTAGGTTGTAATTTTATTATATAAATTTGTGTTTTTTTCGTAGTAGATGTTAATTTTAATATATTAGATTGCTGAAAAAAATAAAAAATTCGGGTTGAACGGGTCGGGTTCGGGTCGACATGCAAATATTCGGGTCGGGTTCGGGTTCATATGTATGACACGATTTATGGGTTCGGGTCGGGTTCAGGTTCAGGTCGGGTTAAACCCGTCAACCCATGAACATGACCCGTTTAGCACCCCTACTTCCAAAGGAAGCAGCAACATCTTAACTTCTCTGGCTTTGAAATTTGGACCCAACCCCCCACCCATGATAGAAAACAATGTGTAATCTCAACAAACAAAAATAAACATAAACAATCTTGTATAAATACAAACAGTAGAAATAAACAAATAGCGAAAATATTTGATTGAATTTGTGATTTGGTAGAACTTACAAGGGCTAACTACCTAAGGGCATTTAGGCATTGGATCGAATAAAAACTCGAAATTTTGGTTGTGCAATGGGCATACAAATATTTGTTTTGAATTGTGATTTTTGTACACTAGTATAAGTTATATTTTATAGCAAATAAATGGTGATAACCGGGCCAAACACGGGTTGTTTATTACACATGTTGGATATTACTACTAGTTGTTTCAGGATCTGGACTGCACCAATCATTTAGACTGGAACCGCTTACACATTTAGTTAGATTGAGTACTCTTGAACTGTCTTTATTTGGGTCACCAAGTTATGGTGTTGACCGGTTGAAAGAGGCAATAGTTGAACCATATTTTTTGTATTAAATCTCAATTACCACTTCGTTCTTCGTATTTTGTTTAATTCAGGTTCCATCATACTACTTGTTCTTCAAATTTGTCACATTATACAGAAAAAAAGGATACAAACTTCTTCACACCGATCATGTCTACGCCCTACGTATAAAAAAATTACTCGTTGTCCGTCTAGCCTGCACATTTCGCCACCTCTAATTTTGAAATTTATATGAGTAACATGCCTTTGATAATTGAAAATTAGTTTGGGATTTTTTTTATTGGTTTGCAACAATTTGTAGCTTTATTTATCTAAACTTTGGGCTGGCAGTTCAATTGGGCTTTGTGTTGGTACTTGGTGGGCTGGTATAACAATAACCCGAATCCGGCCCAGTTAATTGGAAGAACGCACTTTTACAAATTTACTTTTTATAAAAAGCTTTAATCATGTTTGCACGACACAGCAATAGCCACAAATGGGACCGGTGAACTATAGCCAAATTACTATTAGTTGTGTTGTACGAGGGTATGCACGATTGAGTTCGGTTCAGTTATTAGCATTAACCATATTCATAACCGAAGTTATCAGTTAATCGGTTCGGTTAGTTTGTCAGTTTTTAGTTCGATTAAGTTAATTTTGGTTAATAACCAAATCAAACAAGGGTTTTTTTTTTTTCTTAGAAATACATGTAATGGAGGTATAAATATATGAAATAGATGTATAAATAAATGAAATGGAGGTGTAAATACATGAAATAGATGTATAAATAAATGAAATAGAGGTATAGATACATGAAATGAAAGTATAAAAGCTAGAAATATATGAAAATATAAATGGTTCGCTTCGGTTCGGTTAATGTTGATTTTTTGTCTGCCCATGGCTTTATAGCCTAGTGGCATCTTGGAGGTGAGATAAGGCTTTGGGACTAATAGGTCCCGGGTTCGATTCCCAAAAAGGGGGGGTTTTCCCATATTTATTGGGTTTCCTCCTGAATTGGTGTATAGGTATTATGCCTAGTGGAGATGGATATGATCGGGTGGTTCCGCTGGTGGCACGATGATACTCCAGTAGTCCGTCAGTGATCCAAATTTGCCGTTCAAAAAAAAATATATGAATTTGTCTCGTATTAAAATAGCCTATAAAAAATCAAGTTGTCAAAAAAACAACTGGTATCAAGCTTTGAAGATTTAACAACAAATTTACAAGAACTGAAAGAATCGAGACACACAAACAACTCTCAACTCACCAACAGTTTATCAACACGATGAACTGTTAACTCTCTCAAAACAGATCTATATATGCAGAACCTGATCTTTAACACAAGATCTTAACAAACGTTCTGATTCTAGAACAGAAAATATAAACCCTAAGAGAGAGAGGGAAGAACGATCTGGAATGTATGAACCAACTGAAATATCTGTGTGTTAAAAAAGTGTAATATCCTGACTTCAAGCAGTGTTATATATCCAGACTTCAAGCCCATAAGTGTTGAACAAGCCAGCCCATTAAGCCCATGCCTTGCCTATGCCTTTGTAACAAGCCCAACTCCAAATCGTTACATGTAACAAACAATCACAACCGAAATATAAGTAAGATAGTTAAAGTGAAAGATAAATGGTAATAAAAGTGAAAGATAAATGTAATTATTTTTAACACCCCCTCACTTTTATTACTAAACATGTCCAACATGTTTAACGATTTACAAATAAGACGATGTTGATCAATCAATAACCCTTTCGTAAATATATCGGCAATTTGTTTGTCAGTTTTAACACCAACGGTTTTAACAATTCCGGATTGAATTTTTTCCCGAAGGAAAAACAAGTCTATTTCAAAATGTTTCGTCCTGTCATGAAAGACAGGATTCGCTGCAATTGACAAAGCAGCAGAATTATCACAATATAAAGAAACAGGTAACTTAACTTCTACATGTAATTCTTTAAGTAACTTTACCAGCCACGTTAACTCACATGTCGCAGTACACATAGCTCGGTACTCAGCTTCTGCTGTAGACCGAGAAACAGTTGACTGCTTTTTACTTTTCCAAGCAATTAAAGACGTACCAAGAAATACACAATACCTAGTAACTGATTTTCTTGACACAAGACACTTACCCCAATCCGAATCTGCATATGCAGATAAGCTAAGGTGTGAATGTTTACCAAAAAATAACCCTTTACCAGGTGCACCTTTGAGATATCTCAATACTCTCATTGCTAGCAACATATGAGCCTTTGTTGGCTTATGCATGTATTGACTCAAAACATGCACAGAATAAGCTATATCAGGTCTCGTATGAGTCAAGTATATTAATCTTCCTATTAATCGTTGGTACCCAGTGACATTCACAAAATTATCACATTCTTTATCACATAAAGCAGTAACCACATGATTTTGTTCAATAGGATTATGCACTGGTTTACAACCTGACATACCATACTCTGCAAGAAGCTCTAAACAATACTTTCTCTGTGATAAACACAAGCCACCACTAACACTTAGAACTTCAATACCCAAGAAATATTTCAAGATACCTAGATCTTTAATTTTAAACTTGGATTGTACATAGATTTTTACATTTTCAATTTCATTTTCATTATTACCTGTTATAAGAATGTCATCCACATAAACAAGTAACACTATGAACACAGAATCAACAGACTTTACAAACATTGAGTGATCACATTTGCTTTGAACAAACCCTAACTCATACAAAACACTAACAAGTTTAGCATTCCACATCCTCGGAGCTTGTTTAAGCCCATACAAGGATTTATTAAGTTTACAAACTCTAGTGTCATTTTGATCAAAATAACCCTCAGGCAATTTCATAGAAACATCCTCAACTAAATCGCCATACAAGAAGGCATTGTTAATATCAAGTTGATAAATTTTCCAACTGTTATAAACAGCTAGAGTTAAGACACTTCTAACGGTTATCATTTTTACAACCGGAGAAAACGTTTCATCAAAATCTATACCCTCTCTTTGACTATAACCTTTTGCCACAAGTCTAGCTTTGTACCTTTCAATCTCTCCCGACGACTTATATTTTATCTTAAAAATCCATTTACAACCAATAGGTTTTCTATCATGAGGTAACTCAACGAGATCCCATGTATTGTTCCTATTAAGGGCCTCTATTTCAGCATTCATGGCAGACACCCAATTTGGGTCTTTGCACGCCTCATGATAAAACCTAGGTTCTACTGATTTATTAAGCACAAAAGTAAAGCAAATATTCTCTTTAGTTAGATTAGTGTAATTCACTACTTTTTCTAACCCATATTTAACTTTCCCTTCAATTATAAAGTCATCAAGATGTTTAGGTAAAACAGAAGATCTTGTAGACCTTCTTAAAACAGGGTTATTAGTTTCAGTATTTTGTGATTCAGGTAGACCCTCAAACAGGTTATCAATTTCATGTTCAACATGTTCATGCTCAGCCGTATCTAAATCAGAATTAGTCCTACTGGATTACGGTGGTTCATCTTCTTCTAAAGTTCTATCAAAAAACTGAGAACTAGATGGTTGATCCCCCGCCTTATCAGCAGTAGCCTCATAATCCCTATTAGATTGCTGAGACTCACGAACACTTGAATCCTTATTATGATCAACCTCCTTTTCATCATAGGGATTACCCAAACCCTTAGAATGTTTTAAATCGCTTTGTTCATACACGTTAAAAAAATTTGGGGTTGTTTACGTCTTTAGAAACATGAATATCTTTTTCAACAGAACTTTTAAAAGGAAATATAGATTCATAAAACCTAACATCTCTTGAAAAAATAATATCCTTTTTTTCCAAATTCCACAACTTATATCATTTCTTTTCGTTAGAGTAGCCAATTAGCACACACTTGTCAGCATGACTACTAAATTTATCACTATTATTTAAAACAGTACTAAAACAAAGACAACCAAACACTCTAAGGTGGGTTAAAGACGGTTTAAAACCATGTATAAGTTCATAAGGTGACCTACCAGAAAGCACAGAAGAAGGGGTCCTGTTTATCAAATATGCAGCAGTTAGAATACATTCAGACCAAAATCTCAAAGGTAAACCACTTTGAAACAATAAAGATCTAGCCACATTCAGCAAGTGTCTATGTTTTCTTTCAACAATACCATTTTGTTGAGGAGTATACACACAAGTAGTTTGATGACCTATACCTTGTTTATTTAAAAAATCTTTGAATTGATTATTAATAAACTCAGTACCATTATCTGTTCTAAAAATTTTAACAGGCTTTTCAAACTGTGTGTGTATCACACTTACAAAATGTTTAACATTTTCAAACACCTCATCCTTATGTTTCATTAAGTAAACCCATACAGCCCTAGTGTAATCATCCACTACGGTTAAAAAATATCTACAAGACTCCTTACTTTTAACCCTATAAGGCCCCCAAACATCCAAATGTACAAGTTCACCTAATTTTTTTGTTTTGTGATCACTTAAAGGAAAAGGTTCTCTATGCTGCTTTGATTTATGACAAATTTCACAAGGTATAGATTTATCAAACTTTTGTAGACTAAGATCATTCTTTAACACATTTAGCATAACCTCAGATGGATGACCTAGTCTTGAATGCCAAATATTATTCATATCAACATTATTAGAACCAAGACAAGCAATCACATGTGACTCACCACAGAAATACAATCCATCACATTGTCTACCAATCACCAAGGTTTTCTTTGTTAACGAATCCTGAAGATAACATGAGTTTTCATCAAACAAAACACTAATCTTACTGTCCTTTGCTAATTTATGAACAGATATTAGGTTAACACAATAGTCAGGAATAACCAACACATCATACAAAACCACTTTGTCGTTTAATTTTATATCTCCAATTTTAGTCACCAAAGCCTTTGTACCATTCGGATGATTTACTTTAATGTTATATTCAGAAACATCCAATTGATTAATTAAATGTTTATCATTCATGACCATGTGTTGATTAGCACCGGAATCACAAATCCAACCCAATCCATTTAAAGAATTAGTTAAATTTGCAAAACTATACGCATAAGTACTACAACTAGTAGACAAAACAACTTAGAGTCCTCACCAGATACATTACAGCTAACAGATCCTTCATCACACTTTTGATTTAACAAACTCAATAATTTCGACACCTGATCAGAAGTAAGACTAGCAGTATCAACCTTATTTACATCAGAAGACCCAGAATTAATCACATTATTACTAACAATCTTTTTCCCTTGACCATTCTTAGATTTCATCCAGGGAGGATACCCAATAAGTTCAAAACATCTGTCAATTGAATGCCCAGACTTATTACAATGTGTACACTTTAAACTCTGGTTTGAACCTTTAACAAATTTCCTTTTATTGTCAACAACAGTATTAACTTTAGAAAAGAATCCTACTGTTTGTTCTTTAGAAACCATTACATTTGAACCTCTATAAGATTCTTCCCTGGACACAATCGAAAAAGCCTCTTTCACACTAGGAAGAGGTTCTCTTATCAATAAGTTTGTTCTAACAGATTGATAACCACTATCAAGACCCATCAAAAATTGCATTAGCTTAATCAAATGGTTGAAATTATTAAATTGTGTTGAAGCATTACAAGTACACACAGGTATTTGTAAGATTTGATCTAATTGTTTCCACATAATATTCAACTTATGATAATACTCGGCAACAGGCATACCATTTTGTGTGAATGAATTAATCTTTTGATACAAATCAAATACAACGGACCCATCAACTTTATCATACGTATCTCTTAATTCTTTCCACACATCAGCAGCAGATTGAGAATATACATGTCCTAGATAAAGTTCCTCGGAAACAGAATTTAGAATCCAAGTTAACACAACGGAATTGCATCTTTCCCATTGTGTTTCAAGAACTGGATTATCTACTGGTTTTACAAAAGTTCCATCAACAAACCCTATTTTATTTTTAACTCTTAATGCTAAAATCATAGCATTAGCCCAAACAGTGTAATTTTCTGTTCCTTTTAACTTTATACTAACAACAGTCAAATTCGTGGAATCACTAGCATGTAGATATAACGGATTATCAGGTTCAAGTTTACTAATCATAGTTTCCCCAAACAAGTTCATAAGATCAGTCATTATATTATCTAAAAACAACAAGAAAACCAACCAAGTAGCAAATAACCAAGAAACAATCTAAGAAATATAGCAACTCAACTCAATCAGAAAGAACACAAAGTAACATCAAACACAAATATCACAGATAAATGCAACAGAGTGTACCCTCTCTGTGTCCCAAAACAAAGCCGGCCCGACTAGTCCGGTAACAAGATGCCTAATGCAAGACAGAAAAACAAAGAAAGTAATAACAAGGAGCAATCTCACCGAGACAGCAAACCCTAGCAAGGGTTTCTCCAGTTCCGAAAAGGATTTTACAACCTTCAAGGGTTGAACCCTAAACGGAACAGCAGCTTCCTTAAATTTTCCTTTCCGACGACACCAGTTATGTAATCGGCAAACCCTAGGTCCACCACGACTCTGCAGATCTTCAAGATATCACCAGATCCTGAATCAGCAAACCCAGGCTCATCAAGAACGATCGGAAGACCAAATCCCCAAATCCAAGAAACCCTAGATCCAACAAACAGAATCCAAGCCAGACAACGGAAGCGAATAACGATCAGGGCTCTGATACCATGTCAAAAAAACAACTGGTATCAAGCTTTGAAAGATTTAACAACAAATTTACAAGAACTGAAAGAATCGAGACACACAAACAACTCTCAACTCATCAACAGTTTATCAACACGATGAACTGTTAACTCTCTCAAAACAGATCTATATACTGTTACGCCCTAAATCGTACATGACAAAAGTCGCAGCGGAAAAACACGAAATGTAAAATTTCTTTCTTTATAAATACCTCAACTTATTTAAACTTTAACTTTAACATAACTCTTATTCATAAATCCGTCATCCTCATATTTACCAATTAGAAACATGGCTTATGATTGTTACACTTTACATTCAACGTCCCCGTACAATCTATCTCGTGACTCGATCTTCGATCTCTAATCCTTGTTATAATCACCCGTTATCCACACAACCTGCGTTCACCACATACATTCGAAACATTAGCACACGTTATATAAACCAGCTCATTCATGTACACTTTCCATTTCGTTCTTTAACAAGCTTTAAGCATCTCATCTGCGTATCCATTTCCTGATGAGGCTTCAATAATGTACCTGCATACTTTTCATTCTCAACGTACACCATTATTAACGTTAACCCTCAACGTGTCTAAATCATGCTTACATACGTACGTACATTAAGCTTACATCTTTACATTCATGCATACACTCATACACATCTTTATACGTACATACATACACTTCCATATTCGTACATACCCTTCCTACATCATCACATACATGCATACTCTCTTACATCATCACATACATGCATACACTCGTATATACGCTTATACATACATACATACATACATACATTCACAACTACGTACAAACATAACTTTCCTACAACTTTACATACGTGCATACACTCCTACATGCCTTCATACGTACTTACATACGCAACTACATACGTACATACATTTCCTACATCATCACATACATGCATACACTCGTATATACGCTTATACATACATACATACACATCTACGTACAAACATAACTTTCCTACAACTTTACATACGTGCATACACTCCTACATGCCTTCATACGTACTTACATACGCAACTACATATGTACATACCTTTCCTACATCATCACATACATGCATACACTCGTATATACGCTTATACATACATACATACACATCTACGTACAAACATAACTTTCCTACAACTTTACATACGTGCATACACTCCTACATGCCTTCATAAGAAACTTTACGAGTCATCGGGTCGAAAACCGGAGCACCAGGACACGTTACGGGTCAACCGGAAACACCAGACGCGACAAATAAAAGCTTACAAACAAGTGCCCGTCGCCGACGGGCTCCAGGCCGTCGGCGACGGGTTGTAAATATGCCCGTCGGGGCCATTAACCCGTAACCAGTGTGTTAACCCGTCGGAGGAAAAACTGACTTTCCCTTGCCCGTCGGCGACGGCCTCCTTGCCCGTCGGCGACGGGCTCTCTAAAGTGCATTTTTCTGCAGATCCGTTTCGACGTCCGAACGCACTAAAACGCGCATAACTTTCGAACCGTTTACCCGTTTAACCTCTCGTTTCTTCCTACATGCTTGTAAATTCACATTCTATCATATAAACTTAAAATCCCACATCCGGATTAATAAAATTCTTATCTTACGCCCTATCGGCTTATTGTCTCTTTCTAATTATTCGACCCGTTAAGGGTATTTGCGCATTAATTGGTTTATGACATTCCTAGACCATACTCTCTGCTTCCAAACTTGTTCAAAACATTATACTCAATAAATAACTTGTTCCCAAACCACTTTGTAATATCGTTTGCCCAAAATACCCATCAAGGGCATTTTGGTCAACATCTCTTTATCCTTCACAACAAAGGAAAAATCCTTTCATAAATAACCTATCTTACTACTTAGCTTAAATTCTTAAACATATATTCCTTCCTCGGATCAATTCTAAGATCCGTTTAATACTTCATTGACATCGTACAATTCATTCCTACTTAACCTCGATTATCATATTTAATTCAAATGCATATAATTCTACATAAACAACTTGGAAGTGATTACGGAATCACTTACCTCATGCATCCGTGTTCCCATTCGTTCCTCGCCACTTCTTGACCCGTTAGTCTTCCGTGCTTGATTCCGTCTCGACATGATTCCTATACTTCCATGTCATCGAAATCACGCTATCATTAGCATACTCATTTGTACATGATAACAATCGTATCAATCCCATATTTCACACTTAACTTTCATTAATCATTTCTAACAAACATAACTCATATAATCATGTCCGTATACGTTTAACTCATGTAACTCACCATGTCATTACATTTAACACGGATTGCTATTACATGTACCGTACGACTTCTCATCAACCTACATTTACAACAACGAGTCAACTCATGTTTCTTATACTTAGTTGACTTTCAAAAGTCAACTATTAACCATACATAACTATCGACTTATCAACATATACCCGTAACATCATAATCGACTATACGGACGACATTATATACATTTTATCATTCACTTGGTGTGCGTACCACCTTTTAAGCATAACGTACAACCAATTCATACACAATCTTCTAAATTCATACATAGTTCATCAAATGCTTCTACAATCCAACATGAGGTATTTAAATTAAACATCAAACATGTTATCATCACATTTTATTCACTTCATCTAACAACAATTTATCATCTCTTATCCCATTTCTTTAAACATTCACACACATGTATGATTCCAAACATTATTAACATAAGTGAATCATCAAATTACATTACATCATCTAAAACCCACTTCATAACTTCTTGTTAATCACTTACAAGTGATCTAATCTTAAGTTCTTCATAATTCATCATACTTTTGATATATGTACTACCTTGTAAGCATAGTGTACAACTAGTTCATGCATATCATTCTAATCTCATACACAATTCATCAATTTCTTCCTCCTAATCGACATGATTCATACATGCATAACATCAAACATACTAGTATCACATTTCTTTCAATTCTTCTAACAAGAATACATCATACAACTCAAAATACATCAATATGGAGCAAGACTTAGACATAGATGATTTACCCATGTCATCCTCTTCACCATATCAAATGGGTTTCACCCTTAAACATCAAATTAACCTATTTCATGCATAATCCATGTTCCAAACGGTGAATCTAACACATACTCATGCTCAATTTCATACAAATTCGTGATTTACAACATAACCCATTTCGTGCATCATCACCAATCTAGAATCTAAGACATACCTTACGATCCCCTTATGAAGGTGATCATTAATCTATGCTCGGTTATGAATTTGAGCTTCGTTTGACTCCTCAATTTGATGATCATGTTAGAACTAGGGTTTTGTTCTTGGGGAGTTTCCCCTGATCGATCTAGAACACACCCAATGTGTGTGTTGTGTGTGTGTTTGTTTTGTTTATAAAACATACTTCCCCACTTTTCAACTTTTGGCCCCTCATGTTTATTACTTACTCATAATCTTGGCAAAACTCCTATCTTTTCATACTTCTAACCACACACTTAACTAGGTTAAATAACCTAGTCATTTATTCCTTGGTGCACCATATCATAACATTTAGCAAATATAAACATTCGGGTTTTGGGGCGTTACATATACGCAGAACCTGATCTTTAACACAAGATCTTAACAAATGTTCTGATTCTAGAACAGAAAATATAAACCCTAAGAGAGAGAGAGAAGAACGATCTGGAATGTATGAACCAACTGAAATATCTGTGTGTTAAAAAAGTGTAATATCCTGACTTCAAGCAGTGTTATATATCCAGACTTCAAGCCCATCAGTGTTGAACAAGCCAGCCCATTAAGCCCATGCCTTGCCTATGCCTTTGTAACAAGCCCAACTCCAAATCGTTACATGTAACAAACAATCACAACCGAAATATAAGTAAGATAGTTAAAGTGAAAGATAAATGGTAATAAAAGTGAAAGATAAATGTAATTATTTTTAACACAAGTTCATTTTGAATATTTTTTAGTTAATTTTAAATTGCTTATCGGTTATATTTAAAAAAACAAAACTTACAATAAAATGCCCACGAACTCGTAAAATAGTTTAAACAAGACTTACAAAATTGATTTATTACCAATTTTTAGCGTGTAAAATATTTTAAACAGTTTTTATAAGAGAAAAATACTTGGCTACACGAAGTAACAAACGTGTTCACTCGAATGATTTAGCGCGTAAAATATTTTAAACAT
The DNA here is from genome assembly GCA_030545235.1 of Helianthus tuberosus. Classification (NCBI taxonomy): domain Eukaryota; kingdom Viridiplantae; phylum Streptophyta; class Magnoliopsida; order Asterales; family Asteraceae; genus Helianthus; species Helianthus tuberosus. Next base: position 194,577,875 of record CM060451.1, read on the forward strand.
TTTTTTCTAAAAGAAAAATACTTGGCTACAAATGAGTGAAGGTAAACAAACTAGTAATCATTTCGTAATAAAGCTCATTTTTAAACACAACCTAGACCCATTTTGAGACTTTTTTTTCCTTATAGTTTTCTCTATTTAAAATATACGTATAGAATTAACCTTTTTCCGTTTGAAGTAAATGTGGATAAAGGGCACAAACCTTTATTGAGGTATATTGAGTTGGCATTATTATTAATCATTAGCCTCCATGCTTTACATATTCTGTTTCGGCTTTTACATGTGATTTCAATCATGCCTTTTTTTTCTTTATAGTTTATATGTCTTCCATTGTAAACTTAAAAACCTTTTATTTATTATGATACCTAACGACTTTGGTAACGTATATTAATTTATGCCACGTCATCGAGCTTTATTCCATCACTAATGATGGATTTTAGTGGAAATGCCCATCACTCACCACACAAACATCTATCATTGAAAAACAACCGAGCACCACAAACATCTTCATGCGTGATCATGGCCACGCGTGATAACTTGCAGTGGCGGTGGTGTTCCACGCCAATCAACGCGTAACCAAAAGCCCACCACGGGACGCCCCGTCCAGCCTAACAATTTGATGGAAGCCTATGTGTGTTGCGACGGGAGCATACAAATTATAGTGCATGGTACACGGATAAAGCATAAACGATATCCAATAACATTGATTGTTTAAAAGATAGTTACAAAGTTTACATTCAAGTTATTAAAACACAAATATATCTAAACCTAGTTTTTTTCAACATTATTATTCAAAAAAAATTATAAATAGTAACGCGACTTTTATAAAAAAAATATAAATTAAAAGCCATTAGGTCAAATATTTGATTCTTAGGCCTGTCAATTCCAATAATCTATCTGTGTTCCCAAGTCTAATTCTTTGAAATTCCAAAATTACCCTCAACGTGTTATTAAATAAATATTTTTAAGAAAATATTTGTAGGAGTAGGATCATATACAAACTAAATTAAATCTAAACACCAATGTTTTAAAATCCGGTTTTTATACCGTACCGCATTTGGTTCAGAAACGATTTAACCGGGTGTACCGGACGGTTTAACCGGCCGATTTGAACCAGTTTTTAAAACATTGCTAAAAACTATAAGAATCAATAGAATATTAACACATTGATAACTTATAAAGACTCAATAAGGATTTATTTGTCTTTGACAATATACAAGGATTATGGAAATCCCTATTTTCTTGTCATTTATAATTTGTAAATTTAACAATGTCATTTTTTTATTTTGTAAACAACATATGCTGGTATATAACTAGTATAATTTCATGTTTTTTTTTATTATACAAAGAGCACATACAACTACATAACTAGCACAAGCACAATCTCATGTTTATTTTCTATTTTGTAAACAACACACATGTTCTTACATAACTAGCATAATTTAATGACAGACTATTACATAACTGGCACAATTTGATGTTTTTTATAATTTTATAAACAACACATATTGTTACATACTAGCACAATTTCATGTTTTTGTTTTAATTTTGTAAATAACGCATGTTACGTTTCCAAATAGGCTACCAATAACAACACAAAAGGAAAAAAAATAACAACATATAAAAATTACACAACAAATAATATATATAGAGTTAAAATCAACACAATACATTTTTCATACTAGCACATTCCAACTACACAACTAGCAAAATTATAAAACATTTTTTTTGTAACTTTTTTAAAAGTCACTTATATGAATAAAAAAATATGTAACAATATAGTACTCATATTAAAGATAAAAAAAATACTTGATTTTATGGTATAATTTTTTAGCAAAGTAATGAAGTATATAAAAGTTATCTTTGTTTAAAAAACCTTGGTGGAATTAATATTTAATGGAGCATGACTAAATGACTAAAATACCCATAGATCTTATTATATAATACATTAAGTGTTAATGATAAAATCTAATCAATCTTAGTCCTTAATTCAATTAATCAACAATCAAAATTTGTTCTTATAGTTCTTATATAACATAAGGTTTGTAACATATCTTAACTCAATATTTATAAATTTGTAACTTTCTTTTGTCTTCATTTCCACTCAAAAACACATAAAAACTTTAATTTTCTTT
>CM060451.1:194580206-194624058 GCA_030545235.1 Helianthus tuberosus
ACCAGTTGCACACCTTTTGCCATATAGCCAAAGCCACTTCACAACCTGTAAACAGATGATCCGTCGTTTCCTCCCCAAAATGGCACAAGTTACATGCTAAGAAAATAAATAATAGAGTTAAGAAATTAAATGTTACAACTAATAACTAGTTTTATGTATTTTGTTGCTTGTTAAACAAAAATCAAGAAAAATCTTCACATTCAAGTTGACATTTATGGCCTTTATTTATGCGCTTTCCACACTCTCATTCCGCATACGAAACTAGTAATTTGCAGCACTTTAAGTCTCACACGGTTAAATTTATATATGATAAACATTTATGCTAGTCCAACCCGACCCAAACCCGAAAATTTTATACGAACCCGAAATTTAACAAAATCCATATCAATGCTTAAATCCTCTATTTCTGGAATCAACTCGACTAGATGTCGGGTCAGATGTTCTTTAGTGCTTTTACTGCAATTTTGACGTTAGTCACACGTAGCCAGCTTCAAAGTGTAGTTTCATTATGAATTTCAGGAGATTATACACCAAGTGTCTCGTATATATATAGGTAATTGGGTAAACTATTCTTATATATGCACAGTGGCAGAGCTTGAACAAAAATTTGTGTGTGTGTGTGGGGGGGTCTCAAAATCCAAACCAATATAGTCGGGCTCTTAAAATACAATATTTTAGTTAGATTAAAGAGTAAAAACCGTCTAAGAAAAACGAACTTTTTTAATTAGTCAAAGCGACAAGCATGTTGACTAGATGCTTAAATGAAAATACAAAACGTAGCCGGAATATAATCTCAATCAAAATGACCAACATTCTAGACTTAACTAGATTAAAGAGTAAAAATCGTCTAAGAAAAACTAACTTTTTTAAAAGGGTTTTGTGATGGTTATTTTTTTATGGTCTACTTTTCCACTCTTCCTACACATTCATACTACAAACACCTAATTAAAGATTACATTCTTTTTACAAAATAAAAATAGTAACATTTAATCTTTTAACTACTCAATCTACTTTTTTTTTTGAACGGCGATTGACTCCAACAGTCGAGAGGATCACACCCACATTGCATGGGTCCCTAGTCCCCCTCGGGCGAGGCATCCGAGGTTGACCATAGGCGCTCCACGAGAAAATTTCCAGCCGACAGCCACTTGACTGCCGTTGCAGCCTCCGCACTCAAGAGCCGGAGTAACCGCACTGTAATAGAAAACTCGTGTGCGGCTCAAGACTCGAACCCGGGCTATTACGCACACAAGGCTCTTATCCATCATTGCCATGACCCCTCAACCAAGGTTGGGGTCATTTACCCCCAAATGCAACAGGTGGGGATCGAACCCGAGTCTCCAAGGAAACCCAAAGTTCTTTCCACCACTCCACTACAAGTGGGGGATAACTACTCAATCTACTAACTTGTAGTGCAATGCAAGAATCATAACTTCATAAGTTAAGCAGTCAAGATCAAATCCCCATTAGTGGACCCATTTTGCACATCAAATTGTACTATGTTTATGAAAAATGGTACATTTGCTTCTGTCCCCTACATCATTAGCATATCATACTTCATTGGCAGTTCAAAGAAACTAAGAAACCCCTTCCTATTGGCTCTCTAACCATAAACATGAAATCATTGCAACACTAAAGCAAAAACATCACAAGATTTTAAATTAAGTAAACCTATAGAAAAACATATAGAAAAAATTCAGATAACTTAACTCAAAGATCTTGAAATTTGAACATGTTTTCAAGACACATAACAACAATTTGATTTAAAAAAATATGCAACTTTAACCTCTCTAAATCATATCATGGAAAATAAGCAAAAAAATAAAAAATACCAACATAATATATTTCAAAACTTTTTGTTGGTTGACCTGTTTAACCCGTTTGACTCTACTCTTCTTCTGGAGCAGGGAGATTGAGATCAATCATATCCGAACATGACGGTGCGTCGTGATCCATAGCTGCAAAATGATCGATTGCGCGGTTGAGAAAATGAGACCTCTTGTGACCTCCTAAAGCTTGCCCTGATTTAAACATCCTATAACAAATCGGGCACTCGTGCCCTTTGTTCTTTTTCGCCTTTAGTTTGTAATCGTATTTTGGCTTTCGAGTAGGTGCAAAATCACCCTCTAAACTGTTTTCAACATCATCGTTTTTGGACCCGAAAGCGTGATTCTTTTTGTGACATGGTCTATGCCCACCAAGCCCTTGAAATGAAGTGAAAATCTTGTTGCAACTTAAGCATTCATACTTGTTTCTTTTTTTACTCGTTCCATCGCGTTCTAGCTCAGGGTTATACGAATCATCATCAACACGGATTTTTTTTCTTAAAGAATCGCGATACGCGAATTCTTTGAACAAGTTCCTTCTTATTTCAAGTTTTTCTTCGTACGATAGTTTCGACTTCTTGTTTCCGTCACCATTTCTAAGCCATTCCTCAATCGAAACGTCGGGTTCCACTGGTCTAGTCATGTTGATTGAAGACGGTTTTATCTCCATAACGGCAGAATCGTTGTCGGATGTTTCTAACACCGAATTAACACCACCCCAGTTGCCGGAATCTTTCGACAACATCATCAAAACCATAGCAACCTCTTCTTGTTCCAGTTCATCAATATCGGAAACATTAGGAGACCCGTTATTATAATTAAACGAATACGGTTTAACCACAACTTTCATGTACTTCTTGGACTTGGATCTTGTCACACGGGTCGGGTCTTGAAACTCGGGTTCTTCAGTGTCCGAATAGCCCTCGATAACTACCTTCTCGTCATGATCAACATTATTCTCACTTGTCCAAGAATGATCATAATCCTTAAAGTTTCGATCTTTTTCCGAATGACACGCCATATGACCGCATAACGCTTTTAAAGATTGAAACCCTTTTCCACATTGCTTGCAAATCTTCTCATTCGGGAACGGAAACGTCGTCGAATCAACCGCTCTCCATGTCTTCTTCCGGTTCTCTCTCAACCCGTAATTCGCATTATCATTCCCATTCCCATTCCCAATCTCCATTCCATTCCCATTAGTCATCAAAGTTGAAAACTTCAATCTCACTTCATCTTGATCTTCTTCCATCGATACAGACTCGAAATTCGCTTATCACCCTATCAAAACTGCAACAATCAAACAGTACCCAATTGATATGTATAATGTATGTATATATATATATATATATAGAGAGAGAGAGAGAGGTCAGTTACGCACTTACTCAACTACATTTGCTGAAAATGTTCTTGTAAGCATAACATCAAACATCTTGTGTGCAAAATCCCAGAAAGAAAAAAGCTACAAACTTTATGAATCAAAGTGGTTAGATCAAAGCATAGTGAAATGGGAAAGAAGAAAGAACAAAAGGGTTTGATTTGAAGGGGAAATTAACTAACAAGCGAGAGATTTAAAGATGAGACCCAACCCAAAAAGAAAGGAAAGAATTCCAAAATTAAATAAATCTGACAGGAGGAATTAAACGAGACCCGAAATATGAAAAAGGGTGAAGAACAAATCAAAGATTGAAAACAGACTGATGACTGTTTCTTGTGGGAATGAATGTGCATGGAAGGAAGCAAAGTGTACTAAAAATAAGGTGTGGTATGTGTAATCAAGAGAGTTGATTTCGTTGTTTTCATCTCTCATGGTTTATGTTTTCTTGGATCTAATTTGATTCGCCCGCTTGTGGTATGCTCATATAATGTATATATGTGTGGGCGCTCGGGGGGCAAAAGTGAAAGGGCACTAATTTTAACGTTATTTTACTAATTTTGTGAAAATAACGTTAAAAGAGTAGTAAAATAACGTTAAAAGAGGGGGATGGTTAATCATGCATCATGTGGTGGCGTTGATAGCCAAAAGACAAGGGGGTACATGCACTAATCGGTGTTTGTCTCAATTGCCGAGTGTTATGTGCCTTATGTCCAAGGCTTGATGCAAAACTACAATCGAGCCGGGGGTCTCATTGGAAGCAGCCTCTCTATTCCTATGGGGTAGAGGTAAGGCTGTCTACATCTCACCCTCCTCAGACCCTACCTTAGCTTTGTTATTGGTGGGATATACTGAGTATGATGATGATGAATTTGATCCGGGTTTCGGGTTATTCGGGTTATTCGAATATAATAATTTTGAAACGGGCTTAGGTTGTAATTTTATTATATAAATTTGTGTTTTTTTCGTAGTAGATGTTAATTTTAATATATTAGATTGCTGAAAAAAATAAAAAATTCGGGTTGAACGGGTCGGGTTCGGGTCGACATGCAAATATTCGGGTCGGGTTCGGGTTCATATGTATGACACGATTTATGGGTTCGGGTCGGGTTCAGGTTCAGGTCGGGTTAAACCCGTCAACCCATGAACATGACCCGTTTAGCACCCCTACTTCCAAAGGAAGCAGCAACATCTTAACTTCTCTGGCTTTGAAATTTGGACCCAACCCCCCACCCATGATAGAAAACAATGTGTAATCTCAACAAACAAAAATAAACATAAACAATCTTGTATAAATACAAACAGTAGAAATAAACAAATAGCGAAAATATTTGATTGAATTTGTGATTTGGTAGAACTTACAAGGGCTAACTACCTAAGGGCATTTAGGCATTGGATCGAATAAAAACTCGAAATTTTGGTTGTGCAATGGGCATACAAATATTTGTTTTGAATTGTGATTTTTGTACACTAGTATAAGTTATATTTTATAGCAAATAAATGGTGATAACCGGGCCAAACACGGGTTGTTTATTACACATGTTGGATATTACTACTAGTTGTTTCAGGATCTGGACTGCACCAATCATTTAGACTGGAACCGCTTACACATTTAGTTAGATTGAGTACTCTTGAACTGTCTTTATTTGGGTCACCAAGTTATGGTGTTGACCGGTTGAAAGAGGCAATAGTTGAACCATATTTTTTGTATTAAATCTCAATTACCACTTCGTTCTTCGTATTTTGTTTAATTCAGGTTCCATCATACTACTTGTTCTTCAAATTTGTCACATTATACAGAAAAAAAGGATACAAACTTCTTCACACCGATCATGTCTACGCCCTACGTATAAAAAAATTACTCGTTGTCCGTCTAGCCTGCACATTTCGCCACCTCTAATTTTGAAATTTATATGAGTAACATGCCTTTGATAATTGAAAATTAGTTTGGGATTTTTTTTATTGGTTTGCAACAATTTGTAGCTTTATTTATCTAAACTTTGGGCTGGCAGTTCAATTGGGCTTTGTGTTGGTACTTGGTGGGCTGGTATAACAATAACCCGAATCCGGCCCAGTTAATTGGAAGAACGCACTTTTACAAATTTACTTTTTATAAAAAGCTTTAATCATGTTTGCACGACACAGCAATAGCCACAAATGGGACCGGTGAACTATAGCCAAATTACTATTAGTTGTGTTGTACGAGGGTATGCACGATTGAGTTCGGTTCAGTTATTAGCATTAACCATATTCATAACCGAAGTTATCAGTTAATCGGTTCGGTTAGTTTGTCAGTTTTTAGTTCGATTAAGTTAATTTTGGTTAATAACCAAATCAAACAAGGGTTTTTTTTTTTTCTTAGAAATACATGTAATGGAGGTATAAATATATGAAATAGATGTATAAATAAATGAAATGGAGGTGTAAATACATGAAATAGATGTATAAATAAATGAAATAGAGGTATAGATACATGAAATGAAAGTATAAAAGCTAGAAATATATGAAAATATAAATGGTTCGCTTCGGTTCGGTTAATGTTGATTTTTTGTCTGCCCATGGCTTTATAGCCTAGTGGCATCTTGGAGGTGAGATAAGGCTTTGGGACTAATAGGTCCCGGGTTCGATTCCCAAAAAGGGGGGGTTTTCCCATATTTATTGGGTTTCCTCCTGAATTGGTGTATAGGTATTATGCCTAGTGGAGATGGATATGATCGGGTGGTTCCGCTGGTGGCACGATGATACTCCAGTAGTCCGTCAGTGATCCAAATTTGCCGTTCAAAAAAAAATATATGAATTTGTCTCGTATTAAAATAGCCTATAAAAAATCAAGTTGTCAAAAAAACAACTGGTATCAAGCTTTGAAGATTTAACAACAAATTTACAAGAACTGAAAGAATCGAGACACACAAACAACTCTCAACTCACCAACAGTTTATCAACACGATGAACTGTTAACTCTCTCAAAACAGATCTATATATGCAGAACCTGATCTTTAACACAAGATCTTAACAAACGTTCTGATTCTAGAACAGAAAATATAAACCCTAAGAGAGAGAGGGAAGAACGATCTGGAATGTATGAACCAACTGAAATATCTGTGTGTTAAAAAAGTGTAATATCCTGACTTCAAGCAGTGTTATATATCCAGACTTCAAGCCCATAAGTGTTGAACAAGCCAGCCCATTAAGCCCATGCCTTGCCTATGCCTTTGTAACAAGCCCAACTCCAAATCGTTACATGTAACAAACAATCACAACCGAAATATAAGTAAGATAGTTAAAGTGAAAGATAAATGGTAATAAAAGTGAAAGATAAATGTAATTATTTTTAACACCCCCTCACTTTTATTACTAAACATGTCCAACATGTTTAACGATTTACAAATAAGACGATGTTGATCAATCAATAACCCTTTCGTAAATATATCGGCAATTTGTTTGTCAGTTTTAACACCAACGGTTTTAACAATTCCGGATTGAATTTTTTCCCGAAGGAAAAACAAGTCTATTTCAAAATGTTTCGTCCTGTCATGAAAGACAGGATTCGCTGCAATTGACAAAGCAGCAGAATTATCACAATATAAAGAAACAGGTAACTTAACTTCTACATGTAATTCTTTAAGTAACTTTACCAGCCACGTTAACTCACATGTCGCAGTACACATAGCTCGGTACTCAGCTTCTGCTGTAGACCGAGAAACAGTTGACTGCTTTTTACTTTTCCAAGCAATTAAAGACGTACCAAGAAATACACAATACCTAGTAACTGATTTTCTTGACACAAGACACTTACCCCAATCCGAATCTGCATATGCAGATAAGCTAAGGTGTGAATGTTTACCAAAAAATAACCCTTTACCAGGTGCACCTTTGAGATATCTCAATACTCTCATTGCTAGCAACATATGAGCCTTTGTTGGCTTATGCATGTATTGACTCAAAACATGCACAGAATAAGCTATATCAGGTCTCGTATGAGTCAAGTATATTAATCTTCCTATTAATCGTTGGTACCCAGTGACATTCACAAAATTATCACATTCTTTATCACATAAAGCAGTAACCACATGATTTTGTTCAATAGGATTATGCACTGGTTTACAACCTGACATACCATACTCTGCAAGAAGCTCTAAACAATACTTTCTCTGTGATAAACACAAGCCACCACTAACACTTAGAACTTCAATACCCAAGAAATATTTCAAGATACCTAGATCTTTAATTTTAAACTTGGATTGTACATAGATTTTTACATTTTCAATTTCATTTTCATTATTACCTGTTATAAGAATGTCATCCACATAAACAAGTAACACTATGAACACAGAATCAACAGACTTTACAAACATTGAGTGATCACATTTGCTTTGAACAAACCCTAACTCATACAAAACACTAACAAGTTTAGCATTCCACATCCTCGGAGCTTGTTTAAGCCCATACAAGGATTTATTAAGTTTACAAACTCTAGTGTCATTTTGATCAAAATAACCCTCAGGCAATTTCATAGAAACATCCTCAACTAAATCGCCATACAAGAAGGCATTGTTAATATCAAGTTGATAAATTTTCCAACTGTTATAAACAGCTAGAGTTAAGACACTTCTAACGGTTATCATTTTTACAACCGGAGAAAACGTTTCATCAAAATCTATACCCTCTCTTTGACTATAACCTTTTGCCACAAGTCTAGCTTTGTACCTTTCAATCTCTCCCGACGACTTATATTTTATCTTAAAAATCCATTTACAACCAATAGGTTTTCTATCATGAGGTAACTCAACGAGATCCCATGTATTGTTCCTATTAAGGGCCTCTATTTCAGCATTCATGGCAGACACCCAATTTGGGTCTTTGCACGCCTCATGATAAAACCTAGGTTCTACTGATTTATTAAGCACAAAAGTAAAGCAAATATTCTCTTTAGTTAGATTAGTGTAATTCACTACTTTTTCTAACCCATATTTAACTTTCCCTTCAATTATAAAGTCATCAAGATGTTTAGGTAAAACAGAAGATCTTGTAGACCTTCTTAAAACAGGGTTATTAGTTTCAGTATTTTGTGATTCAGGTAGACCCTCAAACAGGTTATCAATTTCATGTTCAACATGTTCATGCTCAGCCGTATCTAAATCAGAATTAGTCCTACTGGATTACGGTGGTTCATCTTCTTCTAAAGTTCTATCAAAAAACTGAGAACTAGATGGTTGATCCCCCGCCTTATCAGCAGTAGCCTCATAATCCCTATTAGATTGCTGAGACTCACGAACACTTGAATCCTTATTATGATCAACCTCCTTTTCATCATAGGGATTACCCAAACCCTTAGAATGTTTTAAATCGCTTTGTTCATACACGTTAAAAAAATTTGGGGTTGTTTACGTCTTTAGAAACATGAATATCTTTTTCAACAGAACTTTTAAAAGGAAATATAGATTCATAAAACCTAACATCTCTTGAAAAAATAATATCCTTTTTTTCCAAATTCCACAACTTATATCATTTCTTTTCGTTAGAGTAGCCAATTAGCACACACTTGTCAGCATGACTACTAAATTTATCACTATTATTTAAAACAGTACTAAAACAAAGACAACCAAACACTCTAAGGTGGGTTAAAGACGGTTTAAAACCATGTATAAGTTCATAAGGTGACCTACCAGAAAGCACAGAAGAAGGGGTCCTGTTTATCAAATATGCAGCAGTTAGAATACATTCAGACCAAAATCTCAAAGGTAAACCACTTTGAAACAATAAAGATCTAGCCACATTCAGCAAGTGTCTATGTTTTCTTTCAACAATACCATTTTGTTGAGGAGTATACACACAAGTAGTTTGATGACCTATACCTTGTTTATTTAAAAAATCTTTGAATTGATTATTAATAAACTCAGTACCATTATCTGTTCTAAAAATTTTAACAGGCTTTTCAAACTGTGTGTGTATCACACTTACAAAATGTTTAACATTTTCAAACACCTCATCCTTATGTTTCATTAAGTAAACCCATACAGCCCTAGTGTAATCATCCACTACGGTTAAAAAATATCTACAAGACTCCTTACTTTTAACCCTATAAGGCCCCCAAACATCCAAATGTACAAGTTCACCTAATTTTTTTGTTTTGTGATCACTTAAAGGAAAAGGTTCTCTATGCTGCTTTGATTTATGACAAATTTCACAAGGTATAGATTTATCAAACTTTTGTAGACTAAGATCATTCTTTAACACATTTAGCATAACCTCAGATGGATGACCTAGTCTTGAATGCCAAATATTATTCATATCAACATTATTAGAACCAAGACAAGCAATCACATGTGACTCACCACAGAAATACAATCCATCACATTGTCTACCAATCACCAAGGTTTTCTTTGTTAACGAATCCTGAAGATAACATGAGTTTTCATCAAACAAAACACTAATCTTACTGTCCTTTGCTAATTTATGAACAGATATTAGGTTAACACAATAGTCAGGAATAACCAACACATCATACAAAACCACTTTGTCGTTTAATTTTATATCTCCAATTTTAGTCACCAAAGCCTTTGTACCATTCGGATGATTTACTTTAATGTTATATTCAGAAACATCCAATTGATTAATTAAATGTTTATCATTCATGACCATGTGTTGATTAGCACCGGAATCACAAATCCAACCCAATCCATTTAAAGAATTAGTTAAATTTGCAAAACTATACGCATAAGTACTACAACTAGTAGACAAAACAACTTAGAGTCCTCACCAGATACATTACAGCTAACAGATCCTTCATCACACTTTTGATTTAACAAACTCAATAATTTCGACACCTGATCAGAAGTAAGACTAGCAGTATCAACCTTATTTACATCAGAAGACCCAGAATTAATCACATTATTACTAACAATCTTTTTCCCTTGACCATTCTTAGATTTCATCCAGGGAGGATACCCAATAAGTTCAAAACATCTGTCAATTGAATGCCCAGACTTATTACAATGTGTACACTTTAAACTCTGGTTTGAACCTTTAACAAATTTCCTTTTATTGTCAACAACAGTATTAACTTTAGAAAAGAATCCTACTGTTTGTTCTTTAGAAACCATTACATTTGAACCTCTATAAGATTCTTCCCTGGACACAATCGAAAAAGCCTCTTTCACACTAGGAAGAGGTTCTCTTATCAATAAGTTTGTTCTAACAGATTGATAACCACTATCAAGACCCATCAAAAATTGCATTAGCTTAATCAAATGGTTGAAATTATTAAATTGTGTTGAAGCATTACAAGTACACACAGGTATTTGTAAGATTTGATCTAATTGTTTCCACATAATATTCAACTTATGATAATACTCGGCAACAGGCATACCATTTTGTGTGAATGAATTAATCTTTTGATACAAATCAAATACAACGGACCCATCAACTTTATCATACGTATCTCTTAATTCTTTCCACACATCAGCAGCAGATTGAGAATATACATGTCCTAGATAAAGTTCCTCGGAAACAGAATTTAGAATCCAAGTTAACACAACGGAATTGCATCTTTCCCATTGTGTTTCAAGAACTGGATTATCTACTGGTTTTACAAAAGTTCCATCAACAAACCCTATTTTATTTTTAACTCTTAATGCTAAAATCATAGCATTAGCCCAAACAGTGTAATTTTCTGTTCCTTTTAACTTTATACTAACAACAGTCAAATTCGTGGAATCACTAGCATGTAGATATAACGGATTATCAGGTTCAAGTTTACTAATCATAGTTTCCCCAAACAAGTTCATAAGATCAGTCATTATATTATCTAAAAACAACAAGAAAACCAACCAAGTAGCAAATAACCAAGAAACAATCTAAGAAATATAGCAACTCAACTCAATCAGAAAGAACACAAAGTAACATCAAACACAAATATCACAGATAAATGCAACAGAGTGTACCCTCTCTGTGTCCCAAAACAAAGCCGGCCCGACTAGTCCGGTAACAAGATGCCTAATGCAAGACAGAAAAACAAAGAAAGTAATAACAAGGAGCAATCTCACCGAGACAGCAAACCCTAGCAAGGGTTTCTCCAGTTCCGAAAAGGATTTTACAACCTTCAAGGGTTGAACCCTAAACGGAACAGCAGCTTCCTTAAATTTTCCTTTCCGACGACACCAGTTATGTAATCGGCAAACCCTAGGTCCACCACGACTCTGCAGATCTTCAAGATATCACCAGATCCTGAATCAGCAAACCCAGGCTCATCAAGAACGATCGGAAGACCAAATCCCCAAATCCAAGAAACCCTAGATCCAACAAACAGAATCCAAGCCAGACAACGGAAGCGAATAACGATCAGGGCTCTGATACCATGTCAAAAAAACAACTGGTATCAAGCTTTGAAAGATTTAACAACAAATTTACAAGAACTGAAAGAATCGAGACACACAAACAACTCTCAACTCATCAACAGTTTATCAACACGATGAACTGTTAACTCTCTCAAAACAGATCTATATACTGTTACGCCCTAAATCGTACATGACAAAAGTCGCAGCGGAAAAACACGAAATGTAAAATTTCTTTCTTTATAAATACCTCAACTTATTTAAACTTTAACTTTAACATAACTCTTATTCATAAATCCGTCATCCTCATATTTACCAATTAGAAACATGGCTTATGATTGTTACACTTTACATTCAACGTCCCCGTACAATCTATCTCGTGACTCGATCTTCGATCTCTAATCCTTGTTATAATCACCCGTTATCCACACAACCTGCGTTCACCACATACATTCGAAACATTAGCACACGTTATATAAACCAGCTCATTCATGTACACTTTCCATTTCGTTCTTTAACAAGCTTTAAGCATCTCATCTGCGTATCCATTTCCTGATGAGGCTTCAATAATGTACCTGCATACTTTTCATTCTCAACGTACACCATTATTAACGTTAACCCTCAACGTGTCTAAATCATGCTTACATACGTACGTACATTAAGCTTACATCTTTACATTCATGCATACACTCATACACATCTTTATACGTACATACATACACTTCCATATTCGTACATACCCTTCCTACATCATCACATACATGCATACTCTCTTACATCATCACATACATGCATACACTCGTATATACGCTTATACATACATACATACATACATACATTCACAACTACGTACAAACATAACTTTCCTACAACTTTACATACGTGCATACACTCCTACATGCCTTCATACGTACTTACATACGCAACTACATACGTACATACATTTCCTACATCATCACATACATGCATACACTCGTATATACGCTTATACATACATACATACACATCTACGTACAAACATAACTTTCCTACAACTTTACATACGTGCATACACTCCTACATGCCTTCATACGTACTTACATACGCAACTACATATGTACATACCTTTCCTACATCATCACATACATGCATACACTCGTATATACGCTTATACATACATACATACACATCTACGTACAAACATAACTTTCCTACAACTTTACATACGTGCATACACTCCTACATGCCTTCATAAGAAACTTTACGAGTCATCGGGTCGAAAACCGGAGCACCAGGACACGTTACGGGTCAACCGGAAACACCAGACGCGACAAATAAAAGCTTACAAACAAGTGCCCGTCGCCGACGGGCTCCAGGCCGTCGGCGACGGGTTGTAAATATGCCCGTCGGGGCCATTAACCCGTAACCAGTGTGTTAACCCGTCGGAGGAAAAACTGACTTTCCCTTGCCCGTCGGCGACGGCCTCCTTGCCCGTCGGCGACGGGCTCTCTAAAGTGCATTTTTCTGCAGATCCGTTTCGACGTCCGAACGCACTAAAACGCGCATAACTTTCGAACCGTTTACCCGTTTAACCTCTCGTTTCTTCCTACATGCTTGTAAATTCACATTCTATCATATAAACTTAAAATCCCACATCCGGATTAATAAAATTCTTATCTTACGCCCTATCGGCTTATTGTCTCTTTCTAATTATTCGACCCGTTAAGGGTATTTGCGCATTAATTGGTTTATGACATTCCTAGACCATACTCTCTGCTTCCAAACTTGTTCAAAACATTATACTCAATAAATAACTTGTTCCCAAACCACTTTGTAATATCGTTTGCCCAAAATACCCATCAAGGGCATTTTGGTCAACATCTCTTTATCCTTCACAACAAAGGAAAAATCCTTTCATAAATAACCTATCTTACTACTTAGCTTAAATTCTTAAACATATATTCCTTCCTCGGATCAATTCTAAGATCCGTTTAATACTTCATTGACATCGTACAATTCATTCCTACTTAACCTCGATTATCATATTTAATTCAAATGCATATAATTCTACATAAACAACTTGGAAGTGATTACGGAATCACTTACCTCATGCATCCGTGTTCCCATTCGTTCCTCGCCACTTCTTGACCCGTTAGTCTTCCGTGCTTGATTCCGTCTCGACATGATTCCTATACTTCCATGTCATCGAAATCACGCTATCATTAGCATACTCATTTGTACATGATAACAATCGTATCAATCCCATATTTCACACTTAACTTTCATTAATCATTTCTAACAAACATAACTCATATAATCATGTCCGTATACGTTTAACTCATGTAACTCACCATGTCATTACATTTAACACGGATTGCTATTACATGTACCGTACGACTTCTCATCAACCTACATTTACAACAACGAGTCAACTCATGTTTCTTATACTTAGTTGACTTTCAAAAGTCAACTATTAACCATACATAACTATCGACTTATCAACATATACCCGTAACATCATAATCGACTATACGGACGACATTATATACATTTTATCATTCACTTGGTGTGCGTACCACCTTTTAAGCATAACGTACAACCAATTCATACACAATCTTCTAAATTCATACATAGTTCATCAAATGCTTCTACAATCCAACATGAGGTATTTAAATTAAACATCAAACATGTTATCATCACATTTTATTCACTTCATCTAACAACAATTTATCATCTCTTATCCCATTTCTTTAAACATTCACACACATGTATGATTCCAAACATTATTAACATAAGTGAATCATCAAATTACATTACATCATCTAAAACCCACTTCATAACTTCTTGTTAATCACTTACAAGTGATCTAATCTTAAGTTCTTCATAATTCATCATACTTTTGATATATGTACTACCTTGTAAGCATAGTGTACAACTAGTTCATGCATATCATTCTAATCTCATACACAATTCATCAATTTCTTCCTCCTAATCGACATGATTCATACATGCATAACATCAAACATACTAGTATCACATTTCTTTCAATTCTTCTAACAAGAATACATCATACAACTCAAAATACATCAATATGGAGCAAGACTTAGACATAGATGATTTACCCATGTCATCCTCTTCACCATATCAAATGGGTTTCACCCTTAAACATCAAATTAACCTATTTCATGCATAATCCATGTTCCAAACGGTGAATCTAACACATACTCATGCTCAATTTCATACAAATTCGTGATTTACAACATAACCCATTTCGTGCATCATCACCAATCTAGAATCTAAGACATACCTTACGATCCCCTTATGAAGGTGATCATTAATCTATGCTCGGTTATGAATTTGAGCTTCGTTTGACTCCTCAATTTGATGATCATGTTAGAACTAGGGTTTTGTTCTTGGGGAGTTTCCCCTGATCGATCTAGAACACACCCAATGTGTGTGTTGTGTGTGTGTTTGTTTTGTTTATAAAACATACTTCCCCACTTTTCAACTTTTGGCCCCTCATGTTTATTACTTACTCATAATCTTGGCAAAACTCCTATCTTTTCATACTTCTAACCACACACTTAACTAGGTTAAATAACCTAGTCATTTATTCCTTGGTGCACCATATCATAACATTTAGCAAATATAAACATTCGGGTTTTGGGGCGTTACATATACGCAGAACCTGATCTTTAACACAAGATCTTAACAAATGTTCTGATTCTAGAACAGAAAATATAAACCCTAAGAGAGAGAGAGAAGAACGATCTGGAATGTATGAACCAACTGAAATATCTGTGTGTTAAAAAAGTGTAATATCCTGACTTCAAGCAGTGTTATATATCCAGACTTCAAGCCCATCAGTGTTGAACAAGCCAGCCCATTAAGCCCATGCCTTGCCTATGCCTTTGTAACAAGCCCAACTCCAAATCGTTACATGTAACAAACAATCACAACCGAAATATAAGTAAGATAGTTAAAGTGAAAGATAAATGGTAATAAAAGTGAAAGATAAATGTAATTATTTTTAACACAAGTTCATTTTGAATATTTTTTAGTTAATTTTAAATTGCTTATCGGTTATATTTAAAAAAACAAAACTTACAATAAAATGCCCACGAACTCGTAAAATAGTTTAAACAAGACTTACAAAATTGATTTATTACCAATTTTTAGCGTGTAAAATATTTTAAACAGTTTTTATAAGAGAAAAATACTTGGCTACACGAAGTAACAAACGTGTTCACTCGAATGATTTAGCGCGTAAAATATTTTAAACATTTTTTTCTAAAAGAAAAATACTTGGCTACAAATGAGTGAAGGTAAACAAACTAGTAATCATTTCGTAATAAAGCTCATTTTTAAACACAACCTAGACCCATTTTGAGACTTTTTTTTCCTTATAGTTTTCTCTATTTAAAATATACGTATAGAATTAACCTTTTTCCGTTTGAAGTAAATGTGGATAAAGGGCACAAACCTTTATTGAGGTATATTGAGTTGGCATTATTATTAATCATTAGCCTCCATGCTTTACATATTCTGTTTCGGCTTTTACATGTGATTTCAATCATGCCTTTTTTTTCTTTATAGTTTATATGTCTTCCATTGTAAACTTAAAAACCTTTTATTTATTATGATACCTAACGACTTTGGTAACGTATATTAATTTATGCCACGTCATCGAGCTTTATTCCATCACTAATGATGGATTTTAGTGGAAATGCCCATCACTCACCACACAAACATCTATCATTGAAAAACAACCGAGCACCACAAACATCTTCATGCGTGATCATGGCCACGCGTGATAACTTGCAGTGGCGGTGGTGTTCCACGCCAATCAACGCGTAACCAAAAGCCCACCACGGGACGCCCCGTCCAGCCTAACAATTTGATGGAAGCCTATGTGTGTTGCGACGGGAGCATACAAATTATAGTGCATGGTACACGGATAAAGCATAAACGATATCCAATAACATTGATTGTTTAAAAGATAGTTACAAAGTTTACATTCAAGTTATTAAAACACAAATATATCTAAACCTAGTTTTTTTCAACATTATTATTCAAAAAAAATTATAAATAGTAACGCGACTTTTATAAAAAAAATATAAATTAAAAGCCATTAGGTCAAATATTTGATTCTTAGGCCTGTCAATTCCAATAATCTATCTGTGTTCCCAAGTCTAATTCTTTGAAATTCCAAAATTACCCTCAACGTGTTATTAAATAAATATTTTTAAGAAAATATTTGTAGGAGTAGGATCATATACAAACTAAATTAAATCTAAACACCAATGTTTTAAAATCCGGTTTTTATACCGTACCGCATTTGGTTCAGAAACGATTTAACCGGGTGTACCGGACGGTTTAACCGGCCGATTTGAACCAGTTTTTAAAACATTGCTAAAAACTATAAGAATCAATAGAATATTAACACATTGATAACTTATAAAGACTCAATAAGGATTTATTTGTCTTTGACAATATACAAGGATTATGGAAATCCCTATTTTCTTGTCATTTATAATTTGTAAATTTAACAATGTCATTTTTTTATTTTGTAAACAACATATGCTGGTATATAACTAGTATAATTTCATGTTTTTTTTTATTATACAAAGAGCACATACAACTACATAACTAGCACAAGCACAATCTCATGTTTATTTTCTATTTTGTAAACAACACACATGTTCTTACATAACTAGCATAATTTAATGACAGACTATTACATAACTGGCACAATTTGATGTTTTTTATAATTTTATAAACAACACATATTGTTACATACTAGCACAATTTCATGTTTTTGTTTTAATTTTGTAAATAACGCATGTTACGTTTCCAAATAGGCTACCAATAACAACACAAAAGGAAAAAAAATAACAACATATAAAAATTACACAACAAATAATATATATAGAGTTAAAATCAACACAATACATTTTTCATACTAGCACATTCCAACTACACAACTAGCAAAATTATAAAACATTTTTTTTGTAACTTTTTTAAAAGTCACTTATATGAATAAAAAAATATGTAACAATATAGTACTCATATTAAAGATAAAAAAAATACTTGATTTTATGGTATAATTTTTTAGCAAAGTAATGAAGTATATAAAAGTTATCTTTGTTTAAAAAACCTTGGTGGAATTAATATTTAATGGAGCATGACTAAATGACTAAAATACCCATAGATCTTATTATATAATACATTAAGTGTTAATGATAAAATCTAATCAATCTTAGTCCTTAATTCAATTAATCAACAATCAAAATTTGTTCTTATAGTTCTTATATAACATAAGGTTTGTAACATATCTTAACTCAATATTTATAAATTTGTAACTTTCTTTTGTCTTCATTTCCACTCAAAAACACATAAAAACTTTAATTTTCTTTCATTTTATTCAAACTTTATCGCACAAAGTTAAATTATGCATTTTCCTTCTCTCATTCTATCTCTCTCCTTAATTCCCTCAGGGGCTCTTTGTTTACCTCTTAATGAGGCTCTTGATGGTTCAGACCTCTTACTGTTTCAGCACTTAATGGTTCAGACTGTTTGTTTCACGAGCAGATGTCTGAATGGTTCAGACATTTGCCTCTAAATAGTTAAGATTTATACAGAGTCTGAATGGTTAAGACCTCTAATATGAATTGCTCAGACATTTGCCTATGAACGGTTAAGCATTATACAAGCTCTTAATGATTCAGACCTCTTACTGGTTCAGACCTCTTACTGGTTCAGCACTTAACCATTTAGATGTTGTCAAACAACCCCTTACTCTTATTCTCTTTCATTTATTAAACTCTAGAAGCCAAAAACATCAAAACATCAAGAGATGCATAAAAAAAATCATTCAAGAAACAAAACAGAAGCATCATGTATATTTTTTTTAAGTTTTACAAACATCAATCATGATTTTTTATGATCGATTGGTTCGGCCGACAATATAATAACCTTTCAAATTGTTTCGAAAGTCAACATAATATTGCTTTCATTTTGTTTTCAATGTCAATTGTTTTTAATTAGAAGTTTTCATGTCAAGATGTTATTGCTTTCAATTGTTTTCTATATCTCTCCAGTTGTTTTAGATACGTAGATTAATACGTAAATATATCCGTAATTTAAGTTTTTACGCTTAAAATTCATTCGTTTGAACGACCCAAACATAAAAAATAATCATGATCTACCTAAGGCTGCACGGTATGGTCCCCGTCTTCACCCGGCGACGCCCGTCCCCCCATCCCGCCCGCACCGTCTTCATCCCGTCCCCCCTCCGTTCCCGTCTTCAACGTCAATATATGGACGGCGAGGACGATCCAAGATGGTGGTCCCCATTTGTTTTTTTGTTTGTTTGTTTGTGTAAGTGACTTGTACATTAGGCTTCAATACTTGTACATAGGGCATAGAAATTAAAAAAAAAATAAAAAAAAATGGTGGGTAGGATCATCCTCCCATACCCTCTAGTGACCATCCTTGGGAAAACTATGACGTGACGCCTACGTGACGGATGGTCCTCCAAGGATGGAATGTCACCATACCCTCTAGCCTAATGTTTCTGTTTAGTTTCTGAAACGATTATTGAGGTTTCCCTTGATGTTTCCTAAACGAGTTTTGATTTGTTTGAAATGAATGGAAGGTTTAAATCGAAAGTTTGACTTAATTGAAAAAAAAATTGTCTTTTTAATTAAAAAATCAAGTTACTATTTATATAATCACATAAGCATTAATATACTTTTTTTTTTGTGCATAATACGTCATCAAGGTAATTTGGAAACCTAGAAATTACACAAGATTAAAAGATTAAAAACACCAAATAAAAATTTAGTAATTTTAGGATAACAATAATAATAATAATAATAATAATAGTAATAGTAATAGTAATAGTAATAGTAATAGTAATAATAATAATAATAATAATAATAATAAGTGACTTTATAAAAAAAATAATAATAAGAAACCTAGTTATTACTATTCTACAAATACCATGTTTCATTTATACTCTTTAAACCTAAATATGTATTTACATGTAGATATTGGTGATCACAATAACCAATAGCATTAAAGAATCCACCATCCATTTTAAATGGTGACATTCGTTTGAGGAAAATGCCATATGAACCCTCACCATCTCCAACCTATTAAAACAAATATCATATATTTCAATTTAAAACATGTTTTCAAATATTTTCCAAAATATTTGTCCTAACCGATGTTGCCAACTCCCTCTTAACCGGCCAAAGATCACCACATGTTCTCTTATCTTTTCTATCAATTTCAAGCCTAGCCATGAATCATCATAGTTCTTGTAATATTATGAAACCTCAACGAAGGTAGCAAATGAACCAAGTAGTGTTGTGTGGCGTTCATGTTGCCATTGTTCTAACCACAAATCCCACCGGGCAATTTTAATCTTGCCGGGCTTCATAGTCGCTAGCCTTCAACCTGTTTCTTCCCGTTCTCCTCCTCTTGTGTTGC
This sequence comes from Helianthus tuberosus, assembly GCA_030545235.1. Classification (NCBI taxonomy): domain Eukaryota; kingdom Viridiplantae; phylum Streptophyta; class Magnoliopsida; order Asterales; family Asteraceae; genus Helianthus; species Helianthus tuberosus. The sequence goes on from CM060451.1 coordinate 194,600,216, forward strand.
CGCAACTACACTCCTATAGTTACGACAAATTGTCGTTCTCTTCATCAGTTCTATTTATTAGGTAATGTATGTTGGTTGTTTCATCAATTAGGGGTTCTCTTCTTTTTAATGGTCATTTCAGTTAAATGTGCGGTGTAAAGTTTTTTTCTATTAAATAAACAATGGACATGAACAAACTTTTTTTTTTTTGTTTAATTAAATTAATTAGCGAACATGGAAACTTGCTTCATTCTTTCATTTTCATTTTTAATGTCAGTCCATTTATATTTGTTTACATATTCGTTTATATTTAGTTGTTAGTTATTATAATCCTAATAGCCCATCACTAATCAACCCATTAATCTAATCAAATTTTAGAACCACACAAACACGTTCTTGTTTATGTTCGTTCATCTACGTTCACTTATGTTCGTTCATCTACGTTCGCTTATGCTCGTTCATCAATTACGTTCGTTTGGAATATTAACAAATTAACATCAACGGACACGTTCTTTATCAATTACATTCGTTTCCAATATTAACGAATTAACATCAACGAACACGTTTTTTTCTTAACAAACGAACATAAACAAGAAAATTAGTTTGTGTAAGGGTTCGTGTTCTTTTGGTTGAAGTTAAACGAACCAACATGTTATTCTTCCAACAGTGTTATCATTCAATCTTCAAACCATGTTATCTTTCGGACTTATCAACACATCTTACCGTTTAGTTAGTTTGTTTAAGTGTTCGTTTGTATATTTCGAGTTTTCTATTATATTTTATTATATATTTTTTTCCTTTAAATTTTCAAACCATGTCACCCTTTCACTCTATAATCATTCTATGCTTATCTTATTTAACATTCCAACTTTTTTATTTCACACTTTTACCCTTTCAAACCCCAAATCTACTTCTCCGTTTACCTTAAACTCCTAATCTCTTTGAAATTCCGAATGTTACACATCATTGCGTACGTCAGATGAAGTGATTTTCATAACAAAATCCTTAAATACTATCTCTAGCATTTTCATATGTATTATTATCAGTGACGGATCTAAGAATATTTTTCATCAGGTTCCTTTTGATAGATTCCCACTATTTTTTTCCAAATCATATGAAATTTCCACTATTTTTTTCCAAACCGAGGAGGTTCCCGGGAACCCCCAAAACACCTCTAGATCCGCCCCTCATTACCACATATAGCATACTACAATATGAAATCATGAAACCGTAAGTCAAGACCAACTATCAATTTAGTTTCATGCTAGACCTTTTTTAAATTTTCAGCCAATTTGCTTATGAATTCTGAAATTGTATCAAACGGTTTGCTTTACAGATTATTGTCGAAACCTGTCAAAAACTGTAAGATTTTATACTATGTGTAATATTTATACCTCACCCGAATATCTAATTATTTTAAGTCAAACTATAAGACCATGTGTAGTGGTAACAACTTATAATGACCCCACCATGGGGCATTATTTGACACGTGTCATCCCAGTCAGCATGGGGCATTATAGCATAAAGTGGTGTTGTGGGGCATTATTCCAATAACGCCCATGCAATCATTTCCCAATTATTTTTTTTTAAACTTTAAATACTTCATTAAATAAAAAAAATACAATACTAAAATAAAAAAATTAAAATCCGATTAAATAAAAAAAAATACAATACTAGAAAAAAAAAATTAAAATCCGATGAAATTAAAAAAAAAAAAAAAACACTAGTTTTCATCTTCGCTTTCTTCACCCTCGCCAACTTCGTCTTCGTCGTCCTCCGTTTCTTCCTCTCCCTCAGGTGGTACATACCGAACCGACCATGCGTGGTGTAGCAAATCAACCATTAACTGGGAATGGTACGGTTCGTAACGCAACTCTCGCGCATTATTCACTCTTTCTTCCATTGACGCCTGTGGATGCTCCTCTTGAACGACTTCTGGCACATAATTCTGGCATATCGCCTTTCCTTCGTCTTCCAAGATCATGTTGTGCATGATTATACACGCGTACATAGCATCTCTCATTTTTTGCTTGCTCCATGCACGACAAGTATTTCTCAAATATTGCCAGCGTTGTTTAAGAACCCCAAAGCATCTCTCAATGTCTTTTCGTGAAGACTCTTGAACCTTTTTAAAGTATGCTCTTTTTTCATCAAAAGGATCACTATACGTCTTCACGAAAATCGAATACCTAGGATAAATTCCGTCGCTCAAATAATATCCATGAGGGTAGTAGTTTCCATTTGCGTAAAACGACGCTTTTGGAGCTTTGCCAGAAATCCACTCCTCTAACAGCGGAGATTGTTCAAAAACATTGATATCATTGCATGACCCGACCACGCCAAAGTAAGCCGACCAAACCCAAAGGTCCTGTGAAGCAACCGCCTGAAGAATAATAGTGGGTCCTTTTTGGTCACCACGTGTGTGTTGGCCTCGCCATGCAGTCGGGCAGTTATCCCAACGCCAATGCATACAATCTATGCTCCCGATCATACCAGGCAAACCATGCTTAGCATTATGTACCTCGTAGATCTTTTGAAGGTCGTCCCATGTGGGCGTTCTAAGATAACGCGCACCGTACACATCAATTATACCTTTATAAAAAAACATAGACAAACATAAGCTTAAAAAAAATTGTAAACATACTCGAGGTTTAAAAAAAAACTAAAGTATAAGAATTGTACCGCGACAAAAATGCTCCAAGCTGTCTCGTGTTGTTTTCTCCGCCATTTTTAGATACTCGTCGTTGATGTCGGTAGCGTTACCATAAGCAAGGATTCGTAACGCCGACGTACACTTTTGGATACCGGTAAATCCAAGTGCCCCTCTCGCATCCGGTTTTTGTTTAAAATAATCGTAGTTGGCTTCCAAATCGTCGACTATGCGTAGAAACAACCGCTTACTCATTCGGAAACGACGCCTAAAAAATTCGTTCGAAAATGTCGGCGCCTCATCAAAATAATCTTTCATCAAACGATCGTGTGCCGCGCGTCGGTCTCGTTCAATATAACCTCTTTTATTTTTTTCTGCTTGGGGGCGACGAGAATGCTTGACATATCTCACCGCTAGTTGACAAGCACTCGTAACCGCCTCTTGCTCAAGCTCCTCATCGGTCGAACCATCGCCATCCGCAAAATACTCGTTGTAGTAAAAATTTACCATGGATGAAGAACTAGGAGAATCCATCAAGATTTTTAAAAAATGGTTGGGTTTTTTAGAGAGGTTTTGAGATTGTTTTTGTTGAATATGAAAGAGTTTTGGTTGTGTTTATATATATATATATATATTAAAGGTTTAAAAAAAATAAATAAATCAACTAGCCGTTGATTGGTTGGTGAAAGTTGAAGAAGCGTTTTAATTAAAACGCTGGAACCAATTTTTTTTCGAAAATAACGCCCTATAACGCCTACCGTAGTGGTAGGCGGGGCGTTATAGGGCGTTTTAAATGAAAAAATTTTAAAAACAACGCCCCAGTACGCATGCTCTAAGCAAGTTGACTTTTAACTTTCAACGTTCAAAATTTTAAACAAGAGTTAAGTGTCATTTATGTTTCTATGGTTTTTCCACTTTTCCAATTTCAGGTCAAATTTGAAAAGTGTACCATTTTCCTCCCTGACATCCTCAAAACGTGTCATTTCAGTTCAAAAAACTAACCCGGTTAAAAAACTCAGTTAGCTCAAGGGTAAAATGATCATTTTACATAGATTTTTTACCCTTAAGCTAACAGAGTTCTTTAAAATGACCAGATATGCCTGAGCTAACTGAGTTTATAAAAATGAAAAATAAAAAAGGTATGTAAAATGACCATTTTACTCCTAAGCCAACTGAGTTTTTTAATCGGAGTTAGTTTGAAATGACGTGCGTCAAAGATGTCAGAGAGAAAAATAGTACAATTTTGAAACTTGGTCTGAACTGGTAAAAGTGAACAAGCCACGTAAACGACTCTAAACTCTTTTAATATTTTAATTGACATTAGAATATATATTTATAAAAGAGTTAAATGCCATTTTAGTCCCTGTGGTTTGGGTCATTTTGCCAGTTTAGTCCAAATGTTTCATTTTTAACCTGTGGGTCCAAAAAGGTTTCACAGTTGCCATTTTAGTCCACTGGGTTAACTTCATCCATTTTTTCTGTTGACGAGAAGACCAATTCGGTCATTTTATATGGCTGAATTGCTCTTTTAGTTAACAGAATTACATACAAAATGACCAAATTGGCCTTCTCGTTAACAGAAAAAATTGATGAAGTTAACCTAGTGGACTAAAATGGCAACTGTGAAACCTTTTTGGACCCACAGGTTAAAAATGAAACCTTTGGACTAAACTGACAAAATGGCACAAACCATAGAGACTAAAATGGCATTTAACTCTTTTTAAAAAATAATAAAGAAATATAACCAATCCAAAATTCCAAACACCCTACATTAAAATAAAACATACACAAGTGACAAACCACCTATAGGAAAAGTGCAAAGAAAGTGATGTACAATTATTCCACCAAACACCTTCATTACTATTTATTGTTTTTTTAATTTAATAATTATTATTATATTCTAGTTTATTTATTATTAATTAAATCTCCTTTTTTTGTTCTCAATCTGCAAGCACACAGATCTTCAATAACATTTGCATGTTCATAACAGGAAACAAATTCAACCGAACAACTGCTTATCAATGGCGAATTAGACCTATTGAAGCTGTTCAATTCATCCTTTTCACTCCATTTTACGCTCAACGAACCGGTAATTTGCTCAAACCCTAGCTTATATAGTAGTTATTTGATTTTATGTTAATATGTTTGAGTAATTGATGTTACGGATCAGATCCGTGTTGTTTTTGTAATGAATTTGATGTGAGTTATGTATATTGTGTGATTGCTGTTGATTGATGTGAGAATTTGATGTAATGATTGGATTTAAGTTGAAATTAGGTCTTCGTTGACGGTTACAAGTTAATCTGAAGATATTTGTGGTGACATTTGGTGATTTGTGATGAATTGGATGTAAGTTATGTAACTGTATGTGATTTATTGTTTGTTGATGGTAGTGATTGGATTTAGGTTGTAATTAGGGCGTTTTGTTGACGGTTACAGGTTGATCTGAAGATATTTATGGTGGCATTTGGTGATTTTGTGATGAATTTGATGTAAGTTATGTAACTGTATGTGATTTATTGTTTGTTGATGGTAGTGATTGGATTTAGGTTGTAATTAGGGCGTTTTGTTGACGGTTACAGGTTGATCTGAAGTTATTTATGGTGACATTTGGTGATGAATTTGATGTAAGTTATGTAACTGTATGTGATTTGTTGATGGTAGTGATTGGATTTAGGTTGTAATTAGGGCGTTTTGTTGACGGTTACAGGTTGATCTGAAGATATTTATGGTGGCATTTGGTGATTTTGTGATGAATTTGATGTAAGTTATGTAACTGTATGTGATTTATTGTTTGTTGATGGTAATGATTGGATTTAGGTTGTAATTAGGGCTTTTTGTTGGCGGTTACAGGTTGATCTGAAGGTATTTGAGGTGACATTTGGTTACTTGAATTGGAAAGAGGCTGATAAATTGCTAGATCTGGTTCAGTTACATGGATTTATTAGTTTATTGGATTTACGTTGTAATTAGGGCTTCGTTGACCGTTACAGGTTGATTTGAAGATATTTGTGGTGACATTTGGTTACTTAAATTGGAATCTGAGGGTGATTAATTGCTAGATCTGGTTCAGTTACATCGGTTGGTTAGTTTTGGACTTTTAGGGCAAATTTCACTGGTTTCTGACATGATGTCATGATGATGCTGTGATGCATTGATGATATTTGCCTAAAAATTTGGTCAACTCTGTTTACCGTAACTATCTGAGATTTGAAGTTACGATAAGCTGCGGTTTTCGTGTATGATGCAAGTTGAAGTGAAAAGTAGTTTGGTATATCATAGTGGCGTGTAAACCGATATTCGGAAGCAGATTGCACCCTTTCAATATGAGGAGACCGTTATTTCATAAACTTAATTTAATTTTCGGCCCTAGACCGCCATGGAACTGGTTACTTCTGTGTTTCGTTAGTGTTCTTGCACTTACCGTTTTGTTACGTTCGTCTTCTTTTACCACCTTTGAATCCGTCTCCTTTAGTATAAAATCGGACATTTATACAAACTACAGAAGACTAAAAGAGCAAACAACGAGTGATTATCTGGAGTTAACAAGTTTATCATACGGGGATAGTAGTCAGAACGAGGTTAGGATTTGTGGCAAAGAAAGAGAGCATTATGTTCCTTGCTACAATGTTTCCGCAAATCTATTAGCAGGGTTTAAGGATGGTGAAGAGCTTGACCGGCATTGTGAGTTATCAAAGTATCATGAATATTGTTTGGTTCGTCCTCCGCGAGATTATAAAACTCCTTTGAGTTGGCCAGTTGGTAGAGATGTAATATGGAACGGAAATGTAAAGATTAGTAAAGACCAGTTTCTTTCTTCCGGGAGCATGACAAAAAGGTAATCTCTAGTATTAGTTACATGAACAAGTTAAAACACATTTTTATTTTATTTTATGGTGCATTAATGACCACGTATTATTTTATTAATGTTCCCCCTAAATTTTTTTAAGGTTAATGCTATTGGAAGAGAATCAAATATCTTTCCATTCAGATGACGAGTTACTTCATGATGGGGTTAAAGAATACTCTCACCAAGTTGCGGAGATGTTAGGGTTGGGTAGTGATGCCGAATTTCTTCAAGCTGGAGTAAGTAACAATTACTATCCTTTGAATTATCTTGATTTTGATTTGTTAACAACTTCATCACATTAGTTTTTCACATAATTAATGGATGGTTTAAATTGGGCTGTGTTTTAATTTGAAAAAGGTCAAACACATTGAAAGTCACCCAATATGTATTTGTGCTGCATGTAACCTCCTAAATAATTTATTTAATGATATAGATGATAGATCATTATTGTAACTTCATTGTTTTCTATCCATAGGTCCATGATTAACACATTCATTATTTATAAATAAATAAAAATGGACAAAAAGGTGTTAACTCGATTTTTTTAATACAGGTACGGACAGTACTTGATATTGGTTGTGGGTTTGGTAGCTTTGGGGCTCATTTACTTTCACTGAAGGTAATGGCGGTTTGTATGGCTGCTTATGAGTTAACCGGTAGTCAAGTTCAATTATCCCTTGAAAGAGGTCTTCCAGCAATTATAGGCAACTTCATTTCAAGAAAACTTCCATTTCCGTCATTGTCATATGACATGGTTCACTGTGCACAATGCGGTATCTTATGGGATAAAAAAGGTAGTTCATATGGCAACGTTAATTTTTTTTTTCTTGTGAACATGTGTTTCTGTAGACTAACTTCCATGCGTATCATACTCTATGAAAGGGAGGTGATTAGTACACAACAAAAAGTGACGTGTACACAACACATGGTTTTTAAGGGCTTTGAGATGTAAGGGTAGAATTGTCAAATTACAATTAATAGTTTGTGTACCAAACAATTTTTTTCTTTTATGCACAAAGTCCCCCATGGCCAACACTGTTGTCCAGTATCTACTTTCGTTCGTCCCAAAATGATTGCCTCTTTTATAAAAAAAGGATAGTAATAGGTTACTAAAATTGTGAGTTTTCTATCAGTATCATTAATGCTAAATTGTACATTTATTAAATATAATTCTTTGTTTGTGGACAATAATGTTGGGACGGAAGGAACAACTGTTTAAATTTTAAATATTACAATTTTGATTAAAATCTTGTAATTGGGTTATATTAATATAAGGATCAAATACAAAGGGTTCCTAACGTGCGAAATGTATGAAGGATTAATATAGGTTGGGTAATTATTAACATGATTTGCGTAATTATTGTGTGTAATTCATTATACATGTTGCGTAATTACTTCAACTTCATACGTTATTGTTGTTTCTTCATGTGTGATAATTTTTACTCATGCGTAATTACTTTAACTCCTGCGTAATTATAGCTTCTGGGCTTCTTACACTTTGTACGTTAATTCCCCTTTGTTCATTATGTGTGTGTATATATTATATGTATAGGGTTAGGATCGTGTGAGAAGCACTAGGCTAATTGAGAAACTTGAGAAACATTCTGGACCACACATTTTCCCTAAGCTTTTCGTAATATACACATATGTATAGTTTAAACTATACGAAAAGCTTAGGGAAAATGTGTGGTCCAGAATGCTTCTCAAGTTTCTCAAATAGGGTGGACTTCTCTTAGGATCCCTACCTTGTATGTATATATATATGTGTGTGTGTGTGTGTGTGTATGTATGTATATATTTGTGTGGACAATAATCTGCATGTCCACATTTTCATTCTTATAAAATCTTGAACATTTTCTAGTTAATTGCTATCTTAAATGCATCAAGGGTAAAATTGGCATTCGGCTAACTAATATCTGCATTAATTGTACATGTCTTAAAAGTTTTTTTTTTTTTTTTTTTTTTTTTTTTTGTTCTGATTGTGGACGATTGTACTGGGAGGGCATAGCTGTTTAAATATTGATATCATCATTTTTATTGAAGTATTCAATGAGGTTTTGTATATTTATTTGGATATCTGTGTTCACATTTCTTTTTCAGTTTGTCCCAAAATAATTGTCAATTTTTAGATATGGACAGTAATAATTTACTAATTTTCCTGTTTTATCCTTAATTACTCTTTACTAATTTTTTTAATTAAAATCTGCATTGATTGCACATTTAAGACTTTTTGTTGTTTTGTTGGTGGAAAAAATATCGGAATGTTACAGTTGTTTATCTCGGTTTCTAATTATATTTTCATACAACAGATGGAATGTTTCTTATTGAAGCTGATCGGATCTTGAAGCCCGGTGGCTATTTTGTTCTACATGGAAGTTCATTAAGTACAAAACAGGGAAGCATGGCTAGACCTATTGAAGAACTCACTCAAAAGATTTGCTGGACATTTATAGCTCAACAAGAAGAAACTTTTATATGGCAGAAAACTATTGATCCTCAATGCTACTCATCTGGGTAAGGCTAGTAATAGATTACTATCTTACATTTAATTTTGGTTTGTTTGAAATTTAAAAAAAAATTACAACTTAGTAGTATAAAATTAGGGCTGTAAACGAACCAAACGTTAGCGAACAGTTCGTGAACCGTGCGGCGGGAAGTTCACTTATGTTCGTTCGTTTAATAAAAAGAACAAACACGAACAAGAAACTTCGTTCGTCAAGTTAAAAGAACAGACATGAACAAAGGTTGTGTTCGTTCATTTATGTTCATGAACGTTTGGCAATATGTTGATGTTCATGTTTCTGATAATTATGTCAACTTTGTTCGGATAATTATGTGAAATGCTTATATTTTTGGTAGATTCATCATAAACTTTGGGATGAAAAATGCAGATTTTATTCTACAAATGAGTATATATTTTCATGGGTATTCATTTATGTTCATAAACGTTGTTTGTGTTCATTTTATGTTCATGGACATTTGTTTGAGTTCATTTGCATTTGGTAAGCGTTCGTGAACTGATCATTTCCTAAATGAACGGGCACAAACAAGAAATTCCATTCGGTAAGCGTTTGTGAACAGTTCACGAACAGGCTCATTTCTAAATGAACAAACACGAACAAGGCCTTGTTCGTGTTCGTTATGTTCGTTTACAGCCCTATATAAAATAGTGACAATTTATGTGGACGCTACCTAAGTATTAAATTACCTTTATTAAGGCCACTCAAATATTATGTATCTGGTTTCACTTACGCCAATACTAGCAAAAAATTTGATGTTTTTAAGTTTCGTAACATACGAGAATTAAGAGCTTAATTATACATACACACACACACATTACATATATACTCATTTTGGGTTTTTTCAGATCTTAAACGGATTGAGGAAAGTTGTCAGTAAATTTATTTTCATTTTATTTATAAATTTATATTTGCAGCAAGCAGGGTGTGATTGCACCATGTAGAGAAGGACACGATGATATTCAATCTTATTATCAGCCACTTGCATCTTGTATAGGTGGGACCGCCAGCAAACGCTGGGTCCCAATTCAGAACAGGTCTTCCAGTTCTCAAATAACCCCTGCTGAGCTGGAAATTCATGGCAAGTACTGTTCCAAATGCAACAATTTCCATTTTTATATCATCTCAAAATACACCCTTCTAATAGTTTAGTATTTCATATTTACCCTTTTAAACCACTAAATCTCTCACATTGTATTATAAAATTTGGAGGGTTAAATATAGGGCTGTCATATGACTCATATCGTGTCAACCCGACCTGTTATGACACGAACATGATAAGATACGAACCGAAACAGGTAAACACGACACGAAATCTTATCGTGACAGATTCTCCAAACACGACCACGAACCTGATAATAAACAGGTTACACGAAATGACCTGTTAAGGCACGAAAAGATTACCAGTGCATCATACGACCTGTTAAGAAACGAACATGACCTGTTATTAAATGTATAAACTTTACTTCCAGTTATTTTTTATTTAAAATTAGGAGCCCCACGTATTTTTTTATTTAAAATCATAAACGTGTCATTAACGGGTCTTAATAGGTTAACATGTATTTAATCTGTTAAGACAAGAAATTAAACAGGTCTTAACGTGTCGCCTGTTATAGACACGAAACCTGTTAAGGTTAAACACGAAACCTGTTAAGGTTAAACACGAAACCTATTTACTTCGTGTTGGTTCGTGTCGTGCTATTGTGTTGGTGTAGAAATTGTCAGCCCTTGTTAAATATAATAATTTAGTGTTTTAAAAGGGTAAATAGTATATGATAAAATTTGGAGGGGTCAATTTTAAACTTTAGAATGGTATATATGAAACTATTCCCAAAATTAATGCCCTATTTCCTTTTTTGAAGAGTTGAAAACCATATGTTTTCGCCTAATTGGTTGAGTCTAACAAAACCAACTGAAGGATCACTAATATTGAACTAATTAACATATGTTTATTTCTACAGAAGTTCAGCAAGATGAATTCTATGAAGATTTCGAGTCTGCACGGATAGCGTTGAGAAACTACTGGTCTTTGCTCACACCGTTAATTTTTTCTGATCACCCCAAGAGGCCTGGGGATGAAGACCCATTGCCGCCGTATAATATGATACGAAATGTCATGGACATGAATGCAAATTATGGTGGGTTAAATGCTGCGTTTTTAGAAGCGGGCAAATCTGTTTGGGTGATGAATGTGGTCCCACTTGGGACCCGTAATACACTCCCGTTCATACTTGATCAAGGTTTTGCTGGTGTTTTGCATGACTGGTAAGATTTTTTTACGATATACAATATAAGTAATGGTGGTAATTTTGACCCGTTTACTTGTAAATGGGTTGGTATGGGTTTTGGTTTGCCTATCTGCAATGGATCAGACGGTAAAAATAATTAGTTTAAAAAGAAACGGTGTAAAGAGGTTTAAACTTGAAATTCGCCCAATGTGTATTTTTACAGCATAAAACGTTCTAATTCATTAGTAAAATGTCATTTTCGTCCTGGAGGTTTGGCCAGTTTTGCGACTTTCGTCCAAAGGTTTGTTTTTCCGCATCTGGATCCAAATGGTTTGAAATCTTGCCATTTTCATCCGCTTGGTTTAAAAAAGCGAGCTTTAAGCGAGCTTAAAGCGTGAGGCGATGAAGCGCTAGGGTTGTCGCTTTTTTTGCTCTAAGGCGACAAATCACGTGAAGCGTTTTGAAGCGCGCTTTAAGCTCAAAGCGCCATTGGTTTGAAGCGACGCTTCAGCCCAATCAGGTCAGATTTAGGTTTTTAATTTAGGCCCAATAGTCTCTAATAGGGTTTAACTGAGGCCCGCTACTTCTTTACCCTAAAAAAAGAACGTTAGTAAACATCTACAGCCGCTCCCTCCCTCTTCTCCATCGATTCTTCATACTTTGTCCAATAATCGACTTTAATTTATGTTTTTTAAGTGTTAAGTGTGTTTTTAATCATGTTTTTGTGTTTATTATTGATTAACAAGTAGAATATGTCATATTGATGTCTACAAATTTTATTTTTTTTATTTTGAGCGCTTCGTGCTTGAAGCTTCGCTTAAAGCTTTTGGAACCAAAACGCTTCGGAGCGCCTCGCACTTTTTTAAACCAAGTTCATCCGGTTCGTTAACTCCATCCATTTTTCTCCGTTAAGTCAGGGGTATTTCCGTCTTATTGTTAACTTCAAGGGTTTGAATACTTGTACATTGTGCTAAATGCTTGTACATAAAGTGAAAAAGACCTAATTGCCCTTTTAATTAACAAAAAGACGAAAATACCCCTGACTTAACGTAGAAAAATAGATGAGTTAATGAGCCAGATGAAAATGGCAAGATTTTAAACCTTTTGGATCCAAACGCGGAAAAACAAACCTTAGGTCGAAAGTCGCAAAACTGGCCAAACTTCAGGGACGAAAATGGCATTTTACTCTTTTACTTGTATAGCGAGGTAATTATTGAAATAGTATAATACTTGTATTTGACCTGTACACAACTTTTACCGTTTTGACCCCTTATTGAACCTCTCTGTTTTCACCTCTCGTTTATTGTATACCAGACTCTCTTATCCAACATCATATACCCACATTAGTCTGACATTGTCATATTTGAAAATAAAAATGTATCTTTTAGTTCTACTAAAATAGAAACTGTAATTAATATATTGATCAATGGCATGATGTTTATCAATTTTCTTTGTATTGGAACATAGGTGTGAACCCTTTCCAACTTATCCACGGACATATGACCTGGTTCATGCGAATGGACTCCTCTCGATTCTTATTTCTGAGGGATGCAGTATGAAAAGCTTACTTTTGGAGATCGATCGAATTCTACGCCCCGAGGTATCTTTTCCATACTTACATTGGTGAATGTTGACCCATTTACTTATGGATGGGTAAATATAGTTTATTTTTTGAGTAAACTAGTAAAGTACACAGATGGTCCCTGTGATTTGCACTTTGTAACGTATTTAGTCCTCAAATTTTCCAAAAGTACATGGATGGTCCCTGTGGTTTGCACTTTGTAACGCATTTAGTCCCCAACGTTTAGTGACTAAATGCGTTGCAAAGTGCATACCACTGGGACCATCCACGTACTTTTGGCAAAAGTTGGAGACTAAATGCGTTACAAAGTGTAAACCACATGGACCATCCGTGTACTTCAAAAAAGCTAGGGACTAAATCCAAAATGTTAGTTAAGCACAGAGACCATCTGTGTGCTTTACTCATTTTCTATACCTTTATGTACAACTCATCAAACATGTTGATAGACCTAATCCTCACATGACTCAAAATTTGTCTTTTTATTCAGGGTTGGGTTGTTCTTTCGGATACTTTGGGACTTATAGAGAAAGCCCGAACGATCGCCACACAAATACGATGGGAAGCAAGGGTAGTTGATCTTGAAAACGGAAGTGACCAAAGGCTACTTGTATGTCAAAAGCCATTTGTAAGAAAATGAATCTCTTTTCCTTAGTGAAGATGTAACCACACACACACAAGCATACATACATATATGACGAGTGATTCATCAAGGCGTGGTGTTTAAGTGGATAAAAAACAGCATGAGATACAAAGAAAAACGAACATTTGCAAGATGTAGATTAGAGGAAGTTTTGTAACCGTGTATCAAGTGCTTTTTGAAAGTGTGGCTATATGTTACGCCCGTATATTGTGTCATTTTGTTCTTTTATTTTGTTTATTTCTGTAATTGAAGCTACATTTTGTACCCAAAAACATTATATGTCAAGAAATAGGTGTCTTTGGGCAACCTAATATATGAAATAGATCACAAGATCTTCAAATTGTAGGTTTGTTGTTCATTAAACAGAAATTTATCGTTCGTTTGGTTTTCGAAATTTGTTCCAATGAACTGAAGTATATGATATAATCTGTAAAGGAACAATCTGCAACTAAACCTATATAATCTGTAAAATATATATGGTATACACAAGAAAAATGACACGAGACAATCTCATTCTCAAATCTTGAAATCTTGACTAGAAGTACAAATTTGGTTATCTAAGGTGGTGTTTGTTTTTCCTGAAAAGGTCTTCAGGACCTCTTATGTCTGCGTCGCGCAGACCTTTGCGTCTGAAGACTGTTTGTTTTCTCGAAGACCTTTCATTGGTGAAAGATCGTAGGGCTCCGTTTCAAGCAATGACATTAGAGGCAACAGTCATGGCAACATCAAGGAACTCGTAATCGTAGTCTACAACATGGAAACGAAGGTGACATTGGCAAGGATTGACTGTTGTTAAGTCAAGACGTCAACAACCAAGGGAATAATGACAGTATTGGGAATCCTCGCAACCGTAACAACAACACTGGAAGTGGTACCCGTGGTAGGGCATTTATGATTGGCGTAGGCGACGCCAGGCATTTCATATCTTGCTGAGTTCCAAAATCGTCTCACATGAGATTCATACACTATGGTCTTGTCAGTTAAAGCCTTACCAATCCTGCTTTCTCTCAAAAACTTGGATATATCCTCAACCATAGTTTTTTCTGTATAAACTGCATCTAGCAGACAATATACGTTAGGTGCTGTTTGTTTTTTAAGAGGTAAAATGTCTGCAGTCTGCGGACTACATCTGCAGACATCTGTTGAAGAAGAGGTGGACCAAATGTCTGCAGTCTGCAAGAAGACTGTTTGTTTTTTTAACATATGTAGACTTCTAAAATAAACTGATGGAGGTGTACAGACGGTGGTGGACGGTGGTGGTGGTGGACGGTGGTGGTGGGTGGTGGACGGTGGTAGACGGTGGTGGTGGGTGGTGGCCGGTGGTGGTGGGTGGTGGTTGGTGGTGGGTGGTGGTGTTTAACCCTCTACAGACCTTAGAAGATCTTAGAAGTGGTTGGACCAAGTCTGCACCAAGAAGACTTCATGCAGACCTTTTTTAATGAAACGTCTTCGGAAAAACAAATAGTCTGCGCGTGGCAATGTCTGCGTGTGGTCTGCGCCGCGCAGACAGAAGAGCCTGCGCAGACGTTTTATCAAAAAACAAACAGCACCTAAAAAAGGTCTGCGAGACCTCTTCTTGGTGCAGACATAGATCAATGTCTTCATAGGTTTGCAGACGTCTTCTCCTCCATAAAACCCTAGCATCTCTTCACCCCTTCTCCTCCACCCTATCTCCTCCAGCCGACCGTCCGCCACCCACCGTCGACACCTGCTGCCTCCGCCGTCTCACCTTCTCCAGCCGACACCCCCATCTCCTCCACCCAACACACCGTTCCACCTGCTGCACCTCCTCCACCCATCTCCTCCACCCGACACACCGTCGATTTCAGGTTTGCTACCGTCGATTTCAGGTTTGCTACCGTCGATTTCTGATTTGGTTGTAGTGGGAGAGGATTAGGGTTTTGAGTTGGGGTTTTGTGAGGGGCTGTGGTGGAGATATGGTGGTGGGTGGTGGAGATACGGTGGTGGGTTGGGTGGAGAGGTGGTTGTAGGAATTAGGGTTTTGGCAAGGAAGATAGTTTGCAGATGTTGTGGGTTTTAAAAAGATGTGAGATAATCAAATACTCTTTTTATTACACTCTGCAGACAGTTGGTCCACCTCTTCTCGCGCAGACGTTTGCAGATGTGGTCTGCAGACTGCAGACCTTTTACATTTGAAAAAACAAACACCACCTAACTAATTGTTCATGCGTTTTTATAAACTCTAATGCACATTGTTAACCAAAATTGTAGTTGCGAAAAAACGCGTCACCAGTCACCCATCCTTGGAATATCCCCATCTAAACATAATTATCTGTGAAATTCTATTTCATCTACATTCGATACGTGTAAAACGCGTTAATGGTATTTGAGGCCAAACACTTAAATGAATCTAGCATCTCTCATGTCTACAATCATTATGAGATGAACGTAGGATATTACAACACATGAATAGTATATGAGCCGACGGGTACCATCCCAACTAGAGTTAGTGGATCCCATTTTCTTTTAAATCTGTTGATGTTTTATTCAAATGCTCTGTTTTGTGGATATCTTTTTTTAAATATATGTTCTCTATCCACCATAAGCTTACGTGATTCATTGTATTGTAATTCAAGCGTGAAACAAAGAAATTATGTATGTCCATTTTTAGGACACGTGAATCACCTAAAAACTTCTCCTTAAAAAACATCAAGAAAAAAAAGGGTAATGCACGGTACCCCTGACCGCGGAGGGGATAACCCCTCTCAGGCCGCCACCCGACATGTAAGATTAAATATTTTATATTATATTATATTTAATCTAGTAGTCATTATAATCATTTACATTATATGGATCAAAATATATAACAATCCTATTAAATAATTAGTTGGTAATTGTTGATGGGCCTAATTACCCTTATTAACTAATTAGGGTTTCCTCCTGGGTGCTTATATAAGGAGACTAATGTAGAGGTTTCAAGGTTAGACAACCTAATTACTCTCATAACATCAATCGACCTCCTCTCCATAACCGATTCCCTTGTCGGTTTCTCATCATCACCATCATTAGATTGCACCCTAAGGAGGAACCAGATCAAGCTGACAATCATGTCAAACACCGTTGCTGCGTCTCCATCTGGATTCACTGCTGGCCTATGCTGATGCAATCAAAGGTATGTTATTTATTCATGTTTTCCCTTATGTTCAAGCAGAACTGATCCAACATGTGGTATCAGAGCATATGTTGATTAGTCGGTTCTGTTTTGTATCCATAAATCTGGAATAAAACTGGAAAACAGTTTTGAAAACTTTAATAAAAATCCGTTTTTGCCATCCGAAATCGTCAATACGGATGATTACGGATGATTACGGATCTGGGTTTTGTCATCTCGAATGCATCTCGGATCATTACGGATCATTTCGGATCATTACGGATCTGGGTTTTGTCATCTCGAATGCATCTCGGATCATTACGGATCATTTCGGATCATTACGGATCTAAGATTTCATCATTACGGATGAAAGTTCATTAAATTTTTACTGTTCCGAAATCGATATGCTTAAAATGTGTTATAAAATTCCCTTAGTTTTTGGAATGAATTTAGGATTTTTTGGGTGTTTGTTCCTGTTTGATTTATTTTATCTGATTAGAATTTTTGAAATCTGTTATTTTATTAATGGATATAATTTTCGAAATAAATAGGTAAATATAATTAATACAGGAAACTTAATCCCATAATCCCTAAGATTTCGGATTTAAATCTTATCAGTAATTAACTACTTAAATTAAGGATTTGTGGCTTGAGGAACACATTTCGGATGATCATTCCGGATGACCATTTCGGATGAACATCTGTTCGTCCATCACGGATCAATAACTAACTGATCATTTCGGATGAACATTCCGGATGGACATTCCGGATGAGCATTTGTTTCATCCATTACGGATCATTAACTGCCTGATCATTACGGACCATCACAGATCATTTTGGACTAAGCATTATCATCCGAAATCATCCGAAATGATCCGGCTTACGCGTCTTGAACACATCCGAAATCATTCGAAATCACTCATCTCGGACAATCCGAGATCATTCGAAATCATTCATTTCGGATGAATACAAGACATAAACCATCCGAAATCATGAGTGTTCATAAAATTTCAAGGCTTATTCGAAATCCTATTACTTTATTAAGCAGTTAATAAGAACTAAATTTGGCTCGGGGCTCTGCCCCGAACCCCGTGCGGGGGCACGTTGTTCCCCTGCAACCCCAGCGAACTCACCGCGGAGTTCGATCCGCGCTAACAAGTGGTTTGCTATTAAATGATTGGTTTTGTAAATACTTAGAAAATAAATAAGGATCAAATAATGTTTTACAAAACCAAAATGGCTAAACTTGAATGAGCTTCTGATGTATCACTTCTGGCCAAAGCTGATTTGATGCATCTACTTATCGTTCAAGTATTACGAAAGCTATGTTAAGTGTGCATCATAAACATGAATGTCTTAATATCTGGCCAAAGCTGATTTAATTCCTTCATAGATGGCATACTTAACAAGTGCACAACTAAAGTGATTGTCTCAATTTCTGGCCAAAGCTGATTTGTTACAGCCACTTTGCACACATGCTTAAATGATTACACTTCTGGCCAAAGCTGATTTGTCTTCATTTAAGTAGAACTTTAAATAAGTCTATTATTTTGATGTTAGTAATAGACATATCACAACCTCTTCACACAATGATCCTTATATTAATGATCCTTAATTAATTTTTATGATCATTTCGTCTGCCTTATTCTTAGTACCCATAATTTTACTCACTATAATTTTCTTCTATAAGTCTATATCTCATCCACTCTAATTCCTAAATCTAATATGTTTTGCTTAAAGTTTCTATAAGAATTAGCTCTTAAATTAAATCCTTGATTATCTCTTAAGACACGATAATCCTATTGCTCTCTTCTGATAAAGCACTACAGAAGAAAAGTAGAGCATGATGATTAGGATAAATCGAACATGATGTCTCTTATGATAATCAAGAATAAGTGCTGTCACTAAAAGGTTATTCCAAATTAAGTCTTTCCGAAGACTAATCTATAATTGTGGAATAATCACTAGAACTCCTAAGATGCATGCCTTCATTTAAAATTCTAAACTATAAAGCTAAGTGGTATATGTGAATACATAATAATGTACAATACCATGACCCATAAAGTTAAGGGCTTACGCATGGAAATAAGTACATTTTTCCAGTACATTACATACTAAGATTTTCACTTGTACAATTTGATGCCTTATAGATCAACTATAACACTCAAAAGTACCAAAGTATAACGAGTGTGTTGATAAGCAACATATGTACAAAGAAATAAATATTTGACTCTGGAAAATAAGTTGTTACTCACCTTACAACCACTTATACTTTAAAAGAGGATTGTTCTAAGGTCCATAGACAAATTACAAGTGCTAATTCCAACTTTAAGGTTCTTCAATGGAAAATCTCAACGCATAATTATGTCATTAGACTAGGCATAAGCAACGAGACTATCCATTATTTTAAAGAACAGTTGGATAAATTAATTAGATAGTCACTTACTAATGATATTTAAGTCTGATAATTTTTAATATTCCAATTAACACATGATTAGTTGACTCTAGTTCTAAACGTTTCCTTACCAGAAGTCAACAAATAACTAACATGAGAGTTAGTGACAAAATTAAATGTTAAGGCTATAAGAACCATAATAAGCAGTCTTCTAACAACGCCTTTAGATACCTTATATATTCTGAAGATTAATCAGAATATAGTATCATAATTAAGCAATGTTATGAAGGTTGTGAGGTTTGCATAGTCAACATAAAGTCACACTTATCTTAAACTCTCATCTTATTTGTTCTAAATATCTGGATTGAAACATTACTAAGATAAAACTAGATGATACCTTACATTTTCACAACTTTTGTCATCATGTAAATGAGAATTTGACAAAAGGAAAATGAGACTTATAAATTTCATCCATTATAACCAAAATTCATGAGAAATAATGACATGGTTAATGAGGATGATTTTTTATCTAATCTCATTCTAAGTGATTTTAAATCATGACGTTATAGCCCTAAATATTACTTGGCTTAAGGAATAAGTATGGGTCCATCATAAGTCATTCATTGACATTCGTGGAACTTATTCCAAATGGAATATTCAGACATAATTCATTTATCATTTAAAAGACTATCAACTTGTATCTAAATTTTGTCACATATGGCTCACGGTCTTAGAAGAAATCTATTCATATATGTACTTACTAAGATTTCTATTAAATATGTCCCTGTGTTTTCTTATGACATCTGGACATTAAAGAAATTGATGTGTTCAAATATTAACATATAAATTTCATCAAATGAGGCATAAAACTAACCCTTTTTTAGTACTAATGTTGGAAAAAGTGTGCTTTTGTCTTCCTTTTGTATTTTCAGGATTAAATGAGCTCAAATTAACAAAAGAAGCAAAAAGACATCAAAATCTAACATAAATACAGGAAAAGGAACAAAACGTGGCATGCCCGACCCCACGACAGCATCTTCCCAAGCAAAACAAGAGATCAGAGGCCTGAACACGCCCCGTGCTCAGCCAGCACGGGGGCGTGCCCAAGTGTCAGCAGAAAAGACAAAGTAGTAGAAGCTTCTATTGCCCACCACGGGGCCGTGCTCAGCGGACACGGGGCCGTGGTCAACTATAAGATTCGCACAATCCAGCAAATCTGCATAGTACAAAGATTCTTCTGCACCACGGGGTCGTGCTCAGCGGACACGGGGGCGTGGTCAACTAATAAGACAAAGCTGCATTAAATGAAGAAAGAGAAGGATGTGGACACGGGGCTGTGCCCACTGGACACGGGGCCGTGCCCGAGCTCCTGTTCAGCCTATAAATAGGAGTGCTTGGCTAGAGCTCAAACCATCCCTTGGCACACCACCTCTCTCACACTTCACCCACCACCCACCACCACCATAACACCATCATCCATTGTCCATCATAGAGTGTGTGAGTCGTCTCGGGATCCAAGATTGATCGTAAGAGTTCTTGACAATCAAGGCCATGTTTGCCTAAGTCTCTTACATCACTTGGTGAAGACAAAGTGTCTAGTGTAATACTTTTTATTTCTAATCTTTCGCACTTTTTATTTGGTTTCGTATTAATGACTTTAATAACTAGTTGCTTATGTTGAAGGTGATCTTTCCTTATCGTTTTTCTGTGGTGTCTTGGCATTATTTTACTGTCTATATAAAATAAAAGATTTTCACCATTCATATCTCCACGGTCTATATGGCGGTATGTTGGCTACCTGGTCGGGGGTTAAGGGAACGGTTTGGTAAAGGTCTTGCCATTGTTCAGCGTTTAGAGGTCTTGCAATGGACCTGGGTCAAATTTAGTAGGACCTCCTTCAATACTTCACGGTATTGGATGGCGGGGGTCCAAACTCTTTGACCCCCTTATAAGTTAACTACTATTAATACTATAACCCGGCCATTTAGGACTGTATCCCTGCTGACTCAGACTACTTAGCCGAGGGTAACGTCACCTCCAAAAGAGGGGCCTACCATAATACTGCATTAATAACTTAATTCATTATCTTCCAATAATCCACCCTTTTAGGATTGTATCCTTGCTGACTCAAACTACTGGGGTGAGGGTAACGTCACCTTCAAAAGAGGGGCCTACTACAATAACTAAGATAATCTCTTAATTATGTGCAAAAGTGGGGAAATAATCAAAGGTTACACTAGATACGAGTCGGAACCAAGTGATTCATCTTGTCTATCTGTTTTTCTTTTATTTTTATTTTCAGCATTTTAGTTAGTTTTTATTTTTCTTAGTTTAAAAACATTTTTCTAAACTTTTTATTTTGATTAGACGTTGAGGATAAACCGGTACTAAAAGCTCTTGTGTCCTTGGACGACCTCGGTATCTTGCCAACACTATACTACGCTCACGATGGGTGCACTTGCCCATATGTGTGTTTAGTGTTAGTAAAATATCGTGTTTTATAAATTTAAAACTTGGCTAAAAATAAGTGTTAAAGGGGCTTAAAATATAAACCTAATATATATAACACTTCACACGCATCAAGTTTTTGGCGCCGTTGCCGGGGACACAAGGATTTTAAGAAAGCTTAAAATCGACGGCCTAATCAGTTTTTCAAAACCTTTTTAAAACGCGCGCACATTTTTCTGCATTTTAGTTTAGTTTTGCATTTACAGTAACCTGTACACGAGGCCGTGTTCACTGAACACGGGGCCGTGCTGCAGATTTTTCAAAAACACCCAGTAACAGTAGCTTGAACACGGGCCGTGCTCACTGAACACGCCCCGTGCTCAACGAAATCAGTAAATTTAATTAAGACGCCCAGATACAGTTCCTGAACACGGGGCCGTGTCCAGCCTCTGTTTCCGTTTTTATTTTGGTTTTCTGATCTCGAGACTCGGTTGTGGTCTGCTGAGTGATTCTTATGGATCAATACTCAGGAGGTTACAACTACACCTATGAGGAGGATGATTATAGGGGTAATTATTGCACTAATTGTTGTAACGCACGCTCGGTTCAATATAATCACTCATATCAACCATCCAATTCATACACCTACTATGAGGAGCCCAGGTACGAGCCATCGACTTCATACACATCCTATGAAGACCAAAGGTATGAACCTCCTCTCTCATACTCATATTTTGATGAACCAAGGTATGAGCCTTCATACTCATACTTTGAGGAACCAAGATATGAGCCACCACCTTCGTATGCTTATTATGAGGAACCATGGCGTGATCAACCCACCTCATATGAGTATTATGAAGAACAAAATTATGAACCTTATCCATCATATGCTTACAATGAAGAACAATGGTGCGAACCATCTACTTCATATGGGTATTATGAGGAACAAAGGGTCGAACAACCGGATTCAAGCTTAGAAAATTCCGATTCTTTTTCTATAACCGAAGTGACCGATAGGATATTAGAACACATTAGAGTTATCGATCGATGTATAAAAGAAGCTCGCGCAAGGGAAGAGGAGTCCCGCGCAAGAGAAGAATTAAAAAAGGAAGAGATAACTGAAAATGTTAAAATGGAAGAACAAATAAGTGAAAAACCGACACATGAGTTAAACAACGAAAAAGGTGAGTCCAAAAACGCTAAAATTCAAGAAGAGTCTAATTTTGAAGAAATTAATCTCTTGTCACATTCTTTTGAAAATCATTGTTTAATACCCACTCATGCTAAGTTTTTAAAAGAGTTAAACACTAACACTAAAATTAACGAAACGGTAAGTATTAAGTTAACTAATGATCAAACTTCACTAATAAAAGAAGACCCATTTGAAATTAACATTACACCGGTTCCATGTTTCTTTCAAAATTCGTTTATTAGTAATGTCACAATCGATAAAGATCTTTGTGTTAACATAATGCCTAACTACATTTTCGAAAAATTAAGTATTAGTGATTTTTCTCCACTTCAAATACCCATTTTTCTATCCAATCGGAAAGTAATAAAATTAATCGGTATAGTTGAGGATGTCTTGGTTCAAACAAATCAAATGGTAATCCCAACCGACTTTGTCATCCTTGATGACGCTCCTCTAATGTTGGGACGACCATTTGTAAAAACTCACGAAGCTTTGAAAAACCGGAAGTTCAACAATCTACCTCTTTAATTAGGGGCATTTAAAAGAAGTGTCGATCTCGAACGATCAATGAAATATCCATTCGGCAATAATGACCCCCTAATTGAAGATGAAGATGAACCACCCGATACAAGTGAAGAGATTGACCACTTTGTTGAAGAAGAGGTCGCCATAGAACAAACTTTTAAAGTTCTTGATCGAAATGAGCAACCAAATAAGGAGTCTCCCAAAGACCCACCACTTGAGCTCAAAGAACTTCCAAAAGGTTTGGAATATGCTTTGCTAGACAAAGAGGGTAATTTACCTGTAATTATTTCGTCTAATTTAGATAACTTAGAAAAAGAAAAATTAATTAGTCTTTTGAAAAAACATAAAAATGCAATAGCTTGGAAACTTGTAGACATAAAAGGAATTAGTCCTTCTATGTGCACACACAAAATTTTGATGAATGATGACTACAAATCGGTCATACAACCACAACGTCGAGTAAATCCAAATGTTCAAGAAGTGGTTAAAAACGAAGTCATCAAATTACTTGACGCCAGACTTATCTAACCTATCTCCGATAGTCCTTGGGTGAGTCCCGTCCAAGTAGTTCCAAAGAAAGGAGGTATGACGGTAATAACTAACGAAAAGAATGAATTAATACCAACGAGAACCGTCACAGGATGGAGAGTTTGTATAGATTATAGACGATTAAATGAAGCAACAAGAAAAGACCACTTTCCTTTGCCCTTCATTGATCAAATG
>CM060451.1:194624258-194651480 GCA_030545235.1 Helianthus tuberosus
TTTAAAAAAAACAATGTTTTTGTTTTTCATTTAGGCCATGGGGTGTACTCTAATATCTAGAGTGTTAACAATGACATGGCATGTTAACTAACATTGCAAACCACTCCCTCTTTGTGTTAAAGTGCATTAAATGAGTTATGTGTTAACATGTTAACACAATGTTAAGAGATTAAATTAATTATTTTTTTCTTTTTTAGACAAAACCCAATGTTAAAGTGCTTTAAATAAGTTATGTGTTAACATGTTAAACCATTTCCTTAGAGTGAAACAAAGTGAAATGAGGAAAAAAAGTTGATGTGTCACTTAGGTGAAGTTAACTTAGGTTAAAGTATACCCAAAGGCCTTGTATGGTCACAAACATGGCTTCAAGATTGTTAACTTTCAATCAACTAAAATTTTGTGTGTTCTACTCAATGTACTCTTTTTTCCTTATTTTTATTGAAAATACTCTCTCACATTTATACATTTCAAATCTTTTTATTTTATTTTTGTCATTTTGTTATCTTTTAGTATTATTATTAGTATTTGTCATTTTTCTTTTCAAATGTTTTCAAAACGTTTATTATAAAAAAAGAAAACCTTTTTTTTTTTGTCATTTTTTAAAGGTGTTTTAAATTAAAGCGAGTCACGTTAATTTAGAGGTGGGTTGTTTTCATTGTTTTTCTTGAAACGATTTGAGGTGGATATCTAAGTAAGTCTCTATAAACAATAATACATAAAAATCCAACCGAACTTTTAAAATCCAAACTTTTAAATTTAGTCAATTTAATTGTTTTTTTTAGTTTAAAAGATGAGAAAAATATATGTGAATCAACCTTATCCATTTAAGACCTGCGCGTGTTGCGGCGCAGGTACATCACAAACATCGAATGGATTAGTCAAACCATTATGTCATGTGTTAATCATATGAAAACATGTGTTTCAACGTATCTTATTGAATTAAATGCAACCTATATAAGCATTACAATTGGATTAAAACATAAAGAAATCAAGTTTATACCGTACAATTATAACATATTATATGTAGCCCGAGTCATACATAGAAAATGTAACGGTTATAACGGAAATGCTGACACGTATAATCAAAAGGTATTAATTAGAGCTTTAAAAAAAGGAAAAAAAAGAAACCGCAATTTGACTCCACTTGGATCGAAACAAAATTTACAAAACATTCATAAAATCAAGAAAACATATCATATTTGACCTGACTCGTTTCCCAAAAAGTTTACGTCGAAATATACACCAACTCGAATTTATACCAAAACGTACATAAAAATACGTACGTAAAATTTGTTTTTTTTTTAAAAACAAAAACGTATTATACTTAACCAGACTTGTTGCCATAAAAAGTTTACGTCGAAACGTAGAGCAAACCGAATTTATATCGACACGCACATAAAATAGAGGAGATTATTCATCAAGGTTAGGGTTTCACCCCTAGCTTAACAACTTCGTTCCTATTTTTAATAAAATAGAGGGGATTATTCATCAAAATACGGATTTCACTCCTGATTTGGCATAATTCTCCCCGTTTGTAGATAAAATTCGGGTTGATTAAGCAACTTTAGTCGGGAGTTTGCGGTTTTCACACGTATTCTTGACTTAGTTGCTTCTTCATGGTTGAAAATTCGAGTGCAGTGATAGTGTAGCATAAGCGAGAAATAGCGGTAAGCTCGTACATAATCCCTAACGAATAGGCACAAGTCGGTCTGTTGGTTCCTAACTATAGACTAGGTATCTAAGACATCGACCTGGACTAGGTCGTGTCTTACCTAATTCCCTATAGTTATGGCTCTGATACCAATCTGTCACACCCCAACCGATGGCGGAAACATCGGGGCATGGCACTGAGCGAAATAGATTGTCCAGAAGTTTCCATAACAATTATCATTACCAATCAATTTAAAATAACCTGTCCCATACCATGTCTTAAAAGGTAAACAAATTATTACAGACAAAATCTAGGCAAATAGTTCTATTCCGACAACTCAGATTTTCAAATAGAGCAATTGTTTATCTGCTTCTAGAGACCCTGGATTTAATTTGTACAGACAACTATTTGTTGGCCTCTAGAGCCTTATTCTAGCCTCGATTTCCTACCAGATGTGCATCCTAAGCACCTGTCACATACGTTAAAATAAAGTCAATACATATAATGTAAAGGTGAGCATACAAGTTTGATAATAGCATATAGAGTTTGAAATTCGTTTACGCATAACCAGCACGTACACATAGTGAAATGAGGCATGTTAGTTATCAACATAGATCCATCGATACCAATGACTGCGGGTTGACTGCCAGAGGCAGTTCGCAATACATGATTACCACCGTAATCCATGCAAGTAATTGTCCTTAACAACCCCCGGGTGAACGGGTGCTGAGTCCAAACTATAGTACTATCGTTGCTAAGGCAGGTAGACAGCATTCCATGTGTAAACATAACAAACAAGCATACATAAGCCACGTATAACATGCATTAACGGTTAGCGTTCAAATAGTATTGAGTAGTGTTTTTATTGTGGTTTGAATATTCGTAACGTATGTAACACCCAAAAGTGCATAAAGCAAAAAGGAATCGAGTATACTCACAGCGGTTGATGGATTGAAGGGAGCTCTTAGCGAGTAAGGTTAGCCTGAATAGTTTGATAGCATAACGATAAGTGGCGCGTAAAATGGTGCAAAGTATCAGTGGCTCGGACAGCAGTTCGTTCGGATGGTAATCCGATCGGACGGCTTGTTCGTGCGGATGACAATCCGTTCGGGCAGCTTGTCCGGTCGGATGACTATTCGAGTGGATTGTTTCTTTCTATGAGAAGGAGGTGTTTGTGTATGATGGCTTGACTTTTGAAGTTTTCGTTGTAGCATTTTGAAAACATTGAAGTATCTCTATCCTTCAAGTCGGTCGATCGGACGGTCAGTCGTGCGGATGACAATCCGCTCGGATGGTCATCCGGTCGGACGGTAGTCCGGTCGGACGGTGACTCTAGTAACGAGGTTATTTAATGGGAACAAATTCACCGCAGAAGAGTCACTCGGTCGGATGTCCATTCGACCGGGTGGCAACCCTGTTAATGAACATGTTGATAATTGTTTAAGTCATTAAAGTCCTAGTATCTCATGATCCGAAGAGTAATCCGGTCGGATGGTAATCCGATCCGATGGCAATTCGTTCAATACTCAAACTTCAGATATGGTTGATTAAGTGCGGGACCCAAGGTGTGATCCGTTCGGATGGCAATCCGTTCGGGTGGCTTATCCGCTCGGACAGTAGTCCGGTCGGATAGCACTTCGTCTCGGTTACTCCGTCCGTCTTACACTTGGTTGTTTTGTTTATTTATCGTTTTATCGAGACGTTTTGACAATGTGTTAACCAACAGAATCCCATCTTGACCCAAGTGACCTGATCGACCAGGAATCACCCTAGTTCGGCCAGTTAACCGGTTCAAGATGGTTGTTTTTGTTTAACCCGAGGTCGGTGGTCTCGTGAGTAGAATCCAGATCTTGAGCTAGCATAACACTAATAATGAGCAGGAGACTAGATCAAGGGCCGATTCTATCAGTTTTGAGTGCATTGAGTGTAAAAGAGTTGAAAGAAAGTTGGAAACCATCTTTCAATCCTTTTTCACCGTGAATGTGTGAGATCTTTGTTTATTTGTGTGGAAATTTGTTAGGTCTAAGTTGTTCTTGGTGGATTGAGGCCAAAACATGAAGTTCTTCAAGAACTCATGATGACGTCACCCTAGAACACCTCAAATCTAGTGATTTCACGGTTAAAAGTTAGGATTCAGAGGATAGAAAGGTGTAGGAGTGCATGTAGATCAAGAAAGTACAAGATTTAGGGTGAGATCTTACCGGAATCGAAGAAAAGGTGAGGAGAGCGTGCTGTTCGGTCAGAGAGTTTCCAAAAGTAGAAAGAATGAAAGTGACATGGGTATTTATAGAGTTACCCAAAGCGGAAAGTGTGGGTTGGTCGCATGGCATCCCGCCCGGATGACTATCCGGTCGGATGTCATCTCGGTCGGATGGCATCTTGGCACCATGACCAAGTGGCAGCCCGGTCGGATGTCTATCCGGCCGGATGGCACTTGGTTCGTGTGTTCGACGCGACGATCTTTGATATTTCGATTGCAATTGCGAGCGATGCGATGCAAATACGATGGCGTTTCCTAGTCAAATTACTTTTAGTCCCAACTATTCATATCTCGCACTATCTCTTCTCCACTAATTATCATAGTTTGATTTCGATTGAGTTCGATTGCGTTTCGAGTTCCGATTGCGTTTCGATTGATTACCACAACACAACATAAATAAACATGCACAAGTAACACGTAAGGCACACACACACGTATAACAATATCCAAAATGCATAATTCGAGTTACGATTCGATGTCGATTTGATTAGCATAGTTTGATTACCGTTTTGTTAACTTTATCGCATTGTTACTTCCTATAGTTCACAGTCGTTAGTTGATTAGATAGCGAATAACATACGTCGATTATTGTAATTATTGACACTTACTCCACATAATACAACTAAAATAAACACATAAAACTAATTCACTATAAGTCAAGTCGCGCGATCGGTCGTTGACTTGACCTTGACTTTGACTTTGACTTTGACTTTCCTGAAAACACGGGGTGTTACATTTTATACTTTGTAGGAAAAATGGACTTTATAGCCAACTCTCATCAATAGATATAAATATCTATAATATAGATTATTATTATGGGTAAGAAGTAGATATAGATATAAATATCTATTAGGTTACAGGGTGTGGTCATGATCCTTATGATCACCATGACCTTCCACATCAGCGCCATATCACCTACTTCTAATCCATCATCCAAAACCACTACCCTAAGACCATGCGTAGTGGTAAGGGTGAATAATGCTCCCACCCTTGGACGTTTTCCGCCATTTGGCAGTACAGTCAGCAAGGGGCATTATTGGACGTTTTTCTAAAATGGATGTAGTGGGGATGTGGGTATTATGTTAAAAAGGGGTGTAAAGAATTAAATAAAAAAAACTAACCAAAAAAAGAGGATTGGCCAAGAAAAAAAGGGATTCATCTGATTGGTCACCATTTTACCATTTGAGCGTGTTTAAAAAAACGCCTGGAGGGCTTTTTCGCTCAATCACGCCCAAAAACGCTCAAGGGGGTGGGGACGGGGCAATATTGGGCGTGTTTGGGGGCTATTTTTGAAAAAAATAACGCCCATTACGCATGGTCTAAGGGTATGGTCATGACTCAAACCACTATTATCTTATTTTAATTTATTTTTGTGAAAAGGAAAGGAAATATTGAATAAGGCAAGGGGGTCCATGGTTACCATGGTTTAATCCATGGGAATCATGGTGGATAAGATAATGAGGTGATGTAGCAATCCATTAATGGTCCTACGTGGCAATTGATGACCCGATGTAACACCCTGAAAATTCGTGGGCAATAAAATAACGACACGTGTCGTGTATGACACAAAGCGTTATAAACTCGGATTATTTAAAAATGTTTGACAGGAATTAAAAGTGTCGTTATGTTAACTTTTGCACCTCTGAACGACCTCGTTATAAATCCCGAGACTCAAATTATATTAAAAACATCTAGAATATATTAATGTTCAGGGAATATTAACATTAATGGTTGACAATTGTAGTGGTGGTCTCCTACAAAGAAAAAAAAGGATGGTAAACCTTGGTTTTCGGTAATTGTTTTTGGATTCAAAGCAAACTAATGCCAATGGTAGGGTATAGAACTGATATATGAGGTCCCTAACTGTCAAAAAGAAGTCCACAAGTCGTATCTACCTGTTTACCCCTTCAAAACGCCAAAGATCAACGTTTTTCCGCGTCAGACAGGAGGCTTACGGACCGTAAGCCAGACCTTTACGGTCCGTAAGCATGTTGCCAGCGACCAGAAACCTTCTGTTGGCTGTTATGCGCGATTGTGACCTATTCCACCGGTTTTTCTCACTTGTAAACGACCCCTAGGCACCTCCTACATACTAGAGACATGTGTATATCAGTTGTGGAGTGTTGTAGACTTTGTTGTCATCAATTCATGGTGCCATGAACACTATATAAACCTCATAAGTTGCAACTCTTTGATCATTCCATTCTCAATCCAAGTCTGATCAATTGAGGAGCTTTCAAGCTGAATACAAGGCCTCTCTAATCATCATTAAACACTTGGTAAGTTGACTAACCTTTCTAAATTAATTATAGCTTAGTATTTTAGCTAAGAGTCAAACCGACGTAACTACGGTTTGACTTCGTAATTAATTAATGATAGCTCAGTCGTATGTCGAATTAAGAGTACCGTTAAGTAGGTAATTATATGATTATTAAACCCTTATAAAGGCACGTACCGATTCCAGACCTAACCAGGTCGTTTGTCGGGTCAAACGTTGACCGAAAAAGTCAACAGAAATATAAAATATGATTTAATGCACAATTAGCAATACGTAATGCGTGTAAACTGTTTTAGACTTAATATAACCTGGTAATAAGTGCACGGACATGTCTAAACTCCTTCGACTCGACAACTCTCAGTTTTGAACCGGTTCGGAACCGAAAGTCCCGAAACTTTGACTTTCACGTTGACTTCAGTTCTGGCCCGAGTTAGATGGAATTAGAAATGCCTTAATGCTTCATTAGGGTTAGGTTACTTGATAGTATAAGTCTCTGTACTTGTTTCGTTGATTATCCAATTAATATGCAAGTTTCCGTTAATCGCTCATATGTTGACCGTTATGCCCTTATTACCTTAAAACATGAATTATGAAAATGTAAAAGTGTAGGAACCTTAAATACTGATATATAAACTTTTATGCAAAATTTGACATCAGTTTGACTTGTAGATTAAGAGTTATGCTCATTAGCGTAATTACGGTGCTTTATGTTAATAAAATGGCGTAATTAGCGTATAGCCTAATTAAACATACTTTTTGGTATCAAACGAATTACCCACTGATGTAATATATTATTTTGGGAATTTTAAAGATTTTTAATTAATTTTAGGCTGAGCATAACTCATAGTCGTAGGCTTAATTCGGTAGTTGTCGGTTTTGCCCTTACGGGCCATAAAATGAGTTTTACACATCTAAACGACTCCAAACCTTTTGCTACTGATTAGTTATGATAAATAAATTATTTTAAGCCTTCTGGAAATACAAAAATGTCAGATTTAAGTATCGAACCCGGTAATGGCCTTTAATCGCCTTAATTAGCGTTTTTAACGCATAATATGTTTTCAAATCATATTGGACATACCCGGGTTGATACCTACTGATATAAGAGGCAAATTATGATATTTTAACAGTAAGCAAAGGTTGATAAACTCAGACTTCAGTTTTGAGCTTTTCGGCTTATGTGAAATTACCAAAATACCCCTACGGGGCCTAGTTTGGTTAAAAATGATAAGTTTCACATACATGCTATAGCCTACTGTTAAAACTCATCAAATTGAGTATGTTTGCTGTTTACATCAGACCTTTAACTCAGTTAGACATTTAAACTCTTTTACAAACTTTAAAATGACCAAACTACCCCTACGGGGCATAGTTTGTGTTTAAATTAGTTTCGGGCATAACGAAAGACACCTTACTGATGTCACAACATATTTGAGACATAATTAACTTAGGAAACCTGTATATAGCTCTCATGACTACCTGTCACGCTTATTACGCGTACGGTTCGGTTTATGTAACAAGTTTACATAAACTAGCCGAAACGGGTCAAACCTTAACGGTTTTATCTCAAAATCCAGAATGTGAATAATAAACCCATATTAAACAAGTCTCCAAACTTGTCGGGTCTGAATCACATTCTATCCGGTCTTCGCTTAATCGTGCGTACGAACCGTATCTTGAAACTAGCCGGTCTAAGCTTAAGCTTAATAAAAGTCCTGTTAGAATTCTAATAGGTTATATTAAACCTTCGTTCCAGATTAGGAGAAACAGTAAAAGCTACGTGCATTCTGCTTATTGTGATTTATACTTGCATCAGGTAAATACTTTTAACTTATTTTCCCTATACGGGCTTGGGTTACGGTACATATCGTACCGCTTGATCGGGCATCAAATCTCCACGCTTAGTGGGTAGTTGAATAATTTGATCGGCTCGTTTAAACAGTCTTGCTTACTTTGCAGCCTTTGGGGGGTTAATGACCATGTCCCGGATATCCTTGGCATCATCTTACGAGATGGCCGCGACTTGAGCACGGGGTGTAGGCGTACACCCGTGTATAACTCATTATTGTGGTGTGTCCATTGATCTTTAACCCGGATACGTTCCGGGCTACTGAACGCATAAGTAACATGTAATTCGTTCACAAGATTATAATATTAAATAATTCTCCCAAGTTAAATAAAATGATTTATGCCACGTGCATCCAAACAAATTTTCAATCATTTTTCCAAAATGAGTCAGTTGAATGTATTTACCAGTGTAAACTGACGTATTTTCCCAAAAAGACTGAATGCAGGTACTAAACGAAATTGGCTGGATTGTCTCCTAAGCATCAATAAAAGTCTCGCAAGCTTAGGATGCCAGAAGTCTGTTGAACCATTAAATGTTTTTAATTCGATCCTACTGTGGATAAACACCGGATATTGTGACCTTGATTACAATAAATAAATTCGGTTGTTTCTTATTTTAATTTGCTTCCGCTGTGCATTATTATATTGTGTTGTTTGACTATTATGTTGCCAACCACGTCACGATACTCCCCCCACCGGGCCCACCGGTGACACGTGGAAATCGGGGTGTGACACCCAGCCATGCCCCTCACACCCTATAGCCTTAGACCATGCGTAGTGGTTTTATCAATAATGCCCCCACCATGGGGCGTTTTCTGCCATGTGGCAGTCCAGTCAGCATGGGGGCATTATTGGGGGTTATTGTAAAAGTGGCGTAGTGTGAATAATGCCCAATAACGCCCATGCAATCATTACACAATCATTTATTTTTTTTTAAATTTAAAACATAAAATTCTTCATTAATTTAAAAAAAAATTACACTACTTGAAATAAAAAAAAACGAAAAAAAAAAACGGAATATAAAAAAAATCGAAAAAAAAAATAAAGTTAAAAAAAAGGATGATGATCTAGAGTCCATATTTTTCTCGAATTTTTTGGCGATGCATTTGCGCAAGGATAAACGCGTCGCCTTGGAGGTGGTCGATCGGTTTGGACAAAAACTCAATGTCCTTTTCCATTTGCCTCGCCTCTTGCATCTCGTTAAACTTTTTGGTTTCGGCGACGCGTTCTTTCATAGTCTCCAAACGTTGGTGGCCGAGGTCTCGAATGTCTTGGAGACGGTGGTTCATCTCCTCGAAATCTTCCTTCAATTCGAGATCGGAAGACGACTCCACCGTTTTTTTCCCGGTTCGCTTATCCTTTCTTCTACTGGGCGGTCGGGCCAACTCTTCTTCAAGTTGCTGGTCAACGTCCACCACCTCATTTAGATCGACATTGCGGGCATCCGATGTCGGTGTTTCAGGGTCAACGGAGGATGATGTTTTTGATCGTTTAGCTCGACGTCTACTACTCGACGTCATGGTCACTACGCCCGCCCACTTTGGACTTTTTCGTAGTAGATCCCAACACTTATAGTACGGGAAAGGGCATTTTGTTCTCTCGTACTCTTCCAAAGCCTTCGTTAAAACCCTGACGTCACCTTCTCCGCTCGGGCGATTATCGTAGTTACGTTTATACCCTTCTTGGAAGGAGTGACACTTGTTGTTGATGTCGGTCCATTTGCTAGAAATGGAATCTTTGTCACGATGCTCGCCTTTACCCTACGTGCTATAAAAGAGCGCATGAACCCTATCCCAAAAAACGGGGCCCGTTTGAAAGTTTGCTACAAATTGAAATATAAAGTTGTACGTTAAAAACAATTGCTCAGCCTCAGGGGGACGGGGTTTTGTCTTTTGTAGATTAGGGTTTGCAATTCAGAAAGGGGTGGCGGCGGAGCTTGTTGCCCGTCTACCTTCTGTTTTGATGTAACTTGACAAGTATGAAGGAATAATAAAGTTTTCATTATATAAAAAAAAAATATAAGTAAAAAAAAATATAAAAGTTACCAATTTCGGGGTCCTCCGAAACCTCGAGCCACGCCCGAGCCAACGTGTATTCCTCCTCCTTCGTCCAATTAAGGTAAGAATGCTTACATCGAGGTTCGTTCGCTTCCTTCTTCTTATGCGACCTTCTGCCGCGTTTGGATTTCTCTTGCTCCGGTTCGGGTTGCGTCTCCGGCACGATATCCACATCGGGTTCGGCTTGTTGTTGTGAAGGTTGCGACCCGCCGGGTTGACCAAAGCCGAAAGTGGGATGCACGAATGGAGTAGCGCCACTCAAGTAAGCCACGTACGATAACATGTTCGAGTCAATGTCTTGAAAGCAATGATTTTGTTTTTCATTATGGCGACGATTGAAAACTATGTTTAAAAAAAACAATGTTTTTGTTTTTCATTTAGGCCATGGGGTGTACTCTAATATCTAGAGTGTTAACAATGACATGGCATGTTAACTAACATTGCAAACCACTCCCTCTTTGTGTTAAAGTGCATTAAATGAGTTATGTGTTAACATGTTAACACAATGTTAAGAGATTAAATTAATTATTATTTTCTTTTTTAGACAAAACCCAATGTTAAAGTGCTTTAAATAAGTT
Organism: Helianthus tuberosus; assembly: GCA_030545235.1. Taxonomy (NCBI): domain Eukaryota; kingdom Viridiplantae; phylum Streptophyta; class Magnoliopsida; order Asterales; family Asteraceae; genus Helianthus; species Helianthus tuberosus. Next base: position 194,634,931 of record CM060451.1, read on the forward strand.
ATGTGTTAACATGTTAAACCATTTCCTTAGAGTGAAACAAAGTGAAATGAGGAAAAAAAGTTGATGTGTCACTTAGGTGAAGTTAACTTAGGTTAAAGTATACCCAAAGGCCTTGTATGGTCACAAACATGGCTTCAAGATTGTTAACTTTCAATCAACTAAAATTTTGTGTGTTCTACTCAATGTACTCTTTTTTCCTTATTTTTATTGAAAATACTCTCTCACATTTATACATTTCAAATCTTTTTATTTTATTTTTGTCATTTTGTTATCTTTTAGTATTATTATTAGTATTTGTCATTTTTCTTTTCAAATGTTTTCAAAACGTTTATTATAAAAAAAGAAAACCTTTTTTTTTTTTGTCATTTTTTAAAGGTGTTTTAAATTAAAGCGAGTCACGTTAATTTAGAGGTGGGTTGTTTTCATTGTTTTTCTTGAAACGATTTGAGGTGGATATCTAAGTAAGTCTCTATAAACAATAATACATAAAAATCCAACCGAACTTTTAAAATCCAAACTTTTAAATTTAGTCAATTTAATTGTTTTTTTTAGTTTAAAAGATGAGAAAAATATATGTGAATCAACCTTATCCATTTAAGACCTGCGCGTGTTGCGGCGCAGGTACATCACAAACATCGAATGGATTAGTCAAACCATTATGTCATGTGTTAATCATATGAAAACATGTGTTTCAACGTATCTTATTGAATTAAATGCAACCTATATAAGCATTACAATTGGATTAAAACATAAAGAAATCAAGTTTATACCGTACAATTATAACATATTATATGTAGCCCGAGTCATACATAGAAAATGTAACGGTTATAACGGAAATGCTGACACGTATAATCAAAAGGTATTAATTAGAGCTTTAAAAAAAGGAAAAAAAAGAAACCGCAATTTGACTCCACTTGGATCGAAACAAAATTTACAAAACATTCATAAAATCAAGAAAACATATCATATTTGACCTGACTCGTTTCCCAAAAAGTTTACGTCGAAATATACACCAACTCGAATTTATACCAAAACGTACATAAAAATACGTACGTAAAATTTGTTTTTTTTTTAAAAACAAAAACGTATTATACTTAACCAGACTTGTTGCCATAAAAAGTTTACGTCGAAACGTAGAGCAAACCGAATTTATATCGACACGCACATAAAATAGAGGAGATTATTCATCAAGGTTAGGGTTTCACCCCTAGCTTAACAACTTCGTTCCTATTTTTAATAAAATAGAGGGGATTATTCATCAAAATACGGATTTCACTCCTGATTTGGCATAATTCTCCCCGTTTGTAGATAAAATTCGGGTTGATTAAGCAACTTTAGTCGGGAGTTTGCGGTTTTCACACGTATTCTTGACTTAGTTGCTTCTTCATGGTTGAAAATTCGAGTGCAGTGATAGTGTAGCATAAGCGAGAAATAGCGGTAAGCTCGTACATAATCCCTAACGAATAGGCACAAGTCGGTCTGTTGGTTCCTAACTATAGACTAGGTATCTAAGACATCGACCTGGACTAGGTCGTGTCTTACCTAATTCCCTATAGTTATGGCTCTGATACCAATCTGTCACACCCCAACCGATGGCGGAAACATCGGGGCATGGCACTGAGCGAAATAGATTGTCCAGAAGTTTCCATAACAATTATCATTACCAATCAATTTAAAATAACCTGTCCCATACCATGTCTTAAAAGGTAAACAAATTATTACAGACAAAATCTAGGCAAATAGTTCTATTCCGACAACTCAGATTTTCAAATAGAGCAATTGTTTATCTGCTTCTAGAGACCCTGGATTTAATTTGTACAGACAACTATTTGTTGGCCTCTAGAGCCTTATTCTAGCCTCGATTTCCTACCAGATGTGCATCCTAAGCACCTGTCACATACGTTAAAATAAAGTCAATACATATAATGTAAAGGTGAGCATACAAGTTTGATAATAGCATATAGAGTTTGAAATTCGTTTACGCATAACCAGCACGTACACATAGTGAAATGAGGCATGTTAGTTATCAACATAGATCCATCGATACCAATGACTGCGGGTTGACTGCCAGAGGCAGTTCGCAATACATGATTACCACCGTAATCCATGCAAGTAATTGTCCTTAACAACCCCCGGGTGAACGGGTGCTGAGTCCAAACTATAGTACTATCGTTGCTAAGGCAGGTAGACAGCATTCCATGTGTAAACATAACAAACAAGCATACATAAGCCACGTATAACATGCATTAACGGTTAGCGTTCAAATAGTATTGAGTAGTGTTTTTATTGTGGTTTGAATATTCGTAACGTATGTAACACCCAAAAGTGCATAAAGCCAAAAGGAATCGAGTATACTCACAGCGGTTGATGGATTGAAGGGAGCTCTTAGCGAGTAAGGTTAGCCTGAATAGTTTGATAGCATAACGATAAGTGGCGCGTAAAATGGTGCAAAGTATCAGTGGCTCGGACAGCAGTTCGTTCGGATGGTAATCCGATCGGACGGCTTGTTCGTGCGGATGACAATCCGTTCGGGCAGCTTGTCCGGTCGGATGACTATTCGAGTGGATTGTTTCTTTCTATGAGAAGGAGGTGTTTGTGTATGATGGCTTGACTTTTGAAGTTTTCGTTGTAGCATTTTGAAAACATTGAAGTATCTCTATCCTTCAAGTCGGTCGATCGGACGGTCAGTCGTGCGGATGACAATCCGCTCGGATGGTCATCCGGTCGGACGGTAGTCCGGTCGGACGGTGACTCTAGTAACGAGGTTATTTAATGGGAACAAATTCACCGCAGAAGAGTCACTCGGTCGGATGTCCATTCGACCGGGTGGCAACCCTGTTAATGAACATGTTGATAATTGTTTAAGTCATTAAAGTCCTAGTATCTCATGATCCGAAGAGTAATCCGGTCGGATGGTAATCCGATCCGATGGCAATTCGTTCAATACTCAAACTTCAGATATGGTTGATTAAGTGCGGGACCCAAGGTGTGATCCGTTCGGATGGCAATCCGTTCGGGTGGCTTATCCGCTCGGACAGTAGTCCGGTCGGATAGCACTTCGTCTCGGTTACTCCGTCCGTCTTACACTTGGTTGTTTTGTTTATTTATCGTTTTATCGAGACGTTTTGACAATGTGTTAACCAACAGAATCCCATCTTGACCCAAGTGACCTGATCGACCAGGAATCACCCTAGTTCGGCCAGTTAACCGGTTCAAGATGGTTGTTTTTGTTTAACCCGAGGTCGGTGGTCTCGTGAGTAGAATCCAGATCTTGAGCTAGCATAACACTAATAATGAGCAGGAGACTAGATCAAGGGCCGATTCTATCAGTTTTGAGTGCATTGAGTGTAAAAGAGTTGAAAGAAAGTTGGAAACCATCTTTCAATCCTTTTTCACCGTGAATGTGTGAGATCTTTGTTTATTTGTGTGGAAATTTGTTAGGTCTAAGTTGTTCTTGGTGGATTGAGGCCAAAACATGAAGTTCTTCAAGAACTCATGATGACGTCACCCTAGAACACCTCAAATCTAGTGATTTCACGGTTAAAAGTTAGGATTCAGAGGATAGAAAGGTGTAGGAGTGCATGTAGATCAAGAAAGTACAAGATTTAGGGTGAGATCTTACCGGAATCGAAGAAAAGGTGAGGAGAGCGTGCTGTTCGGTCAGAGAGTTTCCAAAAGTAGAAAGAATGAAAGTGACATGGGTATTTATAGAGTTACCCAAAGCGGAAAGTGTGGGTTGGTCGCATGGCATCCCGCCCGGATGACTATCCGGTCGGATGTCATCTCGGTCGGATGGCATCTTGGCACCATGACCAAGTGGCAGCCCGGTCGGATGTCTATCCGGCCGGATGGCACTTGGTTCGTGTGTTCGACGCGACGATCTTTGATATTTCGATTGCAATTGCGAGCGATGCGATGCAAATACGATGGCGTTTCCTAGTCAAATTACTTTTAGTCCCAACTATTCATATCTCGCACTATCTCTTCTCCACTAATTATCATAGTTTGATTTCGATTGAGTTCGATTGCGTTTCGAGTTCCGATTGCGTTTCGATTGATTACCACAACACAACATAAATAAACATGCACAAGTAACACGTAAGGCACACACACACGTATAACAATATCCAAAATGCATAATTCGAGTTACGATTCGATGTCGATTTGATTAGCATAGTTTGATTACCGTTTTGTTAACTTTATCGCATTGTTACTTCCTATAGTTCACAGTCGTTAGTTGATTAGATAGCGAATAACATACGTCGATTATTGTAATTATTGACACTTACTCCACATAATACAACTAAAATAAACACATAAAACTAATTCACTATAAGTCAAGTCGCGCGATCGGTCGTTGACTTGACCTTGACTTTGACTTTCCTGAAAACACGGGGTGTTACATTTTATACTTTGTAGGAAAAATGGACTTTATAGCCAACTCTCATCAATAGATATAAATATCTATAATATAGATTATTATTATGGGTAAGAAGTAGATATAGATATAAATATCTATTAGGTTACAGGGTGTGGTCATGATCCTTATGATCACCATGACCTTCCACATCAGCGCCATATCACCTACTTCTAATCCATCATCCAAAACCACTACCCTAAGACCATGCGTAGTGGTAAGGGTGAATAATGCTTCCACCCTTGGACGTTTTCCGCCATTTAGCAGTACAGTCAGCAAGAGGCATTATTGGACGTTTTTCTAAAATGGATGTAGTGGGGATATGGGTATTATGTTAAAAAGGGGTGAAAAGAATTAAATAAAAAAAACTAACCAAAAAAAAGAGGATTGGCCAAGAAAAAAAGGGATTCATCTGATTGGTCACCATTTTACCATTTGAGCGTGTTTAAAAAAAACGCCTGGAGGGCTTTTTCGCTCAATCACGCCCAAAAACGCTCAAGGGGGTGGAGACGGGGCAATATTGGGCGTGTTTGGGGGCTATTTTTGAAAAAAAATAACCCCCATTACACATGGTCTAAGGGTATGGTCATGACTCAAACCACTATTATCTTATTTTAATTTATTTTTGTGAAAAGGAAAGGAAATATTGAATAAGGAAAGGGGGTCCATGGTTACCATGGTTTAATCCATGGGAATCATGGTGGATAAGATAATGAGGTGATGTAGCAATCCATTAATGGTCCTACGTGGCAATTGATGACCCAGCCATGCCCCTCACACCCTATAGCCTTAGAGCATGCGTAGTGGTTTTATCAATAATGCCCCCACCATGGGGCGTTTTTAGCCATGTGGCAGTCCAGTCAGCATGGGGGCATTATTGGGGGTTATTGCAAAAGTGGCGTAGTGAGAATAATGCCCAATAACGCCCATGCAATCATTACACAATCATTTATTTTTTTTAAATTTAAAATATAAAATTCTTCATTAATTTATTACACTACTTGAAATAAAAAAAACGGAAAAAAAAAAACAGAATATAAAAAAAATCGAAAAAAAAAAAGTTAAAAAAAAGGATGATGATCTAGAGTCCATATTTTTTCCTGAATTTTTTGGCGATGCATTTGCGCAAGGATCAACGCGTTGCCTTGGAGGTGGTCGATCGGTTTGGACAAAAACTCAATGTCCTTTTCCATTTGCCTCGCCTCTTGCATCTCGTTAAACTTTTTGGTTTCGGCGACGCGTTCTTTCATAGTCTCCAAACGTTGGTGGCCGAGGTCTCGAATGTCTTGGAGACGGCGGTTCATCTCCTCGAAATCTTCCTTCAATTCGAGATCGGAAGACGACTCCACCGTTTTTTTCCCGGTTCGCTTATCCTTTCTTCTACTGGGCGGTCGGGCCAACTCTTCTTCAAGTTGCTGGTCAACGTCCACCACCTCATTTAGATCGACATTGCGGGCATCCGATGTCGGTGTTTCAGGGTCAACGGAGGATGATGTTTTTGACCGTTTAGCTCGACGTCTACTACTCGACGTCATGGTCACTACGCCCGCCCACTTTGGACTTTTTCGTAGTAGATCCCAAGACATATAGTACGGGAAAGGGCATTTTGTTCTCTCGTACTCTTCTAAAGCCTTCGTTAAAACCCCGACGTCACCTTCTCCGCTCGGGTGATTATCGTAGTTACGTTTATACCCTTCTTGGAAGGAGTGACACTTGTTGTTGATGTCGGTCCATTTGCTAGAAATGGAATCTTTGTCACGATGCTCGCCTTTACCCTACGTGCTATAAAAGAGTGCATGAACCCTATCCCAAAAAACGGGGTCCGTTTGAAAGTTTGCTACAAATTGAAATATAAAGTTGTACGTTAAAAATAAAAGTAAAAATATAAGTAAAAAAAAAGTATAAAAGTTACCAATTTCGGGGTCCTCCGAAACCTCGAGCCACGCCCGAGCCAACGTGTATTCCTCCTCCTTCGTCCAATTAAGGTAAGAATGCTTACATCGAGGTTCGTTCGCTTCCTTCTTCTTATGCGACCTTCTGCCGCGTTTGGATTTCTCTGGCTCCGGTTCGGGTTCGTCTCTGGCACGATATCCACATCGGGTTCGGCTTGTTGTTGTGAAGGTTGCGACCCGCCGGGTTGACCAAAGCCGAAAGTGGGATGCACGAATGGAGTAGCGCCACTCAAGTAAGCCGCGTACGATAACATGTTCGAGTCCATGTCTTGAAAGCAATGATTTTGTTTTTCATTTTGGCGACGATTGAAAACTATGTTTAAAAAAAACAATTAGACATAAATGTAAAACGTAGAAAAAAAATAAGAGTAAATTACAAGTTTTGTCCTTTATGTATGTCCCAATTGCAGGCGCTGTCCTTTATCTTTAAAATTGATGAGTTTTGTCCTTAATGTTTGCAAATCTTGCACGTTATGTCCTTTATGGCAAACCCAGTTATATTTTTCAGTTAAATGAAGGCATGTGCAGGGCACATGAGGGTAGAAATGTCATTTCACCTCCCACTTGTCTTTCCCCTTATTTAAAAAAGGTTTTAGAAAATAAAAAAAATTATATATAAACCTCTCTCTCTACTCTCTACTCTCTCTCTCTCTCTAAAACACCCACCCTCACCAGTCACCTCCACCTCCCCCCACCATCTGCCATCACCCACTCCCACCCCGACACCACCACCGCACAACCACTGTCGGACCACCACTGTCTCCAACATCACCATCAACAGATTTCTCATTTCTTTTCACATTTTATATCTCTAACACCATTCACATCTCACTCACAAAATAATCAAACTAACTAAAATCAGGAATACGCACATCTCAAAACAGGAATCAATAACTTCAATATCGCACACAATTGACACATTAACGCCTTTTCTGTACTCACCGATGCCCCAATTTCCTTCATCGCTGCAAGGATTCTTATCCAGATCCCATACTTTGGTCCCTGCTATACCTAATTTCTCACCAATTTGTTGCAGTATCTTCACTGCATCAGTTCACACACAATTGCCATTCCTGCCACCACCAACAGTACCACTCTTGCACCACCGTCATCAGAGCACAACACCTTCTCTGGCACTGATAAACCATCGTCAGAACACCACAGCACCATCACCACCGCAACAGCCCAGTCATCAAGGTTCATCACCCACAGCCACCCCTGTTCAGATCCGATTCTACCCACCGCAACAGTCCAGTCGCCGATTCATCTCGAAACCACCACCACCGTCTTTATCGCCAGCTATTCATCTCGAAACCACCACCACCGTCTTTATCGCCGGCTACCTTCATCATGATCGTCTTTATCGTGGTGGGTTTAATGGTGTTTGTTGCTGGTTTTGGTTGTTGAAGGTAGGGGTTAGGGTTCTGGTGGAGACAGTGGTGGTAGTCTGGTAGACGGTGGTGGTGGTGGGAGGTGGCGGTAGGTGAGAGAGGGGGAGAGAAGAGAGAGAATAAGAATTTAGAGAGAGAAGGCAGAGAACATGAGAGAGAGAAATGGCAGATTATTTTGTATTTATAAATTTTTTATTTTTTTTACAATCTAGCCCCTAAACATAATCAGTTTTACACAATAGCCCCTAAAGATATGAAATGACAATAGTACCCTCATGTGCCTTGCACATGGCTAGATTTAACAAAAAAAATTAACTGGGTTTGCCATAAAGGACATAACGTGCAAGATTTGCAAACATTAAGGACAAAACTCATCAATTTTAAAGATAAAGGACAGTGCCTGCAATTTGGGATATACATAAAGGACAAAACTTGTAATTTACTCAAAAAATAACTAAGTCGATTCAGGACATGTGTGTTGCGACGAACTTGTCAAATGAAGAAAAATAGACGTGTTGCGACTGCCTGTCAAATGGGAAAAAAACAGACAAAAAAACGTTGAATCCTAGACACATGTGGCGTGTTGACTCGAAAAATTTATAAAGAAACTTAAAACGAAAACTTATGAAAGATGAAAAGTATGGGAGGACCAAAGTTGAAAATAAAAAAGTGTTGGGGGTTGAATTGTAAAAGATGAAAAGTTTTTTTTGTAAAAGTATAAAGGTCAAAGGGTTAAAATGCAAGAGATTAAAATCTTAAGGTAAAAAGTGAAAAAAATGCAAAAGTTTTTAGAAAAACTCCCAGGCCTATATTACAACATATAGCACAAATTTGTTGGAAATTTATGGTTTGGAAATCAATGGTTTCAGTTAGTCAATAACATACCCTCAAAGTAACTAATAAAGTTTAGAGAAAATGTTTTATTCTAATTAAAAACATTTTTTTCTTACTACAAAAAGCGTTTTCTAAAAAACATCTTAATTTTTATTATAGAAAGTATTTATGAACTTTAAAGAAATCTTTTTTAAAAATAATAATTTATACAGGGAAGTATGACAAGTTTTAATGTGATTTTTTTATAAGTATGAAATGTAAGGGGCTGGAGGAATCTAAAAGAATTTTATTAAGAAACTTTTAGTTAAAAACTTCTGATAATAATTTACATGTCAATGTATATATAAATTTAACTTCAAAGCTTTTTTTTTGGGTCATGCTAGCTGCACACGCCCAAAATTATTTTCACACCCCAAAGCGCCGCGCTATGGCCAAAGCGCGGCGCTTCGATCGACAAAACGTACTTCGATTGACGTTTGAAACATTCGATAGCGCGGCGCTTCGATCGACAAAACGTACTTCGATTGACGTTTGAAACATTCGATACTGTTTGACAGACATAAAGCTGATTATGATGTTTTGTCGTTAACCCTAAGCGCCGCGCTTTGGCCATAGCGCGGCGCTTCGACCCAAATTTTCACTTTTAAAAAGCAAACTACTGATTGAGGTTCTGCTTCAAAGCTCCAAAGCTCGGTCTTCTTCTTCTTCACGTTGTTTACAAACATACGTGGGTATTCGAGTGTTTTGTTGTTTGTTGTTTACAAAAAACGATGTCGTGGTTAAACAACTATATTTTCGGTCAATATTCTGACGAGACAGTTGTTCCTGATTCTTACGAGGGGACCGCTATTTCTGACTCGTATGAGAAACCGGTCTCGTCCAACTTGAGGGAGGCAGAGGTTGTATCTGGCATTCATTATCGTGATAACACGGTGACGCTGGATTTGAATACCCCTGTGGAGGACCCTTACGCACAACAAGGTTATTCGAATTTCGGTTACGGTGGCGGGTACAGCTTTGTACAGCAGGAGCTGTCCGATCCGGTCCCGTCTACCAGGTTGGGCCGCGCGTCAGTTTCTAGCATGCAGATCACCCGTCGCTTTGATGTTGGTCTGAGGTTTAGGGGCGGAAACGGGCTGATTTGGCAGCCGGAGCCGGTGCCGGAGGTCATCCCGGTTGTTATTGAGGTGAGGCCTGGAGTGTTGGCCCCTCCTGGTGTTCAGGCAGCCGCTCGGCAGGCTCAGCTACAGGCTCTGGGACTCGATGAGTTCCCGGGCCAGCCTCAGGCTGAGGCTCAGGCTGAGGCTCAGCCTGAGGCTGAGCCTAGAGGATCCGGCTCAGGAGGAGCATATCGAGGAGATCCCGGTACCACCAGTTCAGCCAGCTCCTGAGCCGCCACAGTACCCGCAGCACGTTTACGCTGACCTGCCTCCGGTAGCGCATGAGGTGGCTCGGGACTTCGACCGGCACCTCAGACGCCAGGCCGCACGCCAGGACTGGATCATCGAGACGCTCGTTTCTCTACGAGAGCGCGCTGGGTTGCCTCCACTTCCCCTCCCACCGTCCCCACCGCACGAGGATTAGTATCTTAGTTTGTTTGTATAGTGTTTTGTTATGTATTATGCAGTCAGTTGTACCTTTTTGTTTTGTATGTACAAACTGATACATATATATATTGCAGTTAATCTTCTATTTACATCACGTTGGTTTTGGATTGTTTACGTTTAATTCTTATGGTTTTCTGTACAATTTATTTAACGTGTTCGTTTAATTTAACAAAATAAACTAGGTTAACAGTTTATAAAGACGCACTTATATTATATACGTTCTATAAAAATAATGACGTAAAAAACGTAATTATAAAACAACGTATTATAAAACTCAAATACAATTTTTTCCTCCAAAAAACACTACCAAACTAACCCACATCCCACCTATTTAAAAAAAAAACAACACAAATTCCAGCCAACGCTTTTTGTCTTTTTGCACACTCAAAGCGGGGCGTCCTTGTCTGTTGACTTGGGCCAAAGCGCCCCGCTATGGCCAAAGCGGGGCGCTTTGAGTGTGCAAAAAGACAAAGGCCGTGTGCGAATAGACGAAGCCTTTTTTTTTTCATGTCAAGATTCCGAAATCAAATATATCTTATAAATCAATTAGATATCTGTCAGGTGTCAGAAGTTTGGTTTAGTTTGAAAATTGTGGCTCGATATGCCACTGGTTGTATATTGTAACACTTGCTGCTCTTGTACATTAATCTATCTAGAATCTTACTAGTTCGGTGTTTATAAGAAAACCTTTCTGTTAAATAACATGCAAGCACCATGCAGATTTTTAATTAATTCCCTAAATAGATAATTAAGATAATCAAATCTGGAATTTAAAAACTTAAGTAAAGAATACTCTTTTTTTTCTTCTTATAATTTATACATACTTAATTCAAGTACTGAAAACAAGAATTTAAACATAAAGAACATGCAAATCCCAATTACCAAGAATTTTAATAGTCCAAACCAGTTTTTCTTGTCCATTCAGTTGAATATTGTGGTTGTTGTTCTAACCATGGCCAAAACCCTGAGTGATCTTCCAGGCCAACAAACATATTGCACAAGCTTTCGTCTTTATTGTTAACCGGTTGATCAAGTTTAAGGGCATGAGGATGATTATGATGATGATCATATTCGGGTCGTGATGATGAGTTGTGGAAGATCTGATGATGGTGGTGATGATGTTGTGACGATATCGGGCTATCTGGTACCGGTGTTTTTGAAATGTTTAGTTTGATCTCAGAACTGTTTTCACTTTTGTTGCTGCAAGATCCTTCTGTTTCTTTGATGTTGAGGTTGATTGATTCGGTTGGTTCCTTGTTCTTGAGTGCCATTATCTGTAACTTTGCAATTTTGAGTAAATTCACAACAGGAACATGTTAATTTTGTGACGGATGGATTTAATTTGTTGCTATATTTATGTTTAAACTGTGTACTCACCGAAGGTAGATTGAGTAAATTAACAAAAAAATTTTTTTTGCTAAAATAATGTGTGCATATCGGGTGAGGTTCAAATGAGAATTCATATATTTCGTGGGACCGTGATTACTCGGTCAAAAACCAATCAAAACCTATTTTTACGCTACAATTATTAAAAAAAATTACATGTTTAAGTTTACATACATTCGTAAATAAATAAAAAATTATACATGTGTAAGTTTTTACTATTTACATATGTGTAAAAAATGTTAAGAGTAATTTAGAGAGGAGTGATGATTTAGTTGGTGAGTAAATTCTTATGTTAACGTTGTATTTTAATAATATAGTATTGGGTGTAAAAAAATTGGTTTTGTTTGTTTGTTTTTTTTTTCAAGTTTTCTTGATTGTCATAAGTGTTAAATATTATCAAAGAAAACCCTTAGGAAACATGACCTCCTCAAGGGAAAACCATAGGTAATCTTTTCATAATGGGACCGATCATTAAACCAACCGCTTTATTGGTCTACCAGTTGGACGGATCTGCTCAGTTTCAAAAATTAGATAATATCATAAATAACAAAATATAGTCTATAACATTTTGAAAAGAAAAAAATAAGTATATTGTTCAAGATCGTAAACTCAAATACTTAATCAGATCGGCGGGCTTTCCGGTCCAACCAGTCCGATTTAGTTACTAAAATAGCAACCAAGAGACTACAACTCTATTCCTAAAAGAACACTCAAATATAGTACCCTCATACCACAAGATTAGAGAAGACACTTTCACTTTAATAAACACTTGCATAACAAAACCTAAACCGCACAGACAAAGCTGACAGATCCACATACAAGCATTTCAAGGGATGAAAAGTCAAGAAATACGTGCAATATGCAGACGCATAAATAATAAAATAATGATCGTACTAAAAATTGCGTAAATGTATTTCAAGTCCGTATTAAAAGTTAGTACCCATAAATGTTTAAAATTAATAAAAAAAACATCCATGACTTGCGAAAGTCCACACCTAAAAGTGTGACATATTGAAATTTGGAGATCTAACAAAACCTTTATAATTAAGGAATTGTACTTTATATAATTTTGTGTGAGTGTGAATATTTTAATTTGATTTGTCATGACAATTTTCTCCGGCTAATGTTTATCATTCTACATTTTTAGTGTGTAAATATGTCACAAAATAAGTAGAATTGACTATTGAGCTATGTTTGTTGCAGTGATGATAATGCATTTGAGTAACTCAAGCACAAGCTTTATTTAATGACTTAGTTTTGCTATTCAAAAAAGAGTAACGTACAGCTTATTCTGTTTATCTTCTATCTGGAAGTAATTTCATTATTTACAATTATTTTATAAATTGGTTTGTTTGTATTTAATGACTTCAAGATTTTTGTGGTCATGTTCAGGGTCGACTCAGCTTTTCTAAAGACGATGGATTCTAAACCTGATATATCTATTTTGCTTTGGATTCTAACTAACATGTGAGGATATGATAACACATATTTTATATAAGGTTTCTAAAAGACACAAAATCACACATCCACATTCAACAATATGAATTGAGTTAATTACGCGATTACCTCGGCATGAAGTTTGTGATTTTGAGATAGAAGGGAATCATTTTGAGCTTTGATAGCTTCAAACTGCTTCTTGAGCACATCATAATCCTTTTCCAATTGCTTGGTTTTCCATCTTGCCCTTCTGTTTTGAAACCAAATGGCAACCTGTCTTGGTTGCAGCCCAAGTGCCTTTGCAAGCTGCATTTTCCTCTCTGGATCAAGCTTATTCCCCAAAGCAAAGTTTCTTTCAAGTGTTTTCACTTGTTCCATGTTTAATCTTTTCTTTTTCTCTCCACCAATCAATCCATCATCCGATCCTTCATCATCACCATTGTTGGTTTCTTGATCGCAAACATCCGCGGCATACGGCATTGATCTTTTGTCTAAGAATGAGGCAACTGATCCTGCATTTATTGATCCAGATGGTTGGTTATATATAAAAGTTTCAACTTTGTTGATAACCCATGTGTGGTGACATTTTTAGGAACATTTTGTGCCCTAAAACACTTCTTTGAGTTGTACTGTACAACTAATTTTGTGCCCTAGTGCATCATTTAGTTGTACCGTACATTTTAAGTTTTAACCATGCATCAAGTTCAATCAGTATCATGCACTAATAAATCAAGATGGTGAAACTATGAAAGGTAAAGTTCTGAACTTTGTCAAAGACCCATTTGGGGGGTGTCATCAGAAACATTTTTGCCATAGTGCATCATTAAGTTGTAGTGTACAACTCATGTAGGGATCAGGTTGAAGCATTTTTTCTTTGCTTGGTAACAAAATGGAAAAGGATCAAGAATTTTGAAGCACAGACCACTAGTGGTGGTGATCAGAATTCCAAGTTAAAAGAGTTAACTTTTTATATGGTGGCATCAGAACATTGACCCACTTATGCATCAACAATTGTACAGTACAACTTAACGAATGCATGAGAATCAAGATTCTTATGGCTTTCTTAATTCATATGGTATCATAGCATTAGCAGTTATAAAACTTCATAGATCTTTAGAGAGAATATCTTACCATTAAAGTCTTGAGTATTGCTGCAAGGTTGGAGAATTGGAGAAAGAAAATAAGGGGTTTGATGGTCATCTTCATGAGAAGCTTGTAGCATGAAATTGGTTGGGAAGAAGGCCATTCCAGTGCAAGTCATGACCTGCCAAGCTAGATCTAGCTTGCTTTCATAAGTTGACTCATCATATTTGTTCACAAGTAATTCTTCCTTCTGGCTTTACAATTATGCTTTGAGAGAGATCTAGGAGGTGTGTGTTTGTGTGTGTGTGAGAGAGGGGGAGGGAGAAGGAGAGGGAAAGGGAGAGACTATATAATTATATATGCAAATATATTTCTTGTAGTTGGCATTTAAAGAAAATTATCATAATCAAGTGAGAAGGAAGAGACATTTCCTTTTTTGTTGTGTTGCACAGCTTTGTATACCTTATCACATGTTTTAGGATATTTTTGATCATTTATACCAATGAACTATGTTAAATTGTTTAGTCCTTCCCATTTTTCTAGTTACTTTTTAACTAAAACTATCCAATATTGTTTATCAATATAATCTAAACCCTCAAATTCTATTTTTATCACGAGTTACCTAATTATAGATAAAAATATATGAATATGGTACTTGATATAAAATAGGGTATGCTATACATACGCCACTAACAATCTAATCCACACCGTTTTTAAACGACCGTTTGAAGGTTAAGACTTGTGTCATTGTCCTCTACTTTTACGTACTTTTAAACGGTTGTTTGACGATTCGTCGCACGACTGTTTGAAAGTAAGGGTTTGTGTCATAGCCCAACCCACCTAATCACTTTTAAATGATCGTTTGAGTTTTTTGTCGAACGACTGTTTGAGTAGCATATGATTAGTCGGCCCTTTATATTATGTGACAAAAACAAGTTATAAGAAATTTGTGGAAAATACTTGGTGAAAATTGTTTTCATTAAGCTTTCATATTAAGTTATGGAAATTTCATATATATGAAATAATCAGTGGATGTAATATATAGTTGAAAAGGTTTCGGGGACGAAACCTCTTTAAGGGGGGTAGACTTGTAACACCCCAAAAACGGGTTTGGTAATCAAACCACGTTAATACTAATGACTTGGTAAAATACCGTTAGTGGTAAAATTTAACCCGGTGAATATTAGGATAAGAAATAAATAATCCTAATATTAACTAAAAGGTGAATAAAAGCTTCTAATGGAGTGAAATTTATAAGAGGCCGAGTAACGAGATTTAAAATAAACTTAGTCATAGATTTCCCGAACCCACTAATTTAACTAAGAATGTTTAACCTAGTTAATAAGTGGGGAATATTGTTAGAAATAAGTAGGTTGTGCCCTACTTAATTAACTAACCAAACATGAGGGAGCAAAATGGGGTAACTTGAAAATGGTTTTATTAAACTAAATAAAATAACACAACACACACACACAAGAGTGTGTGGTGCGTGTCTGGATCGAGCTCAGGGGGCTCCCATGGAGCCAAAAACCCTAATCCACATATAATCATCAAATTGAAGGATCAAATGAAGCTCAAATTCACAACCGAACGTGAATTAATGATCACCCGAACAAGAGGATCATAAGGTATGTAAAATCTTGATGTTTGGTGAAGTTGTAAGAATTTGATAATCATCCTAATCGCGAATTAGGCATGGATTAGAGAAGCTATGGCTAGATTAGTGATGTATACTTGCTTAGGAACGAAACCCTAAGTGAAAATCATACATAACATGCTATGGATTGATGGATTTGGTGAATTAACACACTTAGATAAGTGGGTTGTGATGTTATGATGAAATAGATGATATAGATATGCTTAGAATCATCATGCATGTTCAGTAATCAGGAAATACTTAAACAATTTGCAAGTTTGAGTATTTGATCATAAGTGACAGTGGTGAATTTTGATGTTAATCTTGGTAAAAATAACTAATTATGAACTAGTTGTAAATGTGTAAAAATGTATGCACATTAGGTGTTTGTTAAAATGCCTAAATGAAAACTAAAGTGTTGAAATTAGAGTGAAAATGTGTATTTGAATAATATGGCAAGTTATATGAAATATGAAACAAAGAAGAGTTCTAATCATCATGTTGATTTGAACTAATGTTATAAATCATGTGATCGAAAGTAGTTAACTTTAATAAGTTAAGTTAACTAATCATGAAGTCGAATAGTAGTTTCGACTTATGAAATAAGTGAGATGGAATAGTCGTGAATAATTATGACTAATCTAACCATCTTACAATTTACAATGATAATTTGAGGATTAACAAGCTAGGTGAAAGCTTGGGAACGAAGCGGGTCAAACGAAACAAGAATGACGGAAAAGCATAATTTGGAAGTAAGGTAAGTATAGCTTACACTAGTCATATATTTTAGAATGTTCTTTAGTCGTA
>CM060451.1:194651680-194688772 GCA_030545235.1 Helianthus tuberosus
AACTTCAGATATGGTTGATTAAGTGCGGGACCCAAGGTGTGATCCGTTCGGATGGCAATCCGTTCGGGTGGCTTATCCGCTCGGACAGTAGTCCGGTCGGATAGCACTTCGTCTCGGTTACTCCGTCCGTCTTACACTTGGTTGTTTTGTTTATTTATCGTTTTATCGAGACGTTTTGACAATGTGTTAACCAACAGAATCCCATCTTGACCCAAGTGACCTGATCGACCAGGAATCACCCTAGTTCGGCCAGTTAACCGGTTCAAGATGGTTGTTTTTGTTTAACCCGAGGTCGGTGGTCTCGTGAGTAGAATCCAGATCTTGAGCTAGCATAACACTAATAATGAGCAGGAGACTAGATCAAGGGCCGATTCTATCAGTTTTGAGTGCATTGAGTGTAAAAGAGTTGAAAGAAAGTTGGAAACCATCTTTCAATCCTTTTTCACCGTGAATGTGTGAGATCTTTGTTTATTTGTGTGGAAATTTGTTAGGTCTAAGTTGTTCTTGGTGGATTGAGGCCAAAACATGAAGTTCTTCAAGAACTCATGATGACGTCACCCTAGAACACCTCAAATCTAGTGATTTCACGGTTAAAAGTTAGGATTCAGAGGATAGAAAGGTGTAGGAGTGCATGTAGATCAAGAAAGTACAAGATTTAGGGTGAGATCTTACCGGAATCGAAGAAAAGGTGAGGAGAGCGTGCTGTTCGGTCAGAGAGTTTCCAAAAGTAGAAAGAATGAAAGTGACATGGGTATTTATAGAGTTACCCAAAGCGGAAAGTGTGGGTTGGTCGCATGGCATCCCGCCCGGATGACTATCCGGTCGGATGTCATCTCGGTCGGATGGCATCTTGGCACCATGACCAAGTGGCAGCCCGGTCGGATGTCTATCCGGCCGGATGGCACTTGGTTCGTGTGTTCGACGCGACGATCTTTGATATTTCGATTGCAATTGCGAGCGATGCGATGCAAATACGATGGCGTTTCCTAGTCAAATTACTTTTAGTCCCAACTATTCATATCTCGCACTATCTCTTCTCCACTAATTATCATAGTTTGATTTCGATTGAGTTCGATTGCGTTTCGAGTTCCGATTGCGTTTCGATTGATTACCACAACACAACATAAATAAACATGCACAAGTAACACGTAAGGCACACACACACGTATAACAATATCCAAAATGCATAATTCGAGTTACGATTCGATGTCGATTTGATTAGCATAGTTTGATTACCGTTTTGTTAACTTTATCGCATTGTTACTTCCTATAGTTCACAGTCGTTAGTTGATTAGATAGCGAATAACATACGTCGATTATTGTAATTATTGACACTTACTCCACATAATACAACTAAAATAAACACATAAAACTAATTCACTATAAGTCAAGTCGCGCGATCGGTCGTTGACTTGACCTTGACTTTGACTTTCCTGAAAACACGGGGTGTTACATTTTATACTTTGTAGGAAAAATGGACTTTATAGCCAACTCTCATCAATAGATATAAATATCTATAATATAGATTATTATTATGGGTAAGAAGTAGATATAGATATAAATATCTATTAGGTTACAGGGTGTGGTCATGATCCTTATGATCACCATGACCTTCCACATCAGCGCCATATCACCTACTTCTAATCCATCATCCAAAACCACTACCCTAAGACCATGCGTAGTGGTAAGGGTGAATAATGCTTCCACCCTTGGACGTTTTCCGCCATTTAGCAGTACAGTCAGCAAGAGGCATTATTGGACGTTTTTCTAAAATGGATGTAGTGGGGATATGGGTATTATGTTAAAAAGGGGTGAAAAGAATTAAATAAAAAAAACTAACCAAAAAAAAGAGGATTGGCCAAGAAAAAAAGGGATTCATCTGATTGGTCACCATTTTACCATTTGAGCGTGTTTAAAAAAAACGCCTGGAGGGCTTTTTCGCTCAATCACGCCCAAAAACGCTCAAGGGGGTGGAGACGGGGCAATATTGGGCGTGTTTGGGGGCTATTTTTGAAAAAAAATAACCCCCATTACACATGGTCTAAGGGTATGGTCATGACTCAAACCACTATTATCTTATTTTAATTTATTTTTGTGAAAAGGAAAGGAAATATTGAATAAGGAAAGGGGGTCCATGGTTACCATGGTTTAATCCATGGGAATCATGGTGGATAAGATAATGAGGTGATGTAGCAATCCATTAATGGTCCTACGTGGCAATTGATGACCCAGCCATGCCCCTCACACCCTATAGCCTTAGAGCATGCGTAGTGGTTTTATCAATAATGCCCCCACCATGGGGCGTTTTTAGCCATGTGGCAGTCCAGTCAGCATGGGGGCATTATTGGGGGTTATTGCAAAAGTGGCGTAGTGAGAATAATGCCCAATAACGCCCATGCAATCATTACACAATCATTTATTTTTTTTAAATTTAAAATATAAAATTCTTCATTAATTTATTACACTACTTGAAATAAAAAAAACGGAAAAAAAAAAACAGAATATAAAAAAAATCGAAAAAAAAAAAGTTAAAAAAAAGGATGATGATCTAGAGTCCATATTTTTTCCTGAATTTTTTGGCGATGCATTTGCGCAAGGATCAACGCGTTGCCTTGGAGGTGGTCGATCGGTTTGGACAAAAACTCAATGTCCTTTTCCATTTGCCTCGCCTCTTGCATCTCGTTAAACTTTTTGGTTTCGGCGACGCGTTCTTTCATAGTCTCCAAACGTTGGTGGCCGAGGTCTCGAATGTCTTGGAGACGGCGGTTCATCTCCTCGAAATCTTCCTTCAATTCGAGATCGGAAGACGACTCCACCGTTTTTTTCCCGGTTCGCTTATCCTTTCTTCTACTGGGCGGTCGGGCCAACTCTTCTTCAAGTTGCTGGTCAACGTCCACCACCTCATTTAGATCGACATTGCGGGCATCCGATGTCGGTGTTTCAGGGTCAACGGAGGATGATGTTTTTGACCGTTTAGCTCGACGTCTACTACTCGACGTCATGGTCACTACGCCCGCCCACTTTGGACTTTTTCGTAGTAGATCCCAAGACATATAGTACGGGAAAGGGCATTTTGTTCTCTCGTACTCTTCTAAAGCCTTCGTTAAAACCCCGACGTCACCTTCTCCGCTCGGGTGATTATCGTAGTTACGTTTATACCCTTCTTGGAAGGAGTGACACTTGTTGTTGATGTCGGTCCATTTGCTAGAAATGGAATCTTTGTCACGATGCTCGCCTTTACCCTACGTGCTATAAAAGAGTGCATGAACCCTATCCCAAAAAACGGGGTCCGTTTGAAAGTTTGCTACAAATTGAAATATAAAGTTGTACGTTAAAAATAAAAGTAAAAATATAAGTAAAAAAAAAGTATAAAAGTTACCAATTTCGGGGTCCTCCGAAACCTCGAGCCACGCCCGAGCCAACGTGTATTCCTCCTCCTTCGTCCAATTAAGGTAAGAATGCTTACATCGAGGTTCGTTCGCTTCCTTCTTCTTATGCGACCTTCTGCCGCGTTTGGATTTCTCTGGCTCCGGTTCGGGTTCGTCTCTGGCACGATATCCACATCGGGTTCGGCTTGTTGTTGTGAAGGTTGCGACCCGCCGGGTTGACCAAAGCCGAAAGTGGGATGCACGAATGGAGTAGCGCCACTCAAGTAAGCCGCGTACGATAACATGTTCGAGTCCATGTCTTGAAAGCAATGATTTTGTTTTTCATTTTGGCGACGATTGAAAACTATGTTTAAAAAAAACAATTAGACATAAATGTAAAACGTAGAAAAAAAATAAGAGTAAATTACAAGTTTTGTCCTTTATGTATGTCCCAATTGCAGGCGCTGTCCTTTATCTTTAAAATTGATGAGTTTTGTCCTTAATGTTTGCAAATCTTGCACGTTATGTCCTTTATGGCAAACCCAGTTATATTTTTCAGTTAAATGAAGGCATGTGCAGGGCACATGAGGGTAGAAATGTCATTTCACCTCCCACTTGTCTTTCCCCTTATTTAAAAAAGGTTTTAGAAAATAAAAAAAATTATATATAAACCTCTCTCTCTACTCTCTACTCTCTCTCTCTCTCTAAAACACCCACCCTCACCAGTCACCTCCACCTCCCCCCACCATCTGCCATCACCCACTCCCACCCCGACACCACCACCGCACAACCACTGTCGGACCACCACTGTCTCCAACATCACCATCAACAGATTTCTCATTTCTTTTCACATTTTATATCTCTAACACCATTCACATCTCACTCACAAAATAATCAAACTAACTAAAATCAGGAATACGCACATCTCAAAACAGGAATCAATAACTTCAATATCGCACACAATTGACACATTAACGCCTTTTCTGTACTCACCGATGCCCCAATTTCCTTCATCGCTGCAAGGATTCTTATCCAGATCCCATACTTTGGTCCCTGCTATACCTAATTTCTCACCAATTTGTTGCAGTATCTTCACTGCATCAGTTCACACACAATTGCCATTCCTGCCACCACCAACAGTACCACTCTTGCACCACCGTCATCAGAGCACAACACCTTCTCTGGCACTGATAAACCATCGTCAGAACACCACAGCACCATCACCACCGCAACAGCCCAGTCATCAAGGTTCATCACCCACAGCCACCCCTGTTTAGATCCGATTCTACCCACCGCAACAGTCCAGTCGCCGATTCATCTCGAAACCACCACCACCGTCTTTATCGCCAGCTATTCATCTCGAAACCACCACCACCGTCTTTATCGCCGGCTACCTTCATCATGATCGTCTTTATCGTGGTGGGTTTAATGGTGTTTGTTGCTGGTTTTGGTTGTTGAAGGTAGGGGTTAGGGTTCTGGTGGAGACAGTGGTGGTAGTCTGGTAGACGGTGGTGGTGGTGGGAGGTGGCGGTAGGTGAGAGAGGGGGAGAGAAGAGAGAGAATAAGAATTTAGAGAGAGAAGGCAGAGAACATGAGAGAGAGAAATGGCAGATTATTTTGTATTTATAAATTTTTTATTTTTTTTACAATCTAGCCCCTAAACATAATCAGTTTTACACAATAGCCCCTAAAGATATGAAATGACAATAGTACCCTCATGTGCCTTGCACATGGCTAGATTTAACAAAAAAAATTAACTGGGTTTGCCATAAAGGACATAACGTGCAAGATTTGCAAACATTAAGGACAAAACTCATCAATTTTAAAGATAAAGGACAGTGCCTGCAATTTGGGATATACATAAAGGACAAAACTTGTAATTTACTCAAAAAATAACTAAGTCGATTCAGGACATGTGTGTTGCGACGAACTTGTCAAATGAAGAAAAATAGACGTGTTGCGACTGCCTGTCAAATGGGAAAAAAACAGACAAAAAAACGTTGAATCCTAGACACATGTGGCGTGTTGACTCGAAAAATTTATAAAGAAACTTAAAACGAAAACTTATGAAAGATGAAAAGTATGGGAGGACCAAAGTTGAAAATAAAAAAGTGTTGGGGGTTGAATTGTAAAAGATGAAAAGTTTTTTTTGTAAAAGTATAAAGGTCAAAGGGTTAAAATGCAAGAGATTAAAATCTTAAGGTAAAAAGTGAAAAAAATGCAAAAGTTTTTAGAAAAACTCCCAGGCCTATATTACAACATATAGCACAAATTTGTTGGAAATTTATGGTTTGGAAATCAATGGTTTCAGTTAGTCAATAACATACCCTCAAAGTAACTAATAAAGTTTAGAGAAAATGTTTTATTCTAATTAAAAACATTTTTTTCTTACTACAAAAAGCGTTTTCTAAAAAACATCTTAATTTTTATTATAGAAAGTATTTATGAACTTTAAAGAAATCTTTTTTAAAAATAATAATTTATACAGGGAAGTATGACAAGTTTTAATGTGATTTTTTTATAAGTATGAAATGTAAGGGGCTGGAGGAATCTAAAAGAATTTTATTAAGAAACTTTTAGTTAAAAACTTCTGATAATAATTTACATGTCAATGTATATATAAATTTAACTTCAAAGCTTTTTTTTTGGGTCATGCTAGCTGCACACGCCCAAAATTATTTTCACACCCCAAAGCGCCGCGCTATGGCCAAAGCGCGGCGCTTCGATCGACAAAACGTACTTCGATTGACGTTTGAAACATTCGATAGCGCGGCGCTTCGATCGACAAAACGTACTTCGATTGACGTTTGAAACATTCGATACTGTTTGACAGACATAAAGCTGATTATGATGTTTTGTCGTTAACCCTAAGCGCCGCGCTTTGGCCATAGCGCGGCGCTTCGACCCAAATTTTCACTTTTAAAAAGCAAACTACTGATTGAGGTTCTGCTTCAAAGCTCCAAAGCTCGGTCTTCTTCTTCTTCACGTTGTTTACAAACATACGTGGGTATTCGAGTGTTTTGTTGTTTGTTGTTTACAAAAAACGATGTCGTGGTTAAACAACTATATTTTCGGTCAATATTCTGACGAGACAGTTGTTCCTGATTCTTACGAGGGGACCGCTATTTCTGACTCGTATGAGAAACCGGTCTCGTCCAACTTGAGGGAGGCAGAGGTTGTATCTGGCATTCATTATCGTGATAACACGGTGACGCTGGATTTGAATACCCCTGTGGAGGACCCTTACGCACAACAAGGTTATTCGAATTTCGGTTACGGTGGCGGGTACAGCTTTGTACAGCAGGAGCTGTCCGATCCGGTCCCGTCTACCAGGTTGGGCCGCGCGTCAGTTTCTAGCATGCAGATCACCCGTCGCTTTGATGTTGGTCTGAGGTTTAGGGGCGGAAACGGGCTGATTTGGCAGCCGGAGCCGGTGCCGGAGGTCATCCCGGTTGTTATTGAGGTGAGGCCTGGAGTGTTGGCCCCTCCTGGTGTTCAGGCAGCCGCTCGGCAGGCTCAGCTACAGGCTCTGGGACTCGATGAGTTCCCGGGCCAGCCTCAGGCTGAGGCTCAGGCTGAGGCTCAGCCTGAGGCTGAGCCTAGAGGATCCGGCTCAGGAGGAGCATATCGAGGAGATCCCGGTACCACCAGTTCAGCCAGCTCCTGAGCCGCCACAGTACCCGCAGCACGTTTACGCTGACCTGCCTCCGGTAGCGCATGAGGTGGCTCGGGACTTCGACCGGCACCTCAGACGCCAGGCCGCACGCCAGGACTGGATCATCGAGACGCTCGTTTCTCTACGAGAGCGCGCTGGGTTGCCTCCACTTCCCCTCCCACCGTCCCCACCGCACGAGGATTAGTATCTTAGTTTGTTTGTATAGTGTTTTGTTATGTATTATGCAGTCAGTTGTACCTTTTTGTTTTGTATGTACAAACTGATACATATATATATTGCAGTTAATCTTCTATTTACATCACGTTGGTTTTGGATTGTTTACGTTTAATTCTTATGGTTTTCTGTACAATTTATTTAACGTGTTCGTTTAATTTAACAAAATAAACTAGGTTAACAGTTTATAAAGACGCACTTATATTATATACGTTCTATAAAAATAATGACGTAAAAAACGTAATTATAAAACAACGTATTATAAAACTCAAATACAATTTTTTCCTCCAAAAAACACTACCAAACTAACCCACATCCCACCTATTTAAAAAAAAAACAACACAAATTCCAGCCAACGCTTTTTGTCTTTTTGCACACTCAAAGCGGGGCGTCCTTGTCTGTTGACTTGGGCCAAAGCGCCCCGCTATGGCCAAAGCGGGGCGCTTTGAGTGTGCAAAAAGACAAAGGCCGTGTGCGAATAGACGAAGCCTTTTTTTTTTCATGTCAAGATTCCGAAATCAAATATATCTTATAAATCAATTAGATATCTGTCAGGTGTCAGAAGTTTGGTTTAGTTTGAAAATTGTGGCTCGATATGCCACTGGTTGTATATTGTAACACTTGCTGCTCTTGTACATTAATCTATCTAGAATCTTACTAGTTCGGTGTTTATAAGAAAACCTTTCTGTTAAATAACATGCAAGCACCATGCAGATTTTTAATTAATTCCCTAAATAGATAATTAAGATAATCAAATCTGGAATTTAAAAACTTAAGTAAAGAATACTCTTTTTTTTCTTCTTATAATTTATACATACTTAATTCAAGTACTGAAAACAAGAATTTAAACATAAAGAACATGCAAATCCCAATTACCAAGAATTTTAATAGTCCAAACCAGTTTTTCTTGTCCATTCAGTTGAATATTGTGGTTGTTGTTCTAACCATGGCCAAAACCCTGAGTGATCTTCCAGGCCAACAAACATATTGCACAAGCTTTCGTCTTTATTGTTAACCGGTTGATCAAGTTTAAGGGCATGAGGATGATTATGATGATGATCATATTCGGGTCGTGATGATGAGTTGTGGAAGATCTGATGATGGTGGTGATGATGTTGTGACGATATCGGGCTATCTGGTACCGGTGTTTTTGAAATGTTTAGTTTGATCTCAGAACTGTTTTCACTTTTGTTGCTGCAAGATCCTTCTGTTTCTTTGATGTTGAGGTTGATTGATTCGGTTGGTTCCTTGTTCTTGAGTGCCATTATCTGTAACTTTGCAATTTTGAGTAAATTCACAACAGGAACATGTTAATTTTGTGACGGATGGATTTAATTTGTTGCTATATTTATGTTTAAACTGTGTACTCACCGAAGGTAGATTGAGTAAATTAACAAAAAAATTTTTTTTGCTAAAATAATGTGTGCATATCGGGTGAGGTTCAAATGAGAATTCATATATTTCGTGGGACCGTGATTACTCGGTCAAAAACCAATCAAAACCTATTTTTACGCTACAATTATTAAAAAAAATTACATGTTTAAGTTTACATACATTCGTAAATAAATAAAAAATTATACATGTGTAAGTTTTTACTATTTACATATGTGTAAAAAATGTTAAGAGTAATTTAGAGAGGAGTGATGATTTAGTTGGTGAGTAAATTCTTATGTTAACGTTGTATTTTAATAATATAGTATTGGGTGTAAAAAAATTGGTTTTGTTTGTTTGTTTTTTTTTTCAAGTTTTCTTGATTGTCATAAGTGTTAAATATTATCAAAGAAAACCCTTAGGAAACATGACCTCCTCAAGGGAAAACCATAGGTAATCTTTTCATAATGGGACCGATCATTAAACCAACCGCTTTATTGGTCTACCAGTTGGACGGATCTGCTCAGTTTCAAAAATTAGATAATATCATAAATAACAAAATATAGTCTATAACATTTTGAAAAGAAAAAAATAAGTATATTGTTCAAGATCGTAAACTCAAATACTTAATCAGATCGGCGGGCTTTCCGGTCCAACCAGTCCGATTTAGTTACTAAAATAGCAACCAAGAGACTACAACTCTATTCCTAAAAGAACACTCAAATATAGTACCCTCATACCACAAGATTAGAGAAGACACTTTCACTTTAATAAACACTTGCATAACAAAACCTAAACCGCACAGACAAAGCTGACAGATCCACATACAAGCATTTCAAGGGATGAAAAGTCAAGAAATACGTGCAATATGCAGACGCATAAATAATAAAATAATGATCGTACTAAAAATTGCGTAAATGTATTTCAAGTCCGTATTAAAAGTTAGTACCCATAAATGTTTAAAATTAATAAAAAAAACATCCATGACTTGCGAAAGTCCACACCTAAAAGTGTGACATATTGAAATTTGGAGATCTAACAAAACCTTTATAATTAAGGAATTGTACTTTATATAATTTTGTGTGAGTGTGAATATTTTAATTTGATTTGTCATGACAATTTTCTCCGGCTAATGTTTATCATTCTACATTTTTAGTGTGTAAATATGTCACAAAATAAGTAGAATTGACTATTGAGCTATGTTTGTTGCAGTGATGATAATGCATTTGAGTAACTCAAGCACAAGCTTTATTTAATGACTTAGTTTTGCTATTCAAAAAAGAGTAACGTACAGCTTATTCTGTTTATCTTCTATCTGGAAGTAATTTCATTATTTACAATTATTTTATAAATTGGTTTGTTTGTATTTAATGACTTCAAGATTTTTGTGGTCATGTTCAGGGTCGACTCAGCTTTTCTAAAGACGATGGATTCTAAACCTGATATATCTATTTTGCTTTGGATTCTAACTAACATGTGAGGATATGATAACACATATTTTATATAAGGTTTCTAAAAGACACAAAATCACACATCCACATTCAACAATATGAATTGAGTTAATTACGCGATTACCTCGGCATGAAGTTTGTGATTTTGAGATAGAAGGGAATCATTTTGAGCTTTGATAGCTTCAAACTGCTTCTTGAGCACATCATAATCCTTTTCCAATTGCTTGGTTTTCCATCTTGCCCTTCTGTTTTGAAACCAAATGGCAACCTGTCTTGGTTGCAGCCCAAGTGCCTTTGCAAGCTGCATTTTCCTCTCTGGATCAAGCTTATTCCCCAAAGCAAAGTTTCTTTCAAGTGTTTTCACTTGTTCCATGTTTAATCTTTTCTTTTTCTCTCCACCAATCAATCCATCATCCGATCCTTCATCATCACCATTGTTGGTTTCTTGATCGCAAACATCCGCGGCATACGGCATTGATCTTTTGTCTAAGAATGAGGCAACTGATCCTGCATTTATTGATCCAGATGGTTGGTTATATATAAAAGTTTCAACTTTGTTGATAACCCATGTGTGGTGACATTTTTAGGAACATTTTGTGCCCTAAAACACTTCTTTGAGTTGTACTGTACAACTAATTTTGTGCCCTAGTGCATCATTTAGTTGTACCGTACATTTTAAGTTTTAACCATGCATCAAGTTCAATCAGTATCATGCACTAATAAATCAAGATGGTGAAACTATGAAAGGTAAAGTTCTGAACTTTGTCAAAGACCCATTTGGGGGGTGTCATCAGAAACATTTTTGCCATAGTGCATCATTAAGTTGTAGTGTACAACTCATGTAGGGATCAGGTTGAAGCATTTTTTCTTTGCTTGGTAACAAAATGGAAAAGGATCAAGAATTTTGAAGCACAGACCACTAGTGGTGGTGATCAGAATTCCAAGTTAAAAGAGTTAACTTTTTATATGGTGGCATCAGAACATTGACCCACTTATGCATCAACAATTGTACAGTACAACTTAACGAATGCATGAGAATCAAGATTCTTATGGCTTTCTTAATTCATATGGTATCATAGCATTAGCAGTTATAAAACTTCATAGATCTTTAGAGAGAATATCTTACCATTAAAGTCTTGAGTATTGCTGCAAGGTTGGAGAATTGGAGAAAGAAAATAAGGGGTTTGATGGTCATCTTCATGAGAAGCTTGTAGCATGAAATTGGTTGGGAAGAAGGCCATTCCAGTGCAAGTCATGACCTGCCAAGCTAGATCTAGCTTGCTTTCATAAGTTGACTCATCATATTTGTTCACAAGTAATTCTTCCTTCTGGCTTTACAATTATGCTTTGAGAGAGATCTAGGAGGTGTGTGTTTGTGTGTGTGTGAGAGAGGGGGAGGGAGAAGGAGAGGGAAAGGGAGAGACTATATAATTATATATGCAAATATATTTCTTGTAGTTGGCATTTAAAGAAAATTATCATAATCAAGTGAGAAGGAAGAGACATTTCCTTTTTTGTTGTGTTGCACAGCTTTGTATACCTTATCACATGTTTTAGGATATTTTTGATCATTTATACCAATGAACTATGTTAAATTGTTTAGTCCTTCCCATTTTTCTAGTTACTTTTTAACTAAAACTATCCAATATTGTTTATCAATATAATCTAAACCCTCAAATTCTATTTTTATCACGAGTTACCTAATTATAGATAAAAATATATGAATATGGTACTTGATATAAAATAGGGTATGCTATACATACGCCACTAACAATCTAATCCACACCGTTTTTAAACGACCGTTTGAAGGTTAAGACTTGTGTCATTGTCCTCTACTTTTACGTACTTTTAAACGGTTGTTTGACGATTCGTCGCACGACTGTTTGAAAGTAAGGGTTTGTGTCATAGCCCAACCCACCTAATCACTTTTAAATGATCGTTTGAGTTTTTTGTCGAACGACTGTTTGAGTAGCATATGATTAGTCGGCCCTTTATATTATGTGACAAAAACAAGTTATAAGAAATTTGTGGAAAATACTTGGTGAAAATTGTTTTCATTAAGCTTTCATATTAAGTTATGGAAATTTCATATATATGAAATAATCAGTGGATGTAATATATAGTTGAAAAGGTTTCGGGGACGAAACCTCTTTAAGGGGGGTAGACTTGTAACACCCCAAAAACGGGTTTGGTAATCAAACCACGTTAATACTAATGACTTGGTAAAATACCGTTAGTGGTAAAATTTAACCCGGTGAATATTAGGATAAGAAATAAATAATCCTAATATTAACTAAAAGGTGAATAAAAGCTTCTAATGGAGTGAAATTTATAAGAGGCCGAGTAACGAGATTTAAAATAAACTTAGTCATAGATTTCCCGAACCCACTAATTTAACTAAGAATGTTTAACCTAGTTAATAAGTGGGGAATATTGTTAGAAATAAGTAGGTTGTGCCCTACTTAATTAACTAACCAAACATGAGGGAGCAAAATGGGGTAACTTGAAAATGGTTTTATTAAACTAAATAAAATAACACAACACACACACACAAGAGTGTGTGGTGCGTGTCTGGATCGAGCTCAGGGGGCTCCCATGGAGCCAAAAACCCTAATCCACATATAATCATCAAATTGAAGGATCAAATGAAGCTCAAATTCACAACCGAACGTGAATTAATGATCACCCGAACAAGAGGATCATAAGGTATGTAAAATCTTGATGTTTGGTGAAGTTGTAAGAATTTGATAATCATCCTAATCGCGAATTAGGCATGGATTAGAGAAGCTATGGCTAGATTAGTGATGTATACTTGCTTAGGAACGAAACCCTAAGTGAAAATCATACATAACATGCTATGGATTGATGGATTTGGTGAATTAACACACTTAGATAAGTGGGTTGTGATGTTATGATGAAATAGATGATATAGATATGCTTAGAATCATCATGCATGTTCAGTAATCAGGAAATACTTAAACAATTTGCAAGTTTGAGTATTTGATCATAAGTGACAGTGGTGAATTTTGATGTTAATCTTGGTAAAAATAACTAATTATGAACTAGTTGTAAATGTGTAAAAATGTATGCACATTAGGTGTTTGTTAAAATGCCTAAATGAAAACTAAAGTGTTGAAATTAGAGTGAAAATGTGTATTTGAATAATATGGCAAGTTATATGAAATATGAAACAAAGAAGAGTTCTAATCATCATGTTGATTTGAACTAATGTTATAAATCATGTGATCGAAAGTAGTTAACTTTAATAAGTTAAGTTAACTAATCAT
This sequence comes from Helianthus tuberosus, assembly GCA_030545235.1. Classification (NCBI taxonomy): domain Eukaryota; kingdom Viridiplantae; phylum Streptophyta; class Magnoliopsida; order Asterales; family Asteraceae; genus Helianthus; species Helianthus tuberosus. The sequence goes on from CM060451.1 coordinate 194,665,047, forward strand.
GAAGTCGAATAGTAGTTTCGACTTATGAAATAAGTGAGATGGAATAGTCGTGAATAATTATGACTAATCTAACCATCTTACAATTTACAATGATAATTTGAGGATTAACAAGCTAGGTGAAAGCTTGGGAACGAAGCGGGTCAAACGAAACAAGAATGACGGAAAAGCATAATTTGGAAGTAAGGTAAGTATAGCTTACACTAGTCATATATTTTAGAATGTTCTTTAGTCGTATTAATTACGAATAAGATAAATGCCTAATCGAGATATGATGTTCCGGCGTGTAGTCGTACAGAACAAGTTAACCAAATAGGATAAGAAACCGTATTGATGGTTAAAAATGAGTTAAATCGGTAATTCGATCATGTTATGACGAATGAAATATGTACTTTTAAAGGTTACTATATAAGGTAAATCATGATAACCAATAAGGGTAAAATTGTAATAGATGTCATCTCGCTAATAATTGGTCATTTAGACCAAACGGGTCAAAAGGTGAAATTATCACCCTTTGACAATATCGACTAATGGGTTGTCGAGTTGTATGATTTTAGGGAATAAATAACACATGGATGTTTACAACGCTATCACTTAGCAGCCACTAAGGCAAGGTATTGAAACGGGTCAATATATTGATCCGAGCCAGGTATGTATAATAACACAACTCATCATGTAGAATTTGGAGTTCTATAAGAGTTAGACAAGGTTAAAGTATAGATATTCGGTTATCTTTTAGGTAAACCGAATAAATTGAATTATGTTTATGGTGTTTTAGAAGCACATGGGTTACAAACAAGAATTATAGTTAAAAGGTAGGATTTTGAGTCAAACAAGTATTTAAAGGTCCTTGTAGTAAAAGAAGGATGAAAATTGACCAAATTGCCCTTGTAAGCTAATTTGAACGAACGACCCATAAAGGTGGTTCGGAAACAAGTTTTATGATTAAATAAATGCTTAGAATGAGTATAGATAGTGAAGGATGTAAATTCTTGGGTCGAAAGACTTTATATGAGTCTTTGCCGTAAAATGATAATCCGAGGGGTAAAAACTCGGAACCTATAGATATCTACATTAAATCCAACGCACATATAGATGTGGTGGAAGATAACTTGATACGAAATGTAGGAATAAGATGCTAGAAATGAATGAATGCGATTTCAAGTTTCAAAGTGTCTAAATACCCTTAACGGGTCAAAATAAGCATACGAGCGAAAACGGGTTTAAATTGGGTAATAAACGTATGATTAGAACCTAATATGGTAGGTAACATTAATTTGAAGAAGTGTATGTGATATATGGATCAAACAAATATGTTTGTTTGATAAAATACATAAACGGGTTAAAAGTCGATAAAAAGGTAACGAGTCGAAGGCTTAGAAGTCTCAAAATTTATTATGTTTGATGTTGGATTTTAACTCCATATGATGGAAAATTAAATTACGGACGCGTAGGAAAAAGAATCGGGTAAAACGGATTAAAAACGAGAGAGTTATGCTCGTTTACGTGAAATCGGGTCATGCTGGGTATGTACAGCAACAGTTAAGCAATATTCTGCGAAAAAGGGGGCTAGGCGTCACGCGACGCCCCCCCTGAACTTGAAAAATGTTTAACCTTGTTTGTTTGACCCATATAACTTGTTTAAACTTGTTATTTAACTATCAAAACTAACTTTTAAGTTGGTTTTGATCATAGGTGATTGCCAAGAGTGCCCGGATGAAGATCAAACTCGATGAGGAACGAACACGATAAATTACAACACTCGAGATTAAAGCTTCCGCACGACGTTACGTCATACTTTTTAAATGACGAACTTATTTATATTATGTTGAAAACTTTTAAGTTGTAAAAGTTTTAGATTACTCGTATTTTCTAAGGATACTTAATCGTAATTACATGTTTCATTTCCGTAAACTATACTAAAACCTTAAAATGATAACAAGGGTGTTACAAGTTGGTAATCAGAGTTCATGGTTAAAAAGTAAAGTGTGTTCGGTTCGAGGCTTGATTGCAAATCCGGTAAGTACATGTATATCAAAGGTTTAGTATGATTAAAGTGTTGAGAACAACACATATGGTTATCGTGTAATACACGTTACACCAATAAAAACGATATAGAATAGATATAGTCAACGAAATTACACGCATTGATGCGTATAGTAGAAAATCCTTGTATTATAATACGGGCATCCTTTAATGTTGAAATTACTAACTGTTGTATATGTTTTTTATTGAAGGACACTCGCATATGAAGATAGCGAGAGTTTAACAAATCATGGATTTGACAGACGAACGGTCCAAAGTATGACAAATAGAGCACGCTCACCAAGGACCTAAATCGCGCAACGATTGCAAATAAGTTAATGGAAAGGGGAGCCTGTTAGAGCAAGCATTATCAGGTGCACGTTTTAAATTATTGTATAAATAGTAATATGCAACAAATACGTAGAGATTGAAAGTTGCATATGTAGATTGAAAACTTGGAAAAACCTGAATAGAAAACCTATTCGGGATATTGTTTCCAAGAAAAACAAATAGAGGCATTACTTACATGTGGTGTAATGTGAAAATTATAAAAAGGTCATGTATACCAGGTGTTGATCGCTTACTCTGGCCAAGTAAGTAGTGAACACGTGGTACCATGAACTTCTTATGATGGACACATTTATGTCCGATGTAGTAAGGGTGGGGTGAATGGGACTAACTTAAAAAGTACCCAAATGAATCAAATGAGCAAAATATTTGATAATAATGTAAACGCACAGCCGGGTGACGGAAGCGTATTACATTAGGATGATGAGCCCGAGTGAAGGGACAAATATTAATGTAAAATGATTAAGGTATGCAATTGGGAGGGGTGTGCTTACATGTAACACCCGTTCTTGTAATTCAAGGTTTAACGTATATTTTACGAAAACAATCATGTAATTAAGATTACATATATATCGGAAATACGAGTTTATTAACACTTTTACAAATCACAAGTTATTCGACATGACGTGATCAAATTCGTCGTTTAAAAATTTAGACGATGCAATGTGCGGAAGCATGTAACTATATCGTGTTCGGTTCTTCGTTGAGCTTGATTGTCTTCTGGCATGCAAAGAGTACCTACATTTCATAAACATGAAATGCTTTAGTCATACGGGGATTAAAATATGTCTAAACAAATCCGGTAATGAATATGAAAGGAGAAATCCCAACGTTAATCTCTTGCTATCAAAACAAAAAAATTCAACCTGGTCTCCACCGTAACTTACGGTGTCACCGTAAGTTACGGTGGCCTCTGAAATGATATTCCCCCACCGTAACTCAGGGGTGTTTCACCGTAACAATAACAGCTCCACCGTAACTTACGGTGGCACCGTAAGTTACGGTGGCCCCTGCATCCAACCTTTCCATTTTGCCGTTATTTGACACGAAAACTTTCGTATCTTTCAATACGCTTATCCGTTTGACCTACCGTTTCTTCCTACGTGTTTGCAATGTGATTCTCCATCAAATGGATTTAAAATCCGACTTCCGGATTAACAAATTTATAGAGTTTTAAGCTTTTAGCTTAAACTAGAATTTACCCATTTTAACCCATTAATGTATTTATCAAACAAACTTATTTGTTTGATCCCAAATTCTCGTGAATCTTCTAATTTCTATATCGTCTATCATATTTGGCTCAAACCATGGGTTTCCTACGCATTTTAAACCCGCTTATACTCAAGTGCTTATTTTGACCCATTAGGGGCATTTAAGCACTTTTACGCATAACTCACACCCATTTCTTTCTATCTTTTTATTTCCACATTAGTTATCAAATGACCTTCCATCACATCTATATTTGTGATGGTTTTAATGTGACGATCTATCTAATCCGAGTTTTGCCCTTCGGATTATCTATTTACGGCAAAGACTCATATAGAGTCTTTTGACCAAGGATTTACATCTTACGCTACTATACTTATTCTAAGTATTAACTTGATTATAAAACTCGTTTTCAAGCGACTTCTAATGGTTGTTTACTTAATTTTGCTTACAAGGGCGTTTTGGTCATTTTTAACCCTTCTTTTACAACGAAGGGCTCGCTTAAGCCATGTACGCCCAAAATCTCATTTTTAACCAAATCTTATTTTCAAAAAACTCTGTCTATAATTTAAATCCTTCGGTTTACCTTTTTAGGTAACCGAATGTCCTTTTTACTTTGCCTAACTCTCATAGAACTTCAAGTTCTAATTTATGAGTTTATCTATAATACGTACCTGGCTCGGATCAACTTATTACCCGGTTTTAATACCTTGCCTTATAATTGCTAATTAAGAACGATGCGGGTATCTATTGGATATCTATTCCTGTAAGCATATAACTCGACAAAAGAATCATTAGTCGATATTGTCAAAAGGTGATGTCTACACCCTTTTGACCCGTTCAGCCGAAATGATCGTTTATCTATGCGAGATGATATTTATTATCGTCTCATCTACTTGACTCGTTCCGTTTAACACCGTACGGTCATTTTACTTATAAACCGTTTATTGCTTTCGACATAATATGACCAAATTATCGATTTACTTCTTTTTAACCATTATTATGGTTTCTTTCTTCTTTGATTATCTTGTTCCGTTCGACTACACGACGGGACATCATATTTCGATTGTTTAGATATCTCATTCGTAATTTATATGATAAGAAAATATTCAACAATTTAAGACTAGTGTAAGCTATACTTACCTTGCATCCGAAATATGCTTTTTCCTTCATTCTTGATTCGTTTGACCCGCTTCCTTCCCCAAGCTTTCACCTAGCTTGCCAAGCGTCAAACTATCATTGTAATTGTAAGATGGTTAGGTTAGTCATAATCATTTACAACTTAACCATCCTACGTTTTTATGTCGAATTTATCATTCGATCTTACACTTGGTCGGTTTGACTTTTTAAAGTCAATCGACTTATTAAATGCACATTTGTTTTATTGAATTTCACTTAGGCATTTCGTCCGAACCTTTAACGAACTTCAAATTTTACACACTAACTACTAGGTAACATGATTTCAAGCATCTATATCATGATCTTAACATCAATCCTTTTATATCATACTATCCCATTTCATGAGAAGTATGATACTAAACCCAATTTCATGGTTTAATCAAACACTTTCTATTTGATATCATGCATGTTGATTCTAAGCATAGCTATATCATAAATTTTATCATAACATTAAAACCCACTTATCTAAGTGTGTTAACTCATCAAGTCATTCAATTCATAGCATGTTATGTATGATTTTTCACTTAGGGTTTCGTTCCTAAGCAAGTATACATCATTAATCTAGCCATAGTTTCTCTAATCCATGCCTAATTCGCGATTATGATGATTATCCAATTTTTACAACTTCACCAAACATCAAGATTTTACATACCTTATGATCCCCTAGCTTGGGTGATCATTAATCCATGTTCAATTGTGAATTTAGGCTTCATTTGATCCTTCAATTTGATGGATTTGTTGAAGGTTAGGGTTTGGCTCCTCTTGGTCGCCCCTGGTCGATCTCCACACACACCCTTAGTGTGTGTATTATGTGTTATTACTTGTTTTAATTAAAACAAGTTTCCCATTTGGCAAGTATTAGTCCCTCATGTTTTATTTTGATCAATTGAAGCTACAACTTACCATTTATCACTTAGCCACATACTGGTAACTAGGTTAATTATCCCTAGTTAACTTATTAGGTTCGGGAAGTTATAACCCGTTATATTTTAAGTCCCGTTAATTTGGCCTTTTTATATATACTTTGTTTTCTCAAAGTATTTATTCCCCTTTTTAATTAATATTAGGTTTATTATTTGAGTCCTAATATTTACCGGGTTAATTTTACCACTAACGGTATTTTACCCGTCTTTACTATTAACGTGGTTTGATTTCCAAACCCGTTTTCGGGGTGTTACATTACACTCGAACCCGGAGAATGCAAATATGACTCTTAACGGGCCGATTTTGTAAAACACCAAATTTGAGAACAAAGTAGGAATATAAAAGCGAAACGAAGTCATAATGCATACCGTAAGGGTTGCAATAATAACGACTTCGGTAAAACACCCGGTTGGTGGGTAAGGATTTAAACGCGTGCGTGGACCGAGAAACGGGAACTCGAATGGAAGTTAAAAGACTCGGGTTTTGAGTCATAACTAGAAGACGACAAGATAAAGTAAATAGAAATTTGAAATAAATTATGTTCAACTATTTTAAAGTTGAACGGGTCGAATATAATATCATGCCGAACGGCATGAGTAAACGCAAGCGGGATAAAGGTAGCGTTAAATGCAAAAGAGTAATGAGCCCGGTAATGGGACATAACCAAATAAGAATATATGTAAACTGGATAATGGTGAGCATAAGATAAACCGACGCATAAATGACGTGAGAAGTCATAAAGTCGGAAAATTTTCTGAAAGGAAACGAATGCAGCCTTAGACTACGGTCAAGGTCAAAGAAAATACCAAGGCGAAAATAAATGATTCTCCAAACAAAAACAGAGTTCCTTGACACCAAACATGTATTTTAAGAATGACATGAGTTAAGAATGATCTACGGGATCAACATAACCTTTGTGGTTATAAACAATGGAAAGGTCTACGAGACTAAAACGACCCACGAGTCATGACTAGAAAGAAATAGATTAAAAGGACCTCGCCTTAAAGAGGTGAAAGTTTAATAAAATAGCCTATAGACTAAGTGATAAAACCTACGGGTTAATTAGACAAAGTGAGGGAATAAATGGAGAATCCTCGCATAAAACAAAGACTGAAAAAGAAAAAATTTTGGACTGTCAATATCCCGGTATGGATAATTGACAAAGGTTAAAGAGAAGACGCTAAACTAAAACTTCGGTTTTGGTAAGAAATAACGTTTCTACAAAAATGAATTATGATAGACGTATAAACGGTAAACATGAAAGATATAAGTCTTGACACGGATAGGTGCAAGACGATATATCCGAGAAGTGATAATTCTAAAAATAGAAAGTTGATGTAAAATTTGGCATGACGTGACATGATCACGGTCAAGAAGTGTAATGTGAAATATAATCACATTAGAGCCGAGTGATGAATATTAGAGCCGAGTGATGAATATTGCTAAGTTAATTAAACTAGTGGAAATAACGAGATTACATTATTTCAAGTCGCATTAGGTCATGTAAGATACGTAGATGATTAATAACCAAAAGGATATTACCATACTTTTCTGGTAATACTAACAATCGGTTAAAATATGAGAAATGCTTAATTGATTATCGAGAGCAAATGCATGGAGTTAAACTCGACAAGTTATGTAAGAAAAGGTTTCGGGGACGAAACCTCTTTAAGGGGGGTAGACTTGTAACACCCCAAAAACGGGTTTGGTAATCAAACCACGTTAATACTAATGACTTGGTAAAATACCGTTAGTGGTAAAATTTAACCCGGTGAATATTAGGATAAGAAATAAATAATCCTAATATTAACTAAAAGGTGAATAAAAGCTTCTAATGGAGTGAAATTTATAAGAGGCCGAGTAACGAGATTTAAAATAAACTTAGTCATAGATTTCCCGAACCCACTAATTTAACTAGGAATGTTTAACCTAGTTAATAAATGGGGAATATTGTTAGAAATAAGTAGGTTGTGCCCTACTTAATTAACTAACCAAACATGAGGGAGCAAAATGGGGTAACTTGAAAATGGTTTTATTAAACTAAATAAAATAACACAACACACACACACAAGAGTGTGTGGTGCGTGTCTGGATCGAGCTCAGGGGGCTCCCATGGAGCCAAAAACCCTAATCCACATATAATCATCAAATTGAAGGATCAAATGAAGCTCAAATTCACAACCGAACGTGAATTAATGATCACCCTAACAAGAGGATCATAAGGTATGTAAAATCTTGATGTTTGGTGAAGTTGTAAGAATTTGATAATCATCCTAATCGCGAATTAGGCATGGATTAGAGAATCTATGGCTAGATTAGTGATGTATACTTGCTTAGGAACGAAACCCTAAGTGAAAATCATACATAACATGCTATGGATTGATGGATTTGGTGAATTAACACACTTAGATAAGTGGGTTGTGATGTTATGATGAAATAGATGATATAGATATGCTTAGAATCATCATGCATGTTAAGTAATCAGGAAATACTTAAACAATTTGCAAGTTTGAGTATTTGATCATAAGTGATAGTGGTGAATTTTGATGTTAATCTTGGTAAAAATAACTAATTATGAACTAGTTGTAAATGTGTAAAAATGTATGCACATTAGGTGTTTGTTAAAATGCCTAAATGAAAACTAAAGTGTTGAAATTAGAGTGAAAATGTGTATTTGAATAATATGGCAAGTTATATGAAATATGAAACTGTTGGTGCACTTGTGTCTGTACTTTGTCTGTATACAGTCACGATGTAAAACGATGTTCTTTATAGTCTTGTAAGTTTGACCAAGTCAACCATCCTCCTGGTTTGACTTGGCCAAACAGTTAGCTTATGAATGTGATTTGTCTGGCTCGAAGGATGTCTCATCGAAGGATAGTTTAGATCCTTCGATGAGCTCGAAAGTTGGACCTTCGATGGATAGACCTCGATAGATCATCCTTCGAGGTCACTGTGAATCCTTCGGTGGAAGTCTGATCGAAAGATGATCTTTCAATCAGTATTCCTGATCCTTCGACAGGTTTAACATCGATAGATGATCCTTCGAGACATCTATCGGATCCTTCGGTCAGACTTGCTGAGCTGGGTATATATATATACCCATGCAGTGTGTTGTTTTAGGCAGACTTAGAGAGACAGATACAAGAGACAGAAAGATACACTCGAGAGATAGTGAGAGCATTCTGTCAAGAACACACACACACACATTAGAGAGTTTGCAATACAGATTTGTAAACCTTGTGCTTGTAACCGGAACCTTTCATACGCATTAATACAAGTGGTGTTAATCGGTGAACCTTGTGTGTTTTGTGTTTATGCTTGTCTCGACTCGGTTGCACTCTAGCTTGGATTCCGCACTTGCTAGTGTGTTAATATAACAAGGTTAAGGTTTAACCTCATCCTCCACGAGGGACCTACAGAAACAAAGAAGAGTTCTAATCATCATGTTGATTTGAACTAATGTTATAAATCATGTGATCGAAAGTAGTTAACTTTAATAAGCTAAGTTAACTAATCATGAAGTCGAATAGTAGTTTCGACTTATGAAATAAGTGAGATGGAATAGTCGTGAATAATTATGACTAATCTAACCATCTTACAATTTACAATGATAGTTTGACGATTAACAAGCTAGGTGAAAGCTTGGGAACGAAGCGGGTCAAACGAAGCAAGAATGACGGAAAAGCATAATTTGGAAGTAAGGTAAGTATAGCTTACACCAGTCATATATTTTAGAATTTTCTTTAGTCGTATTAATTACGAATAAGATAAATGCCTAATCGAGATATGATGTTCCGGCGTGTAGTCGTACGGAACAAGATAACCAAATAGGATAAGAAACCGTATTTATGGTTAAAAATGAGTTAAATCGGTAATTCGATCATGTTATGACGAATGAAATATGTACTTTTAAAGGTTACCATATAAGGTAAATCATGATAACCAATAAGGGTAAAATTGTAATAGATGTCATCTCGCTAATAATTGGTCATTTAGACCAAACGGGTCAAAAGGTGAAATTATCACCCTTTGACAATATCGACTAATGGGTTGTCGAGTTGTATGATTTTAGGGAATAAATAACACATGGATGTTTACAGCGCTATCACTTAGCAGCCACTAAGGCAAGGTATTGAAACGGGTCAATATATTGATCCGAGCCAGGTATGTATAATAACACAACTCATCATGTGGAATTTAGAGTTCTATAAGAGTTAGACAAGGTTAAAGTATAGATATTCGGTTATCTTTTAGGTAAACCGAATAAATTGAATTATGTTTATGGTGTTTTAGCAGCACATGGGTTACAAACAAGAATTATAGTTAAAAGGTAGGATTTTGAGTCAAACAAGTATTTAAAGGTCCTTGTAGTAAAAGAAGGATGAAAATTGACCAAATAGCCCTTGTAAGCTAATTTGAACGAACGACCCATAAAGGTGGTTCGGAAACAAGTTTTATGATTAAATAAATGCTTAGAATGAGTATAGATAGTGAAGGATGTAAATTCTTGGGTCGAAAGACTTTATATGAGTCTTTGCCGTAAAATGATAATCCGAGGGGTAAAAACTCGGAACCTATAGATATCTACATTAAATCCAACGCACATATAGATGTGGTGGAAGATAACTTGATAAGAAATGTAAGAATAAGATGCTATAAATGAATGAATGCGATTTCAAGTTTTAAAGTGCCTAAATACCCTTAACGGGTCAAAATAAGCATACGAGCGAAAACGGGTTTAAATTGGGTAATAAACCTATGATTAGAACCTAATATGGTAGGTAACATTAATTTGAAGAAGTGTATGTGATATAAGGATCAAACAAATATGTTTGTTTGATAAAATACATAAACGGGTTAAAAGTCGATAAAAAGGTAACGAGTCGAAGGCTTAGAAGTCTCAAAATTTATTATGTTTGATGTTGGATTTTAACTCCATATGATGGAGAATTAAATTACGGACGCGTAGGAAAAAGAATCGAGTAAAACGGATTAAAATCGAGAGAGTTATGCTCGTTTCCGTGAAATCGGGTCATGCTGGGTATGTACAGCAACAGTTAAGCAATATTCTGCGAAAAAGGGGGCTAGGCGTCTTGCGTAGCCCCTAGGCGTCACGCGACACCTACCCTGAACTTGAAAAATGTTTAACCTTGTTTGTTTGACCCATATAACTTGTTTAAACTTGTTATTTAATTATCAAAACTAACTTTTAAGTTGGTTTTGATCATAGGTGATTGCCAAGAGTGCCCGGATGAAGATCAAGCTCGATGAGGAACCGAACACGATAAATTACAACACTCGAGATTAAAGCTTCCGCACGGCGTTACGTCATACTTTTTAAATGACGAACTTATTTATTTTATGTTGAAAACTTTTAAGTTGTAAAAGTTTTAGATTACTCGTATTTTCTAAGGATACTTAATCGTAATTACATGTTTCATTTCCATACATTATACTAAAACCTTAAAATAATAACAAGGGTGTTACACTTATTTTGCACGAAATTTTTTGTAGCAAATCTGTAAGTAAGACCAGTTTCCTACAGATTTGCTACAAATTTGGCTGTCACAAAGAAGACACTTTTCTAGTAGTGTTAGAAATCCTATATATATTTGTATTTTTAGGAAGTTGTGCGTATATATATATATATTGTTTTAATGGCAAAACGTTTATATAAATATGAAAATCGGGCCAATAAGGAGTTTTTTTTAAACGGTCAATAAATCCTCCAAATGGATTACTGGCAAAATTTACCACATCGAGATACACTTGCCTTTCGAACCGGGAAAAACCCTCGTCTAGGGCCAAAGCCCGTGAACACTCCTGAAGGCACGACAGTGCGGTGATGTAAACAAAAGGTCTCCCCATTACCACTCCATCACTAGCTTATTGGCGCCAACAAGGAGTTATAACACCTAAACCAAAGAAGAGTTATGACATTACATCATACATATTAAAATTGCGTCATCGCTCCCAATTTATTACATGGAATTTTGACCTAGTATTAATCCAAAGGAAAAAAAGTTATATTTTATATCTTCTACCATTTAGCATAAGACAAACTTTTGTTGTTGAGTTCTTTGTCGTTTCTAGTCTTCAAGATATGCCAAAAGGCAGTTAAAATGATCGGCGCCTAAACAAAAGAAGGGTTACATCACTACATCAAACATATTAAAATTACGTAGTTTGAAGTACATCATTGTCTCAAAAGTAAAGTGGGTAACGGGGAAAAAACTTTGCTTTGGTTAGATACCTGGGCAACTTTTAGTCCACTAAAAGACGAGTATCCGCTCATATACGAGTTAGCGAGAAACAAAAAAGGAACAGTGTTGCAAAGCTACAAGTTAAATCAAGGCGGGAGGATGTGGGACTGGCAGTGGCGAAGACCGCTCAATTGTGATGAAGAAAGGATCGAGATGGCTAGTCTAAATGCACTATTACTACAACAACAACCAGGGTATGGGGAAGACCAATGGAGGTGGAAGGAGAATGTGATGCAGGGCTTCTCGGTGAAGGATATTAGAAGAGAGTTGGGCGGGACTTTGAACCTAAATAGCGAACCTAACTGTCTAGAATGGAGCAGAATTGCAACGCCAAAAGCACACTTATTTGTATGGAGGGCTGTGGAAGAGAAGATCCATACGATGGATGCGCTAAAAAGGAGGGGGTGCAGGTCAGTTCGGATACCTGTAAGGTTTGTGGATTGTCAACAGAAACGACAAGCCACTTATTTATTCAATGTCCATATTCAAATCGGGTCTGGATGAAGCTATGGGCTTGGTTAAAAGTGCCGGCTAAGGATCATCAGGAGATGCTTTGTTCAAGAATTCAAGATAGAACAGATTGGCCGAAAAGAAAATCTAAAATAATTCATGCCATTTATCTCCTAACTGTTTGGATAAACAGAAACAAAAAGGTTTTCAATGACGAAATAACGGACCCGAACAAACTAGTAGAAGAGATCAAAGAGGAGTCGTTTGACTGGATAAACAAGAGATCAAGATTTCAAAGAATAACATGGCTCGAGTGGAGCGAGTTCTCGTTCCTGGAATGATGAAGAGTATACAGTTTGTTTGTTTGTTTGTCTTCCTTGATGTATTGTTATCTTGATTTCCTGGGTTGTACTTTTCAGTTCTATAGCACCTTGCTATGTGCCGGATTTTGAGGTGAATAAAAGTTCCGTTGTTGTTCAAAAAAAAAATAATATAATTTTGGATTTAATGATGCATGGCTTTCTCAAAAATTGAAGTATTCTAAACACATTTGAGATTAGAAAAGTGATAACTTTTTTTGGTTTACATTTACAAAAAAGTTCAAATGTGAAATTGCATTGCTGTAATGCTCCAATTATTTGATGGAAAATTGGATTATTTAAGAGTAATGGACATGTAAAAAAATTAACTAGTTTTAAACCCATAAGAGAATTATGGATGAAAAGGTTACAAGGGCAATATGGGTATTGTGGCATGGGGTATTAAAGGTGGGGTGTGCGTGGGTCGGTTTGAGTCGGTTTTGACAAAAAACCATAACAATAACCATAACCGCGATGTCAGTTATTGGATAACCATAACCGATCAGTTTTGGTGGTTATTGTTATTCGGTTTTGATGGTTATAGCGGATCGGTTATGGGTGGTTAACCGTGTATTTAGCTTAGCTAAAAATAGCTTAATTGTTTTCACATGTAATAAATTGTTATTGCATATTTGTACATAATAGTATGTTACATAGTATAAAAAATACATATAATCTATAATATTAATACCAATTATTATCGAATATTCAAATAAGTGATATGATACATTACATAAATTCAAATAAACATTCAACCAAAACCATAAAATAATATGAAAAACCCGTAAGTACTAAAAATCCTAAGTAAAAAACATCAAATATTAAAAATATGGTGAAAAGTCCTAAATCCTACAAAGATTTATTATATGTTGGTTCGGTTCGGTTATGGTGGGTATGGAAAAAATGATAACCATAACCGACACGCTACTTTCGGTTTACAAAAAAACCATTAACCGACCCACCGATTTTTTATTTGGTTCGGTTTTCGGTTAATTCAGTTATGGTTCAGTTAATTCGGTTTTTTGCACACCCCTAATTAAAGGTTTGGGGAAACCCTAATCACCATAGGAAATTTAGAGAAAGAAAGTTAGAGAGAGAGAGAGAGCACTCGGATTACCACGTTCTATGGTTTACGAACTATTTGCAAAAGAGTAAATTTAACAGCTGAGACCCCTTCCGTCTATGCCTTTTCCTGCCATATCAAGTCTTACCCCATCTAGTCTTCGGGCACCGATTCACACTCCTAAACTACTTGTCATCACATGTGGTCTCAAACAACCCAAATCATTGGAAAATGAAACACTAAATCATCGGAACCTACCTCATTTTCGAAGAACTACCAGAGGTTGTACTTTTTTGTCACCGCCGCCGATGCAAGGTTTTTGTGCCATTATCGTCGTCTCCATCAACAACCATCGCTAAAACCTTAAAGAGTCAACATGATCCCGACCTTGAAACCTTTTCAGCGATTGGATAAGCCGGCGGTGGTAGAGTTGATCTCCGGAAAGTGGACATCAACTATCAAAGTGCTTTCCGGTAGCTTTCATGAAGAATGAATTTGGTGGGCGATGGCGATGGAGTGGTGCTAACCGGAGAATGGTAATGGTGGTAAGAGAGAGAGAGAGAGAGAAAGAGAGAGAGGTAAGGTGGGATGGGATGGGTTTTATTTATTTTATAAATTAAGACTTTTTAAACAAGAGTATTTTGGTCTTTTAACAAAAATAGAACAAAACTATTGGATGGTTAAAAAACTGGATGAAAACCGCAAGATTTGTAAACCTTGATGGTCAAGATGAAAAAGAAAAAGAAAAATTCAATTTGAATGAAAGTTGCAAATGTGACAAAACATCATGGACGAAATGACACTTTACTCTTAGTATTAATAAAACCTAGGTTTACTCTTACTATTAAAAAACCAAGGTTTTAGTTAAACCCATTAAGTTTCGATTTAATTTAGGCCCATTAAACAATTAAATCCATATTTCAATTAATCCCATTTGCCAAATATTGTTTTAAATTACACTTTTACACCCAATTACATAAGGTGGCGAGTGGCGGCAACACAAAAGGCCAATTGACGATTGAAGCTTTGAAGTGGGAAGAAGGGCTAGGGCTAGGGCTGATAAACAGACAATTGGAAAAAAAGAAGGGGCTCGATAGTAGGATTGAAAGCTTAAAGTTGGACGAACTCTAAACTTAGCGATTCAACAACGTAGGAAGGCTACGATTTTTAAGAGGTGTGATTATATTGCAGGGGACAAAATTTTCTACTTCCCCACATCCCTCAAATTATAATGTTTTACCAGCATTTTAATCTTAAACACTACCACCATTGTAATCTTAAACATTTCATTGATTCATGGCTAGAAACCCTTCACACGCATACTAAAAAGGACATTTTATATATGAACACACATACTGATATGTTGAGAACCTTATTTTTATTTAGTGGTGATAGATTATTCCTTAGTGATTAGTGAATACACTATGATAGTTTCTTTCACTACAATTACCGATAAATATGTTGTAGTTTAGATATTAGTAAAAAAATAGGTTAATACCTTATGAAAATTGTACACCTTAGTTACGTTAAAAATTAATCTCCTGTTAATAGTTAATAGTGGTTCAACGACCGAGTTTGTATCATGTAGATAATAGCTCGACCTTTTGATTCGATAACATTACAGGTTGGATGACTCCAATATGATGTCGAATACGAGTGAAGCTAATTACTTGTATTCAATTTGAGTCAGCTTTTGCCTAGACAATTTTTTTTTTTTTTATGTTATGTTCTTTTATGTTTTTGTTTTTACAAGTCTCAAATAAGAATTAAGAAGTTAACACAATCAAATAGTATCCAAATCAGAAATGACAAGAATACCAAATTATCAATATTCAGGCAAAGCTAGCTTGGACAGTTAGGTTGGATCGTTTATTCAGCCACTTACAATGCATTATCCGAATGAGCCAGTATTAACCTACTAATAGTTTCTTAATTATTAGAACATGTGTTGCAAAGCAGTTAGTATTTTGTTTTTAATATTTTGTTTAATATACTTAACATTGGTAAAAAACAACAATAAGTATTTATATTATGTATAAAAATGATATTAAATACGCTGTATATAACGGTGAAAAGAGTTTTTTTTTACGGTTTGTCATAGTTTAAAATTGATTGAAGTACAAGTTTGTATTTTTCGGAGAGAAAAGGAATCTGATTCTCCTGGCGTTAGTGCCTTAGTGGGTACATATGTTAGATACTTGCATGAGAATGGTGGATTTGGGACTTAGACGAAGAGCTTAATAACACAGTGAAGAAAAGATGGTAGGTTCCACCAATATTTGTATAGTCAAACTTTATGGGCGAAGACAAAATGACTCATTTAAAAACACAGGTAACTGAACCTTTCAACTGATGACACTGTCACCTTTCACTACGTAGAGAGAGATTTAAACTCAAGATCTTTAGTCGCATAAATGACACTCTCTATTGTTGGATATCGAAACACAAACTTATCTAATGTGAACAAAAGAATAGGATAACAACGATTTGGTAAATGTGGATATGTTGGTGACCCAAAATGTAGATCGACATGTTGTTTATATATACAATACAAGTTTGACAGTTATGATTGGCAGTTGAGAAGGGTTGGCGCGAAAAAACCGTTTAAAATCGTTTTGGTCACATCAGTGGCAAAGCTTGAAATTTCCAACCGGAGGGTCGAAAACGTATATGCCCAAAAAATTCTATAAAATCGGTGGGTCGAACACGTATATACCCAATAATTTCTATACGAAAACTATATAGTCTCCACTACTGAGCGAAAAGTTCAGGCGGTCGGCCGCCCCCTCCCGCCCGCTAGAAGCTGCGCCCCTGGGTTACATACCTTCCATACCCGTCTTTCATAAATCTCAAATTAACCTAAGTACTAAACAAATAATTATTCTAATACAAACATTCGATAAGTACTAATATAAATACAATTACATACAATTAAGTTTATAATTCTAACATCTATCCACATGTACATGTATATAAGTATATATAAAGATCTAAATACATTAGGGGAAGTGATGAGTGGTGACTCCACTTGGTTTATATAATCTTACCTATCATAGTTGGACTAAAACATGAATCACTATTAAAGATACAAATACATACTCATATATATCACATATATATCACTATTGCTCTTGATTTTCTTGACTATATATCTCTTAAATGTCAACATATACACATGTGAATTAGTCTACGAAGATTTTTCAATGCTGAGAACCTCGATTAGAGAGTAAAAAAGGCGTAAGGTTCACAATGGTGTAAAACTAAAATGGGACACACCAGGCTAGGATTCGAGTTACAGGAACAAGGGCCAAACCAACCACCCAAGAATGGAATCGTCGAGCGAAAACACTTGACAACCTCCTGGAAGCAGTTTTTCTTGCCACCAGACCTTTCTCCATCAAGTAGGAATCTGATGCCGTCACTAAACACATTCCTTAAATTGTAGCCATTTTTTGAGTGTTTATTTTTTGGTGTCTAATCCGCATATATATCAACATTACTGTAACACCCCGAAAACAGGTTTGGTAGTCAAACCACGTGAGTACTAAAAGACGGATAAAATACCGTTAATGGTAAAACTAACCCGTCGAGTATTAGGACTTAAACAAATAATCCTAATATTAATTAAAAAGGAAAATAAATGCTTGAGGAAATAAAGTTACGAAAGGCCCGAGTTAACGGGACTTAAAAACATAACGGGTTATAACTTCCCGAACCCGCTAAAGTAACAAGGAATAATTATCCTAGTTAGTAGCATGTGATTAAGTGACAAATGGTGAGTTATAGCTTCATTTGATCAAAAGGAAACATGAGGGACTAATATTGTCAAGTGGGAAACTTGTTTTATTAAAACAAAAGTTCAACACCAAAACACACACTTAAAGTGTGTGTTCTGGTCGAGATATCCACAGGAGCCAAGAACATCTTGAGCTCAAAACCCTAACAAGCACAAATCAAGAAAATTGGAAGGGCAAATCAAACCCAAATCGAAATTCAAGCACATATTCGTGATCACCAAGTCAAGGGGATCTTAAGGTATGTCAAATTTCTAACATTCATGAAGTTGTAAAAAAAGTTGATAATCATCCCAATCGCGAATTAGGCATGGATTAGAGAAGATAGGGCTAGATTAGTGATGTATGCTTGCTTAGGAACGAAACCCTAAGTGAAAATCATACATAACATGCTATGAATTGAAGGATTTGATGAATTAACACACTTAGATAAGTGGGTTTTAATGTTATGATGATTTTGATGATATAACTATGCTTAGAATCAACATGCATGATAACAAATAGAAGGTGTTCGATTTAACCATGAATTTGGGTACTTGTTCATACATGATTGAAATGGGTTTTGAATGTTATGATGAAATTTGGTAGCCATATTCATGTAACTAAGTGTATGAGATCATGTTATCTACTAATTGATAGATAGAACTTGATTTTATTAAATGTTTGGATGAATGCTAGTAATAGGATGAAATGGGGTTTTCGCTCATATATGAGAGACCCTTAGTTCTTGCGAAATGAATGAACAAACTAGCTTTGATAATCGCTTGAGCTAGTTGAAGTGTTGAAAAGACAATGGACTTAGTTAGACCTTTAGTTAAAACGGGGGCCTAAAAATAATGCCTACCGGGTAATTATTGGAATGCTTAAACTAGTTGTCGAACTTGAATGTGCATCTTATATGCTAAGGGGCGTTTGACTTTTAGTAGTCAAACCGACCATTAATAAGATCGAATGATAATTTTGATAGAAAAATGCGTAAGGTGGAATAGTTATGATTAACAATGACTAAAGTAACCATCTTATGAAATATGATGATAGTTTGACGCCTAACAAGCTAGGTGGAAGCTTGTGGAGGAAGCGGGTTAAACGGAGCGAGTACGGAAAGAAAAGCGTGGCATGGATGCAAGGTAAGTATATCTTACACTTGTCATATATTTTAGAATATTCTTTTGTCGTATTAATTACGTAAAAGACAAATACCTAATTGAGATATAGTGTTCCGGCGTGTAGTCGTACGGAACAAGATAATCAAATATGATAAGAAAACATAGTGATGGCTAAAATTGAGTTAAATCGGTAATTCGATCATATTATGACGAATGAAATATGTACTTTTAATGGTTATCATATAAGTTAAATCATAATAACTATTAAGGGCAAAATAGTAATTTGACAATTTGACGATGGTGATTGGACATTTAGACCAAAACGGGTCAAAAGGTGAAATTATCACCCTTTGACAATATCGACTAATGGGTTGTCAAGTTGTATGATTTTAGGAAATAAATAGCACATGGATGCTTACATCGCTATCACTTAGCAGCCACAAAGGAAAGGTATTGAAACAGGTCAATATATTGATCTGAGCCAGGTATGTATAATGATACCACTCATCATGTAGAATTTGGAGTTCTATAAGAAATAGACAAGGTTAAAATGTGGATATTTGGTTATCTTTTAGGTAAACCGAATAAATTTAGTCATGATTATGACATTTTAGAAACATAATGGTTTCTAAACAAGACTATAGCTAAAAGTCGGATTTTTGGGTCAAACAAGTACTAAAAGTCCTTCGTCGTAAAAGAAGGACTAAAAATTGACTAAAACGCCCTTGTAAGCAAAATTGAGCAAACGAACCATAAAGGTTGTTTTGAAATAAGTGATAGGATGAAATAAATATTTCGAATAAGTATGAAAAGCGAAAGATGTAAAATATTGGTCAAATGACTCTATAAAGAGTCTTTGCCGTAAAATAATGATTTGAAGGGTAAAATTTGGAATATATAAATCACCACATTGAATCCACCACAAATATAGTTGTGGTGGGAGATCATTTGATAAGAAATGTGGACATAAGTATTTAGAAACGAATGAATGCGATTTGTGCTTAAAATATGCTTAAATACCCTTAACGGGTCAAAATAAGTCTATGAGTGAAAATGGGTTTAAGAAGGTATATGAATCTGTAATTGGAACCTAATATGTTAAACATCATTGAATTTAATAGGTTTATGAGAAATAAGGGTCAAACAAACTTGTTTGTTTGATAAAGAATCGAACGGGTCAAAATTTGGTAAAAAGGGTAATAAGCCGAAGACTTAAAAGTCTGAAATGTTGTTAAACCGAATGTTGGATTTAAACTCCATATGATGGAGGATCAAATTACAATCATGTAGGAAGAAACGGTAGGTCAAACGGATAAGCGGATTGAAAGATACGAAAGTTTTCGTGTCAATAAACGGCAAAATGAAAAGGTTGAATGCAGGGACCACCGTAACTTACGGTGTCCACCGTAAGTTACGGTGGAGCTGATTTAGTTAGGGTGGTTGCCTACTGAGTTACGGTGGAAGATTTGACTTTCAGGGGCTACCGTAAATTACGGTACCCACCGTAATTTACGGTGGACCCTGTAATAAAATATATTTTAATTAGTTTCGCTTCCCGGATTTGTTTAGACACGTTTTAAACCCCGTATGACTAAAGCATTTCATGTTTATGAAATGTAGGTACTTTTGGATGCCGGAAGACGATCAAGCTCAACGAAGAACCGAACACGATAATGATACATGCTTCCGCACATTGCCTCGTCGTAGATTTTAAACGACGAATTTGATTATGTTATGTTGAATAACTTATAATTTGTCAAAGTTTTTAATAAACCCGTATTTTTTTATAGTATGTGTAGTCTTAACTACACAACTAATAGTGGTATTTACATGTAAAACCGTTAATTAGCAACTAGGGTGTTACAATTACTCTTGATTTTCTTGACTGTATATTTCTTAAATGTCAACATATACACGTGTGATTTAGTTTACGAAGATTTTTCAATGCCGAGAACCTCGATCAGAGAGTAAAAATGGCGTAAGGTTCAAAATGGTGTAAAACTAAAATAGGATATACCGGGCTAGGATTCGAGTTACAGGAACAAGGGCGAAACCAACCATCCAAGAATGGAATTGTCGAGCGAAAACACTTGAAAACCTCCTGTAAGCAGCTTTTCTTGCCACCAGACATTTTTCCATCAATTAGGAATCTGATGTCGTCACTAAAAACATTTCTTAAATTGTAGCCATTTTTTGGGTGTTTGTTGTTTGGTGTCTAATACGCATATATATCACCATTGCTCATGATTTTCTTGACTGTATATCCCTTAAATGTCAGCATATACAGGTGTAATTTAGTTTACGAAGATTTTTCAATGCTGAGAACCTCGATAGAGAGTAAAAAAGGCGTAAGGTTCACAATGGTGTAATACCGGGCTAGGATTCGAGTTACAGGAACAGGGGCCAAACCAACCACCCAAGAATGGAATCGTCAAGCAAAAACACTTGACAACCTCCTAGAAGAAGCTTTTCTTGCCACCAGACCTTTCTCCATCAATTAGGAATCTGATGTCATCACTAAACACATTCCATAAATTGTAGCCATTTTTTGAATGTTTATTTTTTGGTGTCTAGTCCGCATATATATCATCATTGCTCTTGATTTTCTTGATTGTATATCTCTTAAATGTCAAGATATACACATGTGATTTAGTTTACGAAGATTTTTCAATGCCGAGAACCTCGATCAGAGAGTAAAAAAGGCGTAAGGTTCACAATGGTGTAAAACTAAAATGGAATATACCGGGTTAGGATTCGAGTTACAGGAACAAGGGCCAAACCAACCACCCAAGAATGGAATCGTCGAGCGAAAACACTTGACAACCTCCTGGAAGCAGCTTTTCTTGCCACCAGACCTTTCTCCATCAATTAGGAATCTGATGCCATCACTAAACACATTCCTTAAATTGTAGCCATTTTTTGAGTGTTTATTTATTGGTGTCTAATCCGCATATATATCACTATTGCTCATGATTTTGTTGACTGTATATCTCTTAAATGTAAACATATACACGTGTGATTTAGTTTACGAATATTTTTCAATGCCAAGAAGCTCAATCAGAGAGTAAAAAAGGCGTAAGGTTCACAACGGTGTAAAACTAAAATGGGATATACCGGGCTAGGATTTGAGTTACAGGAACAAGGGCCAAACCAACCACCCAAGAATGGAATCATCGAGCGAAAACACTTGACAACCTCCTGGAAGCAGCTTTTCTTGCCACCAGAACTTTCTCCTTCAATTAGGAATATGATGCCGTCACTAAACACATTCATTAAATTGTAGCCATTTTTTGAGTGTTTATTTTTTGGTGTCTAATCCATATATATATATATATATATATATATCACCATTGCTCTTGATTTTCATGACTGTATATCTCTTAACTGTCAACATATACACGTGTAATTTAGTTTACAAAGATTTTTCAATGCCGAGAACCTCGATCAGAGAGTAAAAAAGGCGTAAGGTTCACAATGGTGTAAAACTAAAATTGAATATACCGGGCTAGGATTCGAGTTACAGGAACAAGGGCCAAACCAACCACCTAAGAATGGAATCGTCGAGAAAAAACACTTGACAACCTCCTGGAAGCAGCTTTTCTTGCCACCAGACCTTTCTCCATCAATTAGGAATCTGATGCCGTCACTAAAAACATTACTTAAATTGTAGCCATTTTTTGAGTGTTTATTTTTTGGTGTCTAATCCGCATATATATCACCATTGCTCTTGATTTTCTTGACTGTATATCTCTTAAATGTCAACATATACACGTGTGATTTAGTTTACAAAGATTTTTCAATGCCGAGAACCTTGATCAGAGAGTAAAAAAGGCGTAAGTTCACAATGGTGTAAAACTAAAATGGAATATACCGGGCTAGGATTCGAGTTACAGGAACAAGGGCCAAACCAACCACCCAAGAATGGAATCGTCGAGCGAAAACACTTGACAACCTACTGGAAGCAGCTTTTCTTGCCACCAGACCTTTCTCCATCAATTAGGAATCTGATGCCGTCACTAAACACATTCCTTAAATTGTAGCCATTTTTTGAGTGTTTATTTTTGGGTGTCTAATCCGCATTTATATCACCATTGCTCTTGATTTTCTTGACTGTATATCTCTTAAATGTCAACATATACACGTGTGATTTAGTTTACGAAGAATTTTCAATGCCGAGAACCTCGATCAGAGAGTAAAAAAGGCGTAAGGTTCACAATGGTGTAAAACTAAAATGGGATATACCGGGCTAGGATTCGAGTTACAGGAACAAGGGCCGAACCAACCACCCAAGAATGGAATCGTCGAGCGAAAACACTTGACAAAGCAGCTTTTCTTGCCACCAGACCTTTCTCCATCAATTAGGAATCTGATGCCGTCACTAAACACATTTCTTAATTGTAGCCAATTTTTGAGTGTTTATTTTTTTATGACTAATCCGCATATATATCACCATTGCTCTTGATTTTCTTGACTGTATATCTATTAAATGAAAACTTATACACGTGTGATTTAGTTTACGAAGAATTTTCAATGCTGAGAACCTCTATCAGAGCGTAAAAAAGGCGTAAGTTTAACAATGGTGTAAAACTAAAATGGAATACACCAGGTTAGGATTCGAGTTACAGGTACAAGGGCCGAACCAACCCCCCAAGAATGGAATCGTCGAGCGAAAACACTTGACAACCTCCTGGAAGTAGCTTTTCTTGCCACCAGATCTTTCTCCATCAGTTAGGAATCTGATGCCGTCACTAAACACATTCTTTAAATTGTAGCCATTTTTTGAGTGTTTAATCCGCATATATATCACCATTGCTCTTGATTTTCTTGACTATATATCTCTTAAATGTCAACATATACACGTGTGATTTAGTTTACGAGGATTTTTCAATGCTGAGAAAAAAGGCGTATGGTTCACAATGGTGTAAAACTAAAATGGGATATACCGGGCTAGGATTCAAGTTACAGGAACAAGGGCCAAACCATCTACCCAAGAATGGAATCGTCGAGCG
>CM060451.1:194688972-194727998 GCA_030545235.1 Helianthus tuberosus
ATTATTTCGGATACAAGAAATGAAAATATGATTTTTGTTATTATTACAAAGTATATCATATTTTCGACAAAGAGAAAATATACTATTTTTGGAAGTAAAATATATTTTCCTAGAGTATTTAGAAGAAATATGATTTTTGGGAAAAATATATATTTTCTGGAAATACAGTATTTTTGGACAAAATAAGTTTATATATATTTTCTAAGAAAGACTTGGAAATATATTGTTTTGGAAATATATTGGATATTTATTGAGAAAATGCGTACACATCGGAATACGACGCCAACACATGGCAAGATATACCAATACAAGAATACGGATATACATGTATAAGATACCCCCATCCTTGGGAAGGAAATACTTGAGAAGTATTGTTACAAAATATTGTTTAACAATTATTCCAAAATCAAATGTAATTTAAAGTTAAAATAATCATTATTTTAACAAATAATTATAACTTGGAATAATATTGAAGACATGAAGTAAACGTAACTTAAAAACATAAATACTAAGACAAGGCACGACCTGTTCGTCTAATAGACACTAGAACATTGTAGGTAGTCGTGTTTGCTGAGGAGATTTGGGTTACGAGTACCGAAGACGCAATACTGTGAGTTCATTTCCCCCTTTTTCTTTTAACTGTTTTCAGTTTTATACTTCGGGGGTGAAATACATGTTACAATTATTACGAACGTTTTATACATGGTATGATTAGCTTAAGGAGGGTTACTTCTAGATCATGTGAGTGGTGGGTACAACACTTAAGGCCATTAATCCTCGTCGTAGGACCGAGGGACATGAGTGATAGATCTATTCGGGTGTAGCGAGCCCCACCCCTGAGTCCGCTGAGTGGACCATGAGGTGACTATGTCTTACTGACAAAATCTACTAGCTTTGAAGTCTTCCTGCATCACTTCACACATACCATTGGCTTTGCAACCCAGTGGTGATCTCTTTTTCCTTATTGCTACATACCAGGGACGTACATACATACAGACATACTTTAAAGGTTTATTCATACACAAACACATGAACTCGCTCAACTTTTGTTGATGTTTTCAAACTACATGTATTTCAGGGAATTTATAAGTGGATCTAGCGGGCGTTGGAAGTTTTTATGCTGCGTTAAGAATAAAGATGTCATCCATGGTCTTTGAGTTTGGTCAGCGTGTCTTATTCCTGGACGAGACACGTCTCCCAAACCTTGGTGTTATTCAGTATCTTTTGATGAGTCCTCAATGAACTCATAAACAATTTGTACGGTTTGTAAAACTTTAATTTGAAGTCTACGTTTTTAAACAATGTTGTTATGTTTTAAACCTATTTAATGGATGACGAATCTATGGTTTTATCATATAGTTGTTGTTATGATTGAATGCAATGATATTAAGAAAGTCACCCCATAATCACGCTTCCGCAAAAGTCAGGGTGTGACAGCTTGGTATCAGAGCTTCGATCATAGCGAACTAGGATTCTTTCTCGAGTCTAGACTACGATCATTAGGGCTCTCACGAAAACGTTTTTACGAACATGTTTTCATTGCATACACGAAACGCCCAGATCCAGGAAACAAACATTTTTACAAACAAAAGACACAAATCACATTTCAAAGAATTCGTTTATAGTTCAGTCTGAGAGACTGGGGAGGTCAGTCTGAGAGACTGGGGAGTTAGTCTGAGAGACTAACTGGGGCAGTCTGAGAGACTGGGAGTTTAATCTGAGAGATTCAGTCTGAGAGACTGGGAGTTTAATCTGAGAGATTCAGTCTGAGAGACTGGGGAGTTAGTCTGAGAAACTAGCTGGGGCAGTCTGAGAGACTGGGAGTTTGATCTGAGAGATTCAGTCTAAGAGATTTGGGTAGTTCAGTCTGAGAGACTAGGTAGTAGTCTGAGGGACTAGTTGGGACAGTTTGGGAAACTAGGAGTTTAGTCTGAGAGACTGGATAATTTAGTTTGGGAAACGGGGAAGTTTAGTCTGAGAGACTAGGGAGTTCAGTCTTAGAGACTAGGTGTTTCAGTTTGAGAGACTGGGCGTTTAGTCTGGGAGACTGGGTGTTTAGTCTGAGAGGCTAGGTAGTCTGGGAGACTGGTTGGTTTAGTCTGGGAGACTAGGTGGGTTAGTCTGGGAGACTGGGAAGGATAGAAAGTTGCATGAAAAATAATGCGAATACATGACCACATGATAAATTACGTTTGTTTGCATACACTAATTGTTAGTGCTTACTAGGGAAATACATGCTATGACTATTATGTACCGACACACGCGTCACTTTATTTTAGAAAGTGAGATATCAGACATTGACGACCCTACGGCCACCGCCACAGATAATGAGATTGCACCTGCGCCAGAAATATTTACGTCAGACACTGAGAGTGACCCTGATATGCTGACCGAAGACGAGGATGACGTCCAACAATCCGAGCTACCAGATTTTTATGATGCTTTACCCTTGCTGATAGGTTTCTCTGACAAGAATCCTTCTGTCATTCTTGTTTCAGTCCATGACCACTTCATCACTGGTCATCCCGATGGTGAGCACACTATGGCTCCGATTCTCGACAATGCGCCTCCTATGGACATTCCTTCCGAAGGTTGGCTACTCGACGAACAGTTGATGATGACGTTGACATGTTTATTGATGGTCCTCTTACTGACGCCCATGATGATAGAAAGTTAGACGAGAACATTGTTACTTCTTGAGACACCTGTTATCAAGTTATCCCCTGAATCTAGTATACACTCGATTTCGGACTCCTTTGAGTCTGTGACATCTGCAGCCTTACAGATGGCCGGATTACAGCTTTCTGCTACTGACTCAGACGACGACGTCGCTATGACTGCTGCACTACCACCTGCTCGAGATGCCACACCATTTCATGACCCAGAGCCTGCTCCTGAGCCAGCTCCTGTTCCTTTGGGCCAGCTTGATTGTTACACCTGCTGGTCCTGCCCCTTGCTTGATCATGACCCTGTTTCTTTTGGTTTACCAGACATTGCACCCCTTATACCTGATCCAGTACCACACCTGACGATCTTCTCTTTTGTTAAGACGGTCGTTCCTGCACTTTCACCCGCTGATGTTGCTCCTATGGAGACCGACGTCCATTGCACCGACATGCCTATCGCTTTCTTTCAGGACCTACCCGCACCCCGAGAGGGTACTCCAGGTCAGCACCCGCATGACGATCCTTTAGCTACAGCAGCATTTACCCCGACCTCACAGGCCGCACCGTCTGCTACTTTCACCTCTACACCGCTGGACGAGCCATTTCAATGGTTCCTATAATACACTATGCTGATTTTAGACCCTTACCATCCCTCACATTATGGAGGCCACACACGGGGTGAGTTGCTCCTGTCACATCGGCTATAGTATGAGATTATAAGTCGCAGAATGTTGGAGCTTGAGCTGACACCACGTCCTCCACCCTGTCTACTGCCAGTATACTTTGATCCTCCACATTTATCAAAGATTCCGTTTGCACTCTCACCTGCTGCTATTACACCTTTCCCAGGTTTTGATGCTCGTTTCTTTATTGTCAAGCGGCAGAACAGTTAATTACTTCGACGTATATACAAGCTCAAGGAGGAGTTCACGCATGTTAGCAGTCTACTTTTCTTTCCTCCTCCACCTCAGTCACTAGTATAGTTGGTTTCTGGATTATGCAGATTGCATTACAATTGGGTAAAGACACTAATGATAAGCCGGGATTGTGGAGACTTTTGAAGACCACATCTGACTACGTAATTTTGATACACTGATATACTTGTTGGACAAGGGTAGGGTGACCCGGTGTCCCTTTTGATGTGATACATTTTGTAAGACAATGCAATTGTGGTCGGAGAATAACGAGAGCCCAATCATCATTAAACATGCGACAATACCTTGTGGCCAATAACCAATGAAAGCTCAGTCGTTATGTCTTCGTTAAGCACGTTGTTGATCTATATGGGTGTGCTATAATTATAATGCTACATGCTTGCTTGCTTGCTATGCTCTCATTAAACGTAATTCCCAAATTACTTGGTTATGCTATGATTATGCTATTGCTGAATTGATTGATATGATAATCTATTATGTGTATGTACATATGACCTCTAAACAACTATATGCACTCCCGGAACAAATAAGACCTGACCTAACCAATCTTCTTCTTAGAAGATGTCGATACAAGGGAACATCGATACCAACAACCCTCTACCAGCGACAGCAGAGTAGGAACTGCAAGGGCGCATCGCACAGGCCATCGCACAGCTCGAGGCCCTTCGCTCCGAACGTGGCGGAGGTACCTCAGGAAATAATCCACCCAACGGCTGCACCTACGAGCAGTTCTTGAATCACAAACCTCGAGAATTCGATGGCACTGGGGGTGCCTTAGCTTTTGTGCGTTGGGTTGAGAAGACGGATTATGTTTTGCGACTAAGTAAATGCGCCCCAGAACATCAGGTCGCGTACATAGCTGGACTATTTGTAGATAGGGCTCTGTCATGGTGGAACTTTCATGTTCAGACAATGGGCGAGACTGCTGCGAATGATTTGACGTGGGATGAACTGAAAGAACTGATGCGTAAAAGATATTGCTCTAGGGCAGAAGTCCAGAAATTGGAGACTGAACTGTGGAACTTGAAAATGGAAGGCCCAAAGATAACTAAGTATGTGCAGAAATTAGGCGAATTATCACAAGTTGCCTCGCGTTTGGTGGAACCAGAATCTAGGAAGATCGAACGCTTCATCGGGGGACTGGCACCTCAGATTCTAAGCCTGGTAACAACATCTAAGCCTCCAACGATCATCGAAGCTATCGACTTAAGTGTGGCGCTCACTGAAGAAGCGGTTAGACTAGGAAAATTTTCCACTTCGGAAGAGAAAAAGGAGACTCCTGTAGAGTCATCTGGAGTTAACAAAAGAAAGCTCGCAAATTTCAAGAAGGTTACTCGGGCGAGTAACAAGAAGAAGGCCAAAAAGGGAAAAGACTACATGGGTATCCTACCTAAGTGCGACAATTGTCTACGTTATCATGTCGGGCGATGTAAATATGGAAAATGTGATAACTGTGGCAAGAGGGGGCATCCCAAGGAAACTTGTAGGCAAGATACTGAACGTAGAAATGGAGACAGTGAGAATCACGAAGGAAACAATGACAACGAAAATTATCAAGGCAGGACGAGTGACAAACAGAAACGGGCTCAAGGTTGTTTTAACTGTGGAAGCAAGAAGCATTTCAGAAAATACTGCCCTAAGGAGAATCAGGCACAAGGATGAAAGTTCAATAGCGAAGCTAGGGAAGCACGCCTGAATTCAAACAAGGTTATCCATCGTTCCATATTAGTCAATATTATGCATCTGTGATATTTGACATTGTTGTCAAATTTTAGCTTTAGAATATACTTGTTTTAGTAGTAAGCAAGATAGATATCCGGTACTCGATAGAACTAGCTTAAGGGAAGCTTCGACGTGGTAATTGGGAGGGATCGGTTGTCAAACAATCAAGCGGAGATTATTACCCACACCCCGATGGCAAACGAAGAAACGATCGTGACTCGTGAAGAAAGATACGCCTCTACAAATTACTAATTGCTTGAAGGCACGAAAGTTGTTGCGTAAAGGATGTGTTGTTTTCTTGGCTCATGTCGTGGACAAGGGAGCCGAAGAACCAAGACTCGAAGATACCCATGTGATAAGGGAATATCCTAAAGACTTCTCTGAAGACTTGCCAGAATTATCTCCACAACAAGTCAAATTTCGCATCGATTTGATTCCAGGCGCCGCGCCTGCAGTCAATGCACCCTAGTGACTTACACATTCGGAGATACAAGGATGGTCAGTGTAGCTTCAGTAGTTGATAGAGAAGGAAGATAATAGACCAATTTTTCCATTTTGGGTAACCCCAGTTCTGCTCGTCAAGAAGAAGGACGATGATTTTCAAATGAGCATCAACTACCAGGAGCCGAACGAGCTAACCAACAAGAGTCGGTAACTCTTGCCGAGGATTAACGAATTATTTAACTAACTGTGAGGATCCAACTACTATTACACGACTGATCGATGATCGAGTATCATTAGCTGTGAATTCAGGAAAAAGTACCGGGGAAATTGTGGGACAATAACTTGTTTTAAACGTACACAAAAAAATGGTGTTTCCTACACGATGCACAGAACAATTTTACACCGAATACGAAACTTTGAGAATCTAGAAAACTTGTACTTAGGGTCTTTGGGAACCCAGGCCCAAACTCGTAGAGGTTGCTTAGGAACCACACCTGTTAACTCAAGCAAACACCATTATCCTG
Source organism: Helianthus tuberosus (assembly GCA_030545235.1). Classification (NCBI taxonomy): domain Eukaryota; kingdom Viridiplantae; phylum Streptophyta; class Magnoliopsida; order Asterales; family Asteraceae; genus Helianthus; species Helianthus tuberosus. The sequence continues at coordinate 194,695,264 of CM060451.1, forward strand.
ACATATATGCTATTTCAGTTAACCAAACAGAAAGTACTTAAATTTCTTTTGTTGAAATCTTCACTTTTGCTTCTAGCAAGTAGACGTTTGCATCTCTACTCCCCTTGATGGTAGTTGCATCGCGCTGATTTTCTTCGCTGAGAGCGAACGTACATTTGCTTCGAATACTTGGTCATTTCTTCATTTTAGCAGATACTCATCGCTTCGTTACTTGGAAACTTATATGTCACACATGCACCATTGCTACGCATGTGGTTTCGTTTCGAATAAACGCTTCATTGAAATCCAAATATTAAATTGCTAAACCTAATTACTGATTTGTGATTCGAATGACCTACATTATTGTAATTGTTGGCTCTTTTGTTGTCAAGTCAACACACTTTCTTGAAACTTTTTTTCTTTCAAGTTATATTCATAGTTCATCTTCGTAACCATGCTGAGATTCCCTTGTTGATACATACGTTTATTGTCGAATTACGCTAGAACCAAGTTCAAATTGCTCGAACTTATCTATTTCACATATTTAATTTAAAACGTCATATGATGTATTGGGGGCATCATATTCAAATATGTTTGCAAATGTTCTTTTGTTTCGAGCCATAGTAGACTTGATTGATCTACGACTCCACTAAACCGTTTGTTGATTTCGATACCTTATGGGGATACTTTCACAGAATTGAAGCTTGCACTAATTTGGTTACGCACCTCATGCACGGATTTAATTGCCTATTTATTAGTTCAAAATCCATTTTGATATTCACAATTAAAGCAGTCTCAACACAGTTATGTGTTAAGACAATGGTACATAGATTCATTTCATAGCACGGTGTACCTCCTAACGATTCTTTCGTTACAAATTGAAAACCTTGCAGTGTTTATTACTTTCCATCTTCAATCAAAAACAGTAGTTCTTTGATGTTCCGTATTCAACTGAAAACTCTATGACATTGTGTAAATCAAATCTTCGGATTGTCTCAGTACACTTTCATTTGATTTCAGACACGGTGAACTTGTTCAGTCATCACTATTATTGAATTATGTCATTATGACACCTTGTGGTGTCATTACAAACTTGTAGCTTGTGCTAATCATGGTCAACCGTTTCACACGAAACTACACATACTTTTGTTTGACTTGTCATTTAAACATTCCTAATGCAACTACGAATTAAGACAATGATACACCATATTCGCTTGTATTTCATTCGGTGTATTTTCGCGATTCAAGAATGTCAACACACTAATCCTTACCATTTATTTACTCGAAAGTTGACAGATCATTTCATATTCAAGTTGTTAATTTTGAGTCATCTAGCGGATGCTATGGTTTGTGAAAAACTCGTTTGCATATTGTGACTGATTGTTTAAGAATCCATCGGTCGAAACTCCTTTGTTGCACCCCTGTTAACTAAGTTACACTAGATTCTACATCTATACATCTCGTGTCCTTTGACATCAAATGCTAAAAGCACATACCTTTTTACCATTGGGTTCATGTTGTTGTAATATATTCTTGGATTCACCTGATGTGAATAAGGTTTGATTCGGTTTTGTGATTACCTACCTCAATATTATCCATATACATACACGCATAATGTAACCTTAAGGAGGTAAGGTAGTATAAATTTCGAGGACGAAATTTTCTTAACAGGGGGAGAATGTGACAACTGTCAAATTTGCATGCATCCGTACAATTATTTAACTATGATTAGTGCTTAATGGTTGTGCTGAATTACAATTAATGATTTAAACTGCTTTCTGATTGCTGCATCATACTTACATGTGCATCACATATTGCATACTGTCACATCATTTATCACATACAAACTTTAGTGACATAAATGATGCACAAAGCACAGTTAGCACAATTAGCGGATAACTCAGAAAAATGCTGACGATGTCAGTACATAGACAAACAGTGATTTGAAACCCTGTATGGGCCAGAGACAAGGTTTTACACTAGTATGGTGTGTAGGGAAGTAAGGACCATAAAACTGCGTCACTAGGTGATAGTTTAAGTGCCTAAAACCTACGTAAAGTGAAGAATTCTGCATATTTCAGCAAAATTCAGCTTTTTAACAAGCTAGTAATGTGCAAAAATATGGAAAAATGGTCCTGTATGCTTTTCTAAGTGTCGGGAATTAAAAGTGTCACAAAAGGGTACTTAAAGAACACTAAACGGAATAGTTTGACGCTTTAACGAACCGGTATCTAACCGAACAACCGGACAATACCCGAAACACAAAAATTATACTAGAAACATTGTTTTATTATTTCTGAGCTAGTTATGATCCCCGAACGCCCTAACACACTGTATAATGCATAATACACATAAACACCTAAACTAATACATTTAGTTTTAACTAATTATTTAAATTTACCATCAAACTTACACAAGACCCCCCCCCCCCATGTATGTAATCGGTCACAAGGTGACCCCACCACCTAAGATTTCCCTAATCTTCCAAAGGTCTTGCTTAATCTTCCTTGATTCACTAGAGATCTTGTATGTACTGTATGAAACATGTTACACATTGGGTAAAGAAGTTAAATGGATTATAAGAACACTTGAGATCCCACACATCATCACACTTCACATCTCTTCCTTCTCCTCTTCCACTCTCGGCCGAGCCTAGTGCCACCACCACCACCATCTTTCATCCATCATCCAACCATTCCAAGACCATTCTAAGGTGTAAGGAGCCATATAAGAAAGCTTGGTGCTTGTGGATCTTGAAGGACCTCTCCCGATTGCTTTTATCCTTCACTTTTGTCATCATCATCTTCTTGTGTTCTTCCCTAGCCTGGTGCTAGTAGTAAGACTCTCATAACCTTTGTTACTTCTAATTTTGGTTGGTTAAAAGATGTATCATGTTGTAAATCACAAGAACACTAAAGAACATAACCTTGAAACATGAACATAAGCTTGAAAAATGATGAAATCATGATGAAGCTAAGTTGTTTAGTGTATGTATAATGTTTGATTGTTATTTACTTGAGATTATGATGTTGATCATCATAAGGAGCTTGCTATAATGTGATTAAACACATGATCTAGTAAGTGAGAGGATGAATATGTGATGAAAAGAGATGATCATCCTCATGAGTAAGCATGAACTTGAAAAATAAAATGATTTCTTGAAAATAATAATCAAGTGAGTTGATAATCTTATGGATCTAAGAATAATGAATGGTTTTCCAAAAAGAACCAAGTTCAAAATGTGATTTTTAGAAGATCTTGGTTCTTACTTAAATCTATACTATTTTTGATGATAAAACAAGTGTAGAAACACTAGAGAAACAAGAAGATTTCATAAAGAAACGTTTTTGTAAAATGTGTTAACAAGTTGTAAACACTCAAGTCTTTCAAGAATGAGATTTTTAGAGAAATAAACACACTTTAAAGGGTAACTAAGTCTACTAAACATACTACCAAGTTACTACAAGTTTTTATGAAAACTCAAGTTCATGATCATTTTGTAGATAGCTTTGTTTTAGCACTTGGTAAGTGTAGATAGATTGTTGATTGTTTATGGTGATTTTGAAAAGAAAATGATATGCTTTAATAGCATGGACACCTCCATTTTTAGGGGAAACTATGGTGAAATTTTCTAAAATACAAACACTTGGAAGAAATATTTTCTAACAAATATTTACTAGTGTATTTTAACTATGGTTTTCAATATAAACTTTGCCATAATTTTTGTAACAAAATACAAGTATTGGAGGTTGGTTTTTACAAATAAAAATGGGTGAATATGTATTTAGAATATATATATATATATATATATACATATATATATATATATATATTAAAGACAGTTGTGTGAATATTTGTATACTTTGTGAAATAAGTTATGTTATTTTAGGGTAAAATAATATAACTTTACAAAATACCAAGATGTTACAATCCAAGATAACACCAAAAATCACAAAGGAATAAATAGATAAGTTACACACATGATATTGGGAAACCGAACGCAAGAACGCAACTTACGAAATATTCCGGAAAACACCGTTACGAACATAGTTTTGGTAAATATTATTTTGGATACAAGAAATGAAAATATGATTTTTGTTATTATTACAAAGTATATCATATTTTCGACAAAGAGAAAATATACTATTTTTGGAAGTAAAATATATTTTCCTAGAGTATTTAGAAGACATATGATTTTTGGGAAAAATATATATTTTCTGGAAATACAGTATTTTTGGACAAAATAAGTTTATATATATTTTCTAAGAAAGACTTGGAAATATATTGTTTTGGAAATATATTGGATATTTATTGAGAAAATGCGTACGCATCGGAATACGACACCAACACATGGCAAGATATACCAATACAAGAATACGGATATACATGTATAAGATACCCCCATCCTTGGGAAGGAAATACTTGAGAAGTATTGTTACAAAATATTGTTTAACAATTATTCCAAAATCAAATGTAATTTAAAGTTAAAATAATCATTATTTTAACAAATAATTATAACTTGGAATAATATTGAAGACATGAAGTAAACGTAACTTAAAAACGTAAATACTAAGACAAGGCACGACCTGTTCGTCTAATAGACACTAGAACATTGTAGGTAGTCGTGTTTGCTGAGGAGATTTGGGTTACGAGTACCGAAGACGCAATACTGTGAGTTCATGTCCCCCTTTTCTTTTAACTGTTTTCAGTTTTATACTTCGGGGGTGAAATACATGTTACAATTATTACGAACGTTTTATACATGGTATGATTAGCTTATGGAGGGTTACTTCTAGATCATGTGAGTGGTGGGTACAACACTTAAGGCCATTAATCCTCGTCGTAGGACCGAGGGACATGAGTGATAGATCTATTCGGGTGTAGCGAGCCCCACCCCTGAGTCCGCTGAGTGGACCATGAGGTGACTATGTCTTACTAACAAAATCTGCTAGGTTTGAAGTCTTCCTGCATCACTTCACACATACCATTGGCTTTGCAACCCAGTGGTGATCTCTTTTTCCTTATTGCTACATACCAGGGACGTACATACATATAGACATACTTCAAAGGTTTATTCATACACAAACACATGAACTCGCTCAACTTTTGTTGATGTTTTCAAACTACATGTATTTCAGGGAATTTATAAGTGGATCTAGCGGGCGTTGGAAGTTTTTATGCTGCGTTAAGAATAAAGATGTCATCCATGGTCTTTGAGTTTGGTCAGCGTGTCTTATTCCTGGACGAGACACGTCTCCCAAACCTTGGTGTTATTCAGTATCTTTTGATGAGTCCTCAATGAACTCATAAACAATTTGTACGGTTTGTAAAACTTTAATTTGAAGTCTACGTTTTTAAACAATGTTGTTATGTTTTAAACCTATTTAATGGATGACGAATCTATGACTTTATCATATAGTTGTTGTTATGATTGAATGCAATGATATTAAGAAAGTCACCCCATAATCACGCTTCCGCAAAAGTCAGGGTGTGACAATCGCATACATCGCTACCTCGTAGTATTTTCGCATATTGCGCATATTTTATCGCTATAACACATCGCATCACACACAGTAACGCTCACGGTGACGTTGAGTGAGGACCTACTCTACCCTCCTCAATGGTCGTGATGCGCCGCAGAGTAACGCATATTCGAAACGAAACCCGGTTATTGTATCGCAACTTTGAAAAATTGACATTTATACAACCATATGTGACTAATTATAATGAATATATGAACGTTGGTATGAAAATGTGTGACCAAACTATCGCAACGCTAAACGATTGAAACGAAACATCGAAACATCAAATCGCCAGAGACCACCAATCGAATGACCACTCGATCGAGTGGCCATCCGATCGGATTACCACCCGATCAGGTTGTCATTCGATCGAGTTGCCATCCGATCGGATTGCCACCCGATCCATGGCTTTCTCTCACTATCACTCCACTTCACCTATAAATAGCACTTGTCACATCACTTGAACAGTGATGTGACAACTCTCGTTCGACCAGCTCACTTTTGGCTCTATTTCTCCCGATTCCTCGCGATTCTCGTAAGTTTTCAACTCAAATCTTGTACTTCTATGATCTACACGCACTTCTTCATCATTTTCTCTTTTAAATCTTAACTTCTAACCGTGAAATCAATGGATTTGAGGTGTTCTATGGTGATGTCATCATAGAGTTCTTATTAACTTCAAGTGTTGGCCTCATTCCACCAGGAACCACTCAGATCTGAAGGATTTCCACAAGAATAAACAACATTTTCGCATAGATCTACACATATTCATGAATAAAAGGATTGAAGGATGGTTTTCTAGCCTTCTTTCAAATCTTTTACACTCAATGCACTCAAAACCGATAGAATCGGAGCTTGTTCTAATCTTCTACTCGTTCTTAGTGAAGCGTTGGTTCAAGATCTGAGTTCTATCAAATAGACTACTGATTTCGGGTTAAACATGAGCAACCATCTCAAACAGAGGACTGATCGGACTAGGGTGATTCCTGCCCGATCGGGTCACCTGGGTGTTGATAAGGTTCTGTTGTTTGGCACGTTGTCACACCGTCTCGAGAAAACCGCAAAACTTTCAAAATAAACAAGTGTCAAGACGACTTAGGCCGCCAGAACGGATTGCCGTCCGATCGGATTGCCACCCGATCTGACAGTCGTCCGATCGGCTTGCACTTGGTTCTACACTTAAATTATATTTGAACTCTTCAAAAGTTTTGAACGTCGAATGGATTGCGTCCGATCGGATTGCCATCCGATCGAACGACCATCCAACCCTGCGATGTTTTGAACTTCAAAACAATTTTCAACATATTCAACACATAGCCAGTTCCAAACGGATTGCCACCTGATAGGATTGCAATCCGATCGAGTGACAACTGCTGTGAACTTGTTCTCACTAAGTGTCCTACTAATCGGATCGTCACCCGATCGAGCCGCCGTTCGATCGATCGACCTAAAGGGTAGAGGTGTTTCTCTGTTTTCGAAATGCTACAACGAAAACTTCAAAAGGCAAACCATCCTACACAAACACATCCATAGCCAAACGAGGTGGCAATCCGTTCGGATGGTCATCCGATCGGGTGGATCGACCTGAAGGGTAGAGGTGTTTCTCTGTTTTCGAAATGCTATAACGAAAACTTCAAAAGGCAAACCATCCTACACAAACACATCCATAGCTAAACGAGGTGACAATCCAATCGAATGGCTATCCGAACGGATTGCCACCCGATCGGATGACCATCCGAACGGATTGCCACCCGATTGACTGGCCATCCGATCGGATTGCCATCCGATCGGGTTGCCATTCGACACTCAGTTGCATCTCATCGTTTAACGGACTATTCGACGCTTACGCTATCAATCTATAATCAGGCTAATCTCTGACGCGCTCCCTTCAATCCAACCAAGTTGTGTTTACTTGCTGAATACCGACTGTGAGTATACTCGAACCCTTTTTATCGCATATTGGGTGTAAGATACGTTCCTATCAAATCAAGTATCAAAAACGAATTATTCAATTAAACTATGTATCACTTGCGAATAACTGTTATGCATATTTACACTTACATATGTGTTAGGACTTATACTCGCGAGGTCCCGCCTTAACTAGTATAGTACTATAGAACCCGACGGGGTCTAGTTAGGATGAATAGCAATCGCAATCGCAATCGCAGCTCGAGTGACTTAGCTGGTAGTATTTGTCTTATATGCATATATGTTGAGGTATCTCGTTTATGTATTTGGTAATTCGCAGCACTTTTAACTATTTACGCTACACTATCTAAACTTGTATACTCGCCAATACTTTTGTATTGACGTTGTTTTAACGTATGTTGCAGGTTTAGTCGCAGTTTACATCAAATCAAGCTAGGAAGTCTAGAAACACACCTAAAATCTAGGTTGTCGGATTTGTATTGTTTGAGAGAAAAAGAAATTCGTGACAGCTTATGTGATTGTAATTATTTATTAGTATGGGATAATGAACGCATTAAATATTGTCGCAATGTAGTTGTTATGGATTCTCTTGAGCAATCTGATTCGCCTAGTGTTGCGCCCGATGATTCCGTCATCGGTTGGGGTGTGACATACATCACAATAGACATATCCATAAACAACCAGAAAAGAGTTGATTTCTAAGATTATTAAACAACCAGACAAGAGTTGATTTATAAGATTATTAAACAACCGTACTAATTCAGCCCAATAATAAATGTCAAAACATGTCGATATTCATCCAATCCTAGGCGGCTATGAACGATTAGCCTCTAAACATGTTCATAAGCATAAAACTAGTCATAAAGATCATAAACATGGTAGCCAAAGATCTAATTAAACAAGATAAATCGATAAGAATGGAGATACAAGGCTCCAACTTTTGCTTCCAAGTGCCTTCTTCTGCCCAAAATCGCCTAAAAACCCTTCTTTTCTCGTCTGGATCTCGTGGAATCCGAATTGGAATATTTAAATCGTTTAACTATGGAAAATCTAGGGGTTTTATCGACATATGACCTTCTCGTGTGTCACGTAAATTGATAAGCAAGTCCCTCGCGTGGAGCGAGGGACAAAATAGTCGTGACCTCAATATCCCACCTGGAAGATCTCTATGTGTCAGTTACAAGTGAGCCCTTGGCTCTTGCGACACATTAACAAGTAGTCCTGATTTTTTTCCTTTTTATCCCATGTCTTCACCTCAATTCTCCCGTGTGCTCATTTCTACATGATTTAAGCTCGTTTCGCTCCTTTTTGCACACAAACACCTGCAAAACACCTATACAACTAAGTACAAGCTAAAACAACTAATAAATTATACAAAATACAAAGGAAAAAACATATGTATTTTACAACACATCTATAAGCATCATAAAATATAACGAGTGGATAAAACACTACAAATGTGTAAAAATATAGAACACTAAAAGGTTAGTGAGTCATTCTGGTAACAAACTAGTTTTACGTAAAAATATCTATAAAATTAGACTCGGTGGAACGTGTTATGAAAATAATATAAACAACTATACTAATGAAATGTTCAGTGGAATTGATAGGTCGAATAGAAAGCTCTAAAAACTAAGAGAATAAATTGTTGTTGTTGTTAGTGTTGTTGCTTCTGATGTTGTTGCTATTGTTGTTAGTTATAGTATAAGAATTTGCGACATGCTTATTTTCTTTAACACTTTTATGTAAATTTTATTCAAATTCAAATATCACGTTGTGAGGTGTTTATTTTCATCTTTATTTTCACATAAAATTCATTCAAAATCAAACCTTACAAATTTCCAGCCACATCAACACCTCGCAGCAACGTGTAGGTTCATATACATACTAGTTCTAGTATAAAGATTATATTTTTAATTGGACGGGTGAGTTAAATATAGAAAGATATATATAATAAAAGAATTAAATATTATTAACAAGGTTTTTGTTTACTTTTTTATAACATCAAACTCAAACACAGTGGCGGACTCAAGATTTTTTTAATGGGGTCCATTTTTTTGGTGTTCAAAATTTTAATAACAAAATGTTAAAATTTTCGGGTCGGTCCTCGTTCGGGTCGGGTCAGAGCGAGGTTTGAATTAGATTTAAAAAAATACAAAAAAAACGAACTATACAAAGATGCTCTCTTGTTGGTAAAAAGGGGGTTTACCACTATACCAACTTTCCTTTTCTTTCTATGATGTCCACCTAATTGTATTTATGGGGTCCATATAAAATTTACTATATATCGAATCTACTAATTTTTTAAAAAACATTGAAGTCCATGGACCCCAACCCGCTCTATGTGGGTCCGCCCCTGGTCACACGCCTCTATAACTACTCCAAGATCACATCATTTACTCATAATGGGACTTAAGTGAACCCTTACCAATTTGAGAGATAGACAACATTCATCATTTAGCTACATGCCATTTTGTATGATTGATGTTTACTAAATCATAAAGTTTATGATTACAATAAAATTGGCTGAAACAATGCATTGACTAATTGCAACCATCCAATGTCGTATTCATTTCCTAGTATATGGTGTTCTTAACATTGATGTTTCCTTGATGTTGAAATAGCAAGCATTATTGACTGCTTTCCATGTGGACTTACATTTGAAGACATATGGGTGGGCTCGAGAAACACATGTAACCGACAGACCATATATAGCTCGTTAATTACATTACAATATTTAAAAACTAAAATCATACACAAAAGTTCATAAATATAATGAATATCCCTATGTTCAACTCTTTTATGAGTTCTTATATATTATGCTGTCCAATGGTGAAGCTTGAGATTTTCGATCGGGGGGTCGAAAACGTATAATATACCTAAAAAAAATATAAAACCAGAGGTTGAAAACGTATATACCTAAAAATTCTATACGAAAACTACATACCGGACACTACTGAACGAAAAGTTCGGGGGGTTGGACGCTTCCCCCACCCCCCACCCCACCCCACCTACAAAGTTGCGCCCCTGACGCTACCTGGTTTACAAGAAGTACTAAACAAACAATTTACTCAAATATTGAATCATATATAAAAGTTCATAAATTTAAAATGATGTGTGATTTAGCTACGATATAAAGATGACTCTTATTACAAAGATGAGTTTTATAAACGTTTTTTTTATGGAGAAATTACATTTCAGGTGGATTATATTTCAATCATTTCGTTATTTTCGTATGGATTTTGTATCGGCTTTTATTGTATAAAATTGATGCACAACGATACAAAACTAATATTCATGCATCAAGTACATTAGTCTTAGTGCATCAACTTTATATTAGTTGTGCCCCATATTCATGCATCAAGTTTTTTTTTTTTTTATAATTAGTATGAATCAGAAGTAATTTGATTCCTATAGAAGGATGATTGTAAACAAATCACTTTGTTTATTTTATTGATTACTTTATATCCCCCTCTCTTCTTCCCTTTTTTTTTGGAAATTATTGTAACGTAGGCTATGTAGGAATCCGTTCGTGTAAAATAAATAAAAATACTTTTATTAATTTGTAATTCTGAAACAAACAGAAAAGAAAATAAACTACAATACAATTACAACTGGAAAAGTAAAAACAAGAACAAGAAAATTGAACAGAAACTCTGTTCGTGGCTGAGGATCGTGTTAGACACGGGTCCCTTAAAACAAATTTCGTGTCTCCCAGGAGATCACGTTTGTTTCCAGGATACAACAGCCACAAGCAGTTGCACTGCCGGTCTTGACTCCAACCCGAAGGTGTACCTGCTGCTTGAAGATGAAGAGGATTCAGAGGGAGAAAGAAGTATTTGCTGTTGGTTTTTGGTGCGTCTTTTCTGCAGCAGGGGTAGCAACCCTTATATACTGCTGGTCTAGAATCGAAACTGAAAAACGAATTAAACATGTGAATTAAGTTGCATTGGACGTCTTCAATGCACTTTAATTAGTCATTTAATTCACAGTCAAAAGCATTGACTTCGTCAGTTTCGAATGCTGAAGTGTAACTGCCCAGTGTAACTGCACTGTCATAACTGCTGGAAGCTTCTGCGCGCGTCCTTGTCTGCACGCATGCGCCATACTGGCTCAGTCCCATGCGCACCTGTGCGCGTGCGCCACGTCACCTGTAAGCCTCTACGAGCACGCCACACAGTCGCGCCGTTTTGGCTCACTTTGGTGCGCCGCGCACGTCACCTCAGTGCCCATGCTCCTTGTGCAAGTGCGCCCCACCATACCACGTGTACTTGAGCACGTACGCGCATGACTGCCACGTCATGCGCCCTTGCGCGCGGACCCACCAGGGTCACGCGCCTGTATTCCACGTTACCAACCACTTGATCCTTGCAGCCCCTGTGTTGCACCACACGCATGCGGTCAAAAATACAAAGGCAGCTCGCGGCGATGCGAGCGTGCGAAGTGCGCCATCAAAACGCCACATTGCGCCTCATCGCCCACGCCACGCGCGCGCGCGTGTGCGAGTTAGGGTGCCTTCGCGAGTACACTTAGTGAGTGCTTCCATGAAACAATAAGGATGGAGAGTTCCCACTTAAATACCCCTTTAAGTTTCATCTCTCATCCGATGTGGGACAAGGTGCCACTTTCCCACTTATTTCAGCATTCAAGTTTCAAACACCAAACTTTGAGCATCAATATCTCATTCATCTTAACTCCGTTTTGGACGTGGTTTAGTTCGTTGCGAAGCTCTTCCAACATAGAACACAAACCCACAAATAAATATATAAAACCCGCTCATTTTATTATATTTATTTCTAGTCCAAAATAGGACAAAATCATTTTCCTATATTTATGAAAAATGCTATTTACACAATTTTCCAACAGGCTATGCTTCTAAATTATTGTTCATCTCAATTGTTCACATTTGTGTCTCACTTGTTTAATTTATCATACATGAATTGAAGTCTCACGTTTTATTCATAGTTTTGATGTTTATCCTTGTGTTTAATTTTAGTATATAATTATCACTATCATACACGACTATATATATATGTGTCAACTTTGTAATATATATACTAACTTACTTAGTTTGTTAATAAATGTTATTTTAAAAAAAAAATCACTTAAATGGAACACATATAAATCTTTGATTACTATATAGTAATTATTTATTTTTTCAATTTAAGTTAAACTGAACCGTTATGAAACTTGCTTATTTGCTATTACGTGAATTTTCCCACATATATTCTTATATTATCCATCATGTTTGTAACAGGTGTATAGGGCATCAATTTAGTAATAGACTAATAGTTGCGCATGTGATATTTCTTTATAATTAATAATATTTTACAAACGAACTTGTACCAAAACATGTTGCACATTCAAAGATTGGGGATTATTTGTTTGACTCAATAATATGATGGCAGTTGCTTTCAAAATATGTTTTATGAGAATATTTCGTTTTCTTAATGAAATGATTAGAAGATCAAAATAAAATTCTGTTATGTTTGAAATGTTACTCCATCCAAACTAGTTAATGATTAATGTATATTATTTCAAGCCATGTTTCTAATGTGCATGGAAATAACAAATCAAGCTTTGTCGTTTGTCTTTTGCAACTAACCATTTATCATAATAAATTATAATTTCTTATGTTAATTCAAAGAATAGGATTGGGTTCAAAAACATAATCTCATATAACAAGAATTCGTAAGAAGAGTATCAAACGGACAGCAATTGAACTCATTCTAGCGTTGAAACCGTCTCATGGAACTTTAGGTTTTCGCTTTTGGATTTTTAGCTTCTAATTATATGATTTTTGTTTCAGATTATTGTGTCTTTTATTTGACATTATGTTTTTTTTTGTCTTTGTTGCTATTCATTGTATCTTTTTTCCAAGTCATTGTATTATATTTTGCTTAGTATTGTGTTATATTTAACTATTCATTGTATTTTTGTCCCCTTTCTAGATTTATATAACTCAACCTTTTATTATAATTATCTATATATTTTATAAATACATAAAGGGATACTAAAGAAAGCAATTATGATCCTTTGAATGAAATATACCTTTCAAAAAAAAGTCCTTTGTTTCTTTTATAGAGAGACATAAGACTAAGACTGCTACCTCACCTGGCCACATAATCACATTTCGTTTTTTTCCTTTCTCATAACATCTTTAAAATATTACGTATAATTAAGTTCTTATTTTTTTTAAAAAAAAATTGGTATGTATAAACACAATCCTATATATATATATATTGTGTGTATGTTTTTGAGAAATTCTTAGCAATTGAACCTACTCAAGGAAAATGTACGTACATGCAGAAGAAATCAAAATGACATTGATCAAATAACATATTTATATAAAGACAAATAAATATATTAGCTAGCTAGGGTGACATAAGTAAGGTTCTAATGATGGCTGCTTGTGGACTGTTGGTATCCATGGACTGCAAAAGCTCTGATAGCCTTTGACTCAAGTCTTCAACTTCTCTTTGTAAACTTCTAACGTAACTACATGTCTCCTCCAATACCTTTGCACTTGAACCCTACACATTATTAGTATTTTTATTATTCAAATAACTATGTACTATTAATATAAACAAAACTACTACTTAAAGTAATATCAATGTACTTTTATTAGTGTTCATGTAGACGATAAGAAATACTTGAGATCGAAACCTTGCGATGATGATCGTTAGGAATGAGTTGTTGTAACTTGTATATGAGATCGGCAACTTGGTCGTCGGTGATCCTTGATGGTCTGGTTTGTCGGTAGCGTGATCTTGAGGTAGACATGGATGAGTTATCAAAGAGATGAGGTGATAACTAAGATAGTAAGATGGTTTGATATAATGGTATTATTGAGAAAGTGAGATATATGAAGGTGTTGAATGATTCCGACAAGTTATGGGGAGAAAAATAATGGAGAAGATGAGAAAAATAAAGACATTTGGAGTTGATTAAACTCAAGTGTGCATGGAAGAAAGACAAGTTATGGCTAGTTTTTATATAGAAGTTTTAATGAGTGGGGTGGGGTGGGGTACGGTCATTCTAAATAGTTTTCAAATTAACAACAAACAATGTGGATACAACTTCGACGAAGTTATTTTTATACAAAGTCCCTCTCAAAAAAAAAAAAAAAAAGTTGTAAGAAGAGTTTCAAAGGAACTTTAATTGAAGTATTATAACTGTCTTATCGAATTCTACGATTTAGATTTTAGGTTTACGTTTTTAGATGTTTAGCTTGTAGATTTTAGACTTTTTATTTACATTATCATTGTGTCTTTTTATTTATCATTGTGTTTTTTCTATATTTGCGTATTTTGTATTTTTTTTTGTGACTCGTTGTGTCTTTTTTCTTCAACATTGTGTTATATTTTTCGGCATTGTTTTATATTTTACTCGACATTGTATTATATTTTGCGATTCATTATGTTTTTGTACACTTTATTTGTAGGAGGCTTGTAGAATAACTTTACCTATTTTTCAAAAGATAGTGAAGTAGTTGTTAAAAAATTATAGATTTAAGTTGGTAGATTGTAAATTTAAGTTGAGAAAAAAAAAAAACTTAAAATTTAAAAGATTCAATAAGTGTAGAGAGTTAAACGAGTTATACACTTCAACGAACTACAATTCGCAAATCTACTATTCGGAAAATTACTGTAAGTGCCCGTCGTTCAGAAAAAACCTGTTCTACAAACTCGAAAACCTTGTAGACAAGCACAAATTATCATCAAAGACAAAAATTCTTGTCAATGTACTATCCAAGTTATTTAGGGTGTATTATGAATACATCACACAAAATCAAGTAAAACTTATATGTCAATTTATGTTTCTATATATTGCATCTTGTGTATATTTGTGTCTTGATATTATTATTATCATATCATTTTCATGTCTGATATATCATATCATTTTCATATAAAGTATAAAATTCAGTTACGTACAACTTGATATTAGGTTTCTATAGCAAAATCCGTGAGCATTTGATTAATCTACTAAAAATCTTTCCAAAGATTTTTCTCATAGTCTTAGCTCTCATATACCTCCTTAGCTTTTGTCTCCTAATGTGAGTGTCAAGTCATCTGGTTTTTTTTTTTTAATTATTAAAGAAGTAGCAATATATTTGCTTTTAACAAATATTAAAAAAGAATCAAGAAGTATTTCTTTGTTGAGATTCTTTTAATCTTTCTGATGATCTTGATTTTCGCATATCAACTTTTAGATAACTTAACAAGAAACATTTACATAAATTATTTATTAAGCCAAAAGTGAAGCTATAGTATCTTTGTTAAATTATTTATTAAGCCAAAAGTTTGGAGCTATAGTAATTAGGGAAAAAAAAGAGTGATACCAACATTACACATGTGAAAGAGTGAAATGTATTAAATATATATCATTTTCAAAATATATATAAATAAGGTAAAATTTTCAAAATCGTAAAAGACAAAAATCGTTTTAGCATTGTATTATTATATAACCCTAAAAAAAAAACAATTTGGGTTGCCTCTTTAGAATAAAAAATTACGACTTTTAAAAAACCACACATACATGCCCCTTTTGCGTAATTATATTAATTAATACTACAAAAAGCAACATGTACCTCTTTGTTTAACACACATACACATTTGATTAACACATACTCTTTTATTTAATACACATGTGTGTTTGTTTATACAACAATAAAAGGTAACTTAGTACACAATGGTTGAGAAAAAGACACAATGGTTCCCCTTTGATCAACACATACCTCTTTATTTAACACACATACCTCTTCCTTAAGACCACCCGTAGTGGGGCGGTATTTTTATAAAAAATTGAAAAAAAAAACGCCCCAAAACGCCCCCCCCCCCCACATTACACCCGGCGTTATAAGGCGTTTTTTTTTTTTTTGAAAAAATTGCATGTTGGCGTTTTATTTAAAACGCTGAAGTGGTCAAATGGAAGGGGCATGTGGCCAATGGGAGTGGTCCAAGGTTTGACTAGCCAATAAGCAAGTAGTTTTTTTTTTTTTTTTTTTTTTAATGATTGGAAGGGGTATTATTAGGCATTATGCCCACTACACCACTTTTGCAATAATGCCCCATGCTGACTGGGATGACACGTGTCGAATAATGCCTCATAGTGGGGGCATTATTTTGTTTAACCACTACACCCGGTCTAAGCAACATACACCCTTTTGTTTAACACACGTATCCTTTTAATTAATCCATACCTTTTTGTTTAACACACATTCCCTTTCTTTCTAATTGATTTGCCACAAAAATCAATTAGTTACACCACTTCGCTGCAACTTATATTTTAGAACTACATACCATGCAAACAATCTAATTAAATGTCACACAAATTAGTTAACCTACATTGGTGATGCCACTTCATAACCTACCCAATCAAATTTACACAAATTAAATTAATTCATCTAAAATTGCTTTGCATACGAACTAACACAACCGACTCCCAAATCCCTTTCTAATCACCCAATCGCCATTCATAAATCAAGAACAAGAGTTATCAATCACCCTGGTAGTATTGCAAATTATTTTCAATCGGTTCAGTTTGTTTTCTTTTCTTTTATTTTTGTGTTTACTCTTTGTAGCCAGAGGCGCAGCTATTAAGGGGCCGGGAGGGGCGCCCGACCCCCAACTTTTCGTTCAGTAGTGCAATATATGTGGTTTTCGTATAGAATTTTTTGGGTATATACGTTTTCGACCCCCTACTTCTATAGAAATTTTGGGTATATAAGTTTTCGATCCCCCGTCGGAAATCTCAAGCTTCGCCACTGTTTGTAGCGCGATTACCAATCGATCGACTCAATCTATTTTCTTTTGTATGGTTTTTATTTACCCCTACCCAACCCGATTCTGTGTGTAATTGGTGGACATGCACTAGGATATCAATTGTTGGGGAATATCGGTTTGCCGGATGATCAGAGAGGCGTGTAATCACTCTCAGATCAAATTATTTCGGTGGTTCACCCGAATAATTTAATCGGATACAACTCTGACTTCGAGAAATTGAACCTGAGTATGTGTTTTGCGTGAATTGATTGAACCAGAATTGTGACCAAGAAACTCTCTACGAAAATTGGGAATTTTGGGGTGTAACTGCCTAGTGGCAGTTATTTCGATTTTCAGATAAATTGCCCAAAAAACTGCCAATTTTTTGTCATTTCGAAAATGTGACAAAAATCAGAAAATAAGCTCGACCCCAGCCAGGGGCTCTGCCCCTTGGACCCCGCCAGGGGCTGCCGCCCCTTGGACCCTGCTCCCAGGGGCGCTGCCCCCGGACCCCCGCATAGTACGGGCTCCGTCCGTACACTTCGAATAATAATAACTCAAACAAGCGTGCACTCCCGCACCTCCTAACTTGCTTGATGTGTATTATTATTCGCTTTGATCACCAAGTCAATCCCTGATTACACTAAAATATCTAACATCAATTTGTGAACATGTGTGTTATTAGAAAATATATGTGTTGTTTGCAATATCACAAAGGAAAACTGAATTCAAAAACTCTGTTAGAGATTTTTTTCCACGTTGAAAACATTTGCTTACTTTTTACTATAACTATTAAAACAAAAAAAACAAACTTCTAATTTTGATATTTGAATTCAAAACTTTTTCTGTTGAGAAACAATTTGCAATCCACAAATGTTTTCCAAAGTTTATTCTGCAAACAACAAATGTTTTCCAAAGTGTAATAAAATTTAGTCAGATTTAATCCTATTAAAAAACTCCAAGAACTTTGCCTAAATTTTCCATAAAAATAATAACGATTATGTCATTGGAACCGAGATTACGGTTTATGCCTATCCTTTCTGTTTGGTACCAAAAATTAACGAATATCGGAACCGGAATCATAGTTTTTGCCGGTGGTTTCCGTTTGGTACCATAAAAAGTAAACTAACGGATATCGAAACTGGGGTCACGATTGAAGATCAACATCGTGTTGAGAGATATATTGTACTAAGACCGACCGTAGTGGGGCGTTTGTTTTAGAAAAAATTCAAAAAAAAACGCCGCATCACGCCCCTATCCCCTTACGGCCCGGCGTTATCGGGCGTTTTTCGAGAAAAAAATTCGCTTGGCGTTTTTCAAATCACGCCAAAACTTGAATTGGGAAATGAGTTGACCGTTGCCAACGGTCATTTGTTTATTATTATTTTTTTTAATTCCAATATTAACACACTATATATATTACCCACTTTTCCATCATTTTTTATAAAAAAACTCACACACTCTCAAACTTTCTCTCTACTACTTTTATATTTTGTGAAAAGATGCATCCATTCCGACCCCCATTTGATGTCTCCTCAAGACCCATGAACCCGAACAAAACCCAACCGCAACAACCCTTTAACTTTCAAGACATGGACCCGAACATGTTATCGTACGCGGCTTACTTGAGTGGCGCTACTCCATTCGTGCAACCCACTTTCGGTTTTGGTCAAGCCGGCGGGTCGCAACCTTCACAACAACAACCCGAACCCGATGTGGATATCGTGCCGGAGACGCAACCCGAACCGGAGCGAGAGACATCCAAACGCGGCAGAAGGTCGCATAAGAAGAAGGAAGCGAACGAACCTCGACGTAAGCTTTTATATTTTTTTTTACTTATTTTTTCGTACATGTCTATTATGTTTTATTTTTAACGTACAACTTTATATTTCAATTTGTAGCAAACTTTCAAACGGGCCCCGTTTTTTTGTTGGTTCAGTTCTGTTTGAACATAAAGGAAAACATGAAAACATACCTTTGGTTGCATCAGCACAGGTTAGCAGAGAATCCAGCAATGGAGACGCAGCCATTAAGGTTGACATGATTGTCATCTTGATCTGGTTCCTCCTTAGGGTGCTGACTGATGATGGTGGCTAAGATGACCGATAAGGGGATCGGTATAGGAGAGGAGGTCGAATTGATGTTATGACTAATGGGGTGTTTCTAATGTGTAACTGTCTAACCCCTTAACCTCCACATAATTCTCCTTATATAAGCACCCAGGAGGAAACCCTAATTAGTTAATAAGGGTAATATGGTCCATCAACAATTACCAACTAATTTAAATAATAGGATTGTTATATATTTTGATCTATATAATGTAAATGATTATATGGCTACTAGATTAAATATTAATACGTAATATATTTAATCTTACATTCTCCCACTTAGCCGAGTAATCATTTACTATGAGTATTAGATAAGCCTGATCAGGAGTTAACACTCATTTTAGCCTTAAACAAGTACTATAGCAGAAAAATACAGCCGTTGAATCATTATGCGACTCAGGACCCCCATTAATCATACTATAGCCTTAATTTAAAACCTAATCGTCATGATCAAAATACGCGTAAGCCCTTTGTTTGATTTGTAACTTTAATTGTCTTATATGCCATTATGTCGACTTAACATATTCTTATAGACGTACAAAATCAAACTGATGAGGAAAAATTAACTAATACTTAGTCATTCATAGTACGATATGCAGTTGCGCATGGCCATTAACTAACACCCGTCTATGAGCTCTCTTAATAAGACTTATGGGTAATAGCCCTTCAGTTACAGGATCCTTAAGCATATCATGAATGTATTCGATACATACTTAGTTTCCTCAATTCGTTCATAAACGAATAATTAATTGCGTATCGAAACTTAATGCAGCACCTCTTGAACTGTTACTGTTCAAGGAGTCATGGTAGCTGACTTTATCACACTAAGTCTTCAAAACATTAATTATATGGAGTTAATAAACTTATGAGTCCACTGATAAACTTCCAACAACATTTAGTGACTATATTATGTCGTTATAACTTAGGTTGTTAATATCAGTACATAATGACTCCTCCATGAGATATGTTTTGTCTGCTAACATAAGGATATACCCGAAATTACATTTTATCATCTTTGAATATCACAAAGTTATAGTAATAAACCGGTTTTAATTCTCACTTCTTCTTCAAATTTTATAGCCTCTCGTTTCTTTAAAGATATTGTAATACTCCATTAGATGCTTCACAATAATCTAGACATATCTAGATTGTTGCAATGTGAGTAATATCTAAACGAGTATAGACTTAAACTTACATAAGGCTTCTAATTAATGAAGCGTAAATAAATAATCTCATTTATCCTATTATCCTCTAAAGGAGAGCAGTATTGTTTGTTACATATGTTAGGACCCATTTAAGGTTAAACTTATGGAACAGAACTAATATCCCATTGGGTCTATCTCAGTATGTTATGATATCAATCACGTAAGAGATATCTCTGAGATCTATTATATCAAAGTTTGTGTTAACAATGCTTTGACTTATGTAACATATACCTGTCAAAAGAATATCATCTATATAGACAGGTTTATCTTAGTTGCTCCCACTTATCTTGAGGTAGGTACATTAATCCACTTGATTCTTGATGAAAATAATTATGTTAAGATTTCATCACATTATGATGTTTGCATTAACCCATACATGGATTTTATTGGCTTAGAAATAAAGTGTTCTTTAACCTTCAGTTTGAAACTTTAGGTTGTTATCTAATGAACATATAAATGTGTCAGCCATTTGTTATGGAAAATTGTTTATAATGTTCATCTAATGTAGCTTTAAACTATTATAAGCTACTAGAACAGTGATGATCCTCAAAGAAATCTTCTTGTAAGATTTGTAATAAAGATTCCTTAATAATTTATCTCTTCCTGAGTACAACCTTTGACAATCAAACATGCTTCTTAGTGTCTTAACGCTTATATTAGGATTTGATTTAATTATGAACACTCTTAGGCAATTCAATCAAATCTCAAACGTTATACGAACACATAAAATCAGTTTTACTAGAAAACTGTTTTATTCCATTAAGAATATTGATTGACACTAATGGCTTAATTTTAAGAGATAGGATCAGTAAACATTTCCAAAATCCATTTCAACTTCAGTTAGGGAGGTTATGTAATCATCAAAATTAGCAGGCTTTTAAACCTAGATGACCTCCTGAGTTGATTATTGGGTTCATTAGAAGTTTCAGTTTTATGGATTAGCTCTTGGTTAGGTTGCTATCATTTTCATTCTAAGTTTGTAAGAGTTGGTGCAGTATGGTGTACAAGAGGTGTAATGGGAGTTAAATTCGAAGTGAAATTTAATGACATTCTTCCCCCCGCCTCTTGTATTCCTTGCAAATCATAATAAGGACTTTGACTGCTCCCACTGACCTTAGGGATCTTTAGGAACTCAGCTTAGAAATCTTTAGGAACTCAGCATGCTTAGGGTCAATGCTTAACGACCAACAAATTCTAATAGAGAAAACAAATTAATGACGTTAGTCGTTGTAGTTTCTCTTGTTGAGGATTATGTTAACTTAGGTAAGAAATCTAAGTGTGCCCACAATTAAACAACAATGAAACTTTTGTAAGAGTAGCATTAGATTTAAGGAGATAAGTTATGATAGAACAGTGTCATTATGGAGCGGTGTCTTGTACAAGAGGTGCAAACTGAGGTAATGTAAAATTTTCACTCCCCACCTCTTGCAACTATTACAAGTTATTATGAAGACACTTAATGCTCCCACTGATCTTTAATATCTCTAGAAATGCTACAAGAGACGTTTCAATGAGCTACATGACGTGGGAACCTATCACATATACGTTAGACTTTATTTGATTTCTTTAATGTCCAGATATCATAAGAAACTTTAGGGACATGTCTAATAGAAATCTAATTAAGTATATATATATGAATAGATTTCTTCTAAGAACGTGTGCCATATGCGACAAAATTTAGATACAAGTTGATAGTCTTTTAAATGATAAATGAATTATGTCTGAATATTCTATTTGAAAAAGTTCCACTAATGTCAATGAATGACTTATGATGGACCCATACTTATTCCTTAAGCCAAGTCATACTTAGGGCTTTAACGTCATGATTTAAAATCACTTAGAATGAGATTAGTTGAATAATCATCCTCATTAAGAAAGTCATGATGTCTCATGAATTTCGGTTCTAATGGATGAAATGTATAAGTCTCATTTTCCTTTTGTCAAATTCTCATTCGCATGATGACAAAAATTGTGAAAATGTAAGGTATCATCTAGTTTCATTTTAGTAATGTTTCTATCCAGATATTTAGAACAAATAAGATGAGAGTTTAAGATAAGTGTGACTTTATGTTGACTATGCAAACCTCACAACCTTCATGACATAGCCTAAGTAATGATACTGTACTCTGATTAATAATCAGAACATGCAATGTATCGAAAAGCTTTGTTAGAAGACTGCTTATTATGGTTCTTATAGCCTTAACATTTAATTTTGTCACTAACTCTCGTGTTAGTTATTTGTCAAGTTCTGGTAAGGAAACGTATGGAACTAGAGTCAACTAATCATGTGTTAATTGGAATATTAAAGAATTATCAGACTTAAATATCATTAATAAGTGACTATCTAATTAATTTACCCAACTGTTCTTTAGAATAATGGATAGTCTCGTTGCTTATGTCTAGCCTAATGACATAGTTATGCAGTGAGATTTTCCCTTGAAGAACCTTAAAGTTGGAATTAGCACTTGTAATTTGTCTATGGATCTTAGAACAATCCTCTTTAAACGTTTTAAGTGGTTGTAAGGTGAGCAACAACTTATTTTCCAGCTTCAAACATTTATTTCTTTGTACATATGTTGCTTATCAACACACTCATTTGTACTTTGGTACTTTAGAGTGTTGTAGTTGATTTATAATGCATCAAATTGTACAAGTGAAAATCTTAGTATGTAATGTACTGGAAAAATGTACTTATTTCCATGCGTAAGCCCTTAACTTTATGGGTCATGGTTTTGTACATTATAATGTATTCACATATACCACTTAACTTTATAGTTTAGAGTTTCACATTAAGGCATGCATCTTAGGAGTTCTAGTGATTATTCCATAAATAAATATTAGTCTCAGGAAAGACGTAATCTGGAATAACTTTAGTGATAGCATTTACGTTAGAGAGTTCTTGATTATCATAATAGACATCATGTTCGATTTGTCCTATTCATCATGCTCTAATTTTCTTCTTTATAATCTTTATTAGAAGAGAGCAATAGGATTATCGTGTCTTAGGAAATAATCAAGGATTTAATTTAAGAGCTAATTCTTATAGAAACTGTAAATAAAGCAGACATTTTAGGTTTTAAGAATTGGAGTGGATCAGATATAGATTAATAGAAGAAAATTACAGTGAGTAAAATATGGGTACTAAGAATAAGGCAGACGAAATGATCATAAAAACTTAATTAAGGATCATTAAGCTAAGGATCATTATGTGAAGAGATTGTGATATGTCTATTACTAACATCAAAATAATAGACTTAGCTAAAAAATTCTACTTAAACGAAGACAAAACAGCTTTGGCCAGAAGTGTAATCATTTAAGCATATGTGCAAAGTGGTTGTAACAAATCAGCTTTGGCCAGAATTGAAACAGTCACTTTAGTTATGCACTTGTTGAGTATGCCATCTATGAATGAATTAAATCAGCTTTGGCCAGAAATTAAGACATTCATGCTTATGATGCACACACAACATAGCTTTCGTAATACTTGAATGATAAGTAGATGTATCAAGTCAGCTTTGGCCAGAAATGATATATCAGAAGCTCATTCAAGTTAAGCTATTTTGGTTTTGTAAAACATTATTTGATCCTTATTAATTTAATTAAGTATAAACAAAACCAAAAATTTTTCTTCAGTTCACATTTAAATAGCTTAAAATAATGAGATTGCGAGTCGCAACCACGATCTCGACTAATGACGTTATGGTTGCGAGTCGCAACTACGGTCTCGACTAATCACGTTATGGTTGCGAGTCGCAACTATGGTCTCGACTAATCACGTTATGGTTGCGAGTAGCAACCTCATGGTCTCGAGTGATGACGTAATGGTTGCGAGTAGCAACCTCATGGTTGCGAGTGATGACGTTATGGTTGCGAGTAGCAACCTCATGGTTGCGAGTAGCAACCTCGCTAACAGCTGTTAATTGTGATATCATAACCGAAAATTCGAAATCTAAGGGATTAAGAGATATTCTTTCCTGTTTCAAGCTGATCTAATTTTGTCAACAGATTTCGAAATTGCAATCTCTTTATCTTTTTAACAGTTTTCTAAAAACTTTAGAGGACAAAATAGATCAAAACCAGGAAAAACACTTAATAATCCGAATCATATTCCAAATCATAACAGAATACTTCGAATTTTCTCAAGAACATGATGAACCCTAAAACATAAAACATGATTCTGGAACCCGAAACCTGAATTTTTTAAGCCTTTCTAAAACAGATTTCGGTTAAAAACATAACCCAGTTGAGTTTTAACCCAAATTTCGGTTAAAATATGAAACATATAATTAATCCAGATTTCGAAAACAGTGATTTCGAAAACTGTTTGTTCATAAGATTTTCAAAAAATTCCGTTTTCCAAGTTTCAATCCCAGAATTAATGGATACGAAAACAGAACTGACTAATCAACATATGCTCTGATACCACATGTTGGTTCAGTTCTGTTTGAACATAAAGGAAAACATGAAAACATACCTTTGGTTGCATCAGCACAGGTTAGCAGAGAATCCAGCAATGGAGACGCAGCCATTAAGGTTGACATGATTGTCATCTTGATCTGGTTCCTCCTTAGGGTGCTGACTGATGATGGTGGCTAAGATGACCGATAAGGGGATCGGTATAGGAGAGGAGGTCGAATTGATGTTATGACTAATGGGGTGTTTCTAATGTGTAACTGTCTAACCCCTTAACCTCCACATAATTCTCCTTATATAAGCACCCAGGAGGAAACCCTAATTAGTTAATAAGGGTAATATGGTCCATCAACAATTACCAACTAATTTAAATAATAGGATTGTTATATATTTTGATCTATATAATGTAAATGATTATATGGCTACTAGATTAAATATTAATACGTAATATATTTAATCTTACATTTTTGAGATAGGGTTCGTGCACTCTTTTATAGCACGTGGGGTAAGGGCGAGCATCGTGACAAAGATTCCATTTCTAGCAAATGGACCGACATCAACAACAAGTGTCACTCCTTCCAAGAAGTGTATCAACGTAACTACTATAATCGCCCGAGCAGAGAAGGTGACGTCGGGGTTTTAACGAAGGCTTTAGAAGAGTACGAGAGAACGAAATGCCCTTTCCCGTACTATAAGTGTTGGGATCTACTACGAAAAAGTCCAAAGTGGGCGGGCGTAGTGACCATGACGTCGAGTAGTAGACGTCGAGCTAAACGGTCAAAAACATCATCCTTCGTTGACCCTGAAACACTGACTTCGGATGCCCACAATGTCGATCTAAATGAGGTGGTGGACGTTGACGAACAACTTGAAGAAGAGTTGGCCCGACCGCCCGGTAGAAGAAAGGATAAGCGAAACGGGAAAAAAACGGTGGAGTCGTCTTCCGATCTCGAATTAAAGGAAGATTTCGAGGAGATGAATCGTCGTCTCCAAGACATTCGAGACCTCGGCCACCAACGTTTGGAGACTATGAAAGAACGCGTCGCCTAAACCAAAAAGTTTAACGAGATGCAAGAGGCGAGGCAAATGGAAAAGGACATTGAGTTTTTTTTCCAAACCGATCGACCACCTCCAAGGCGACGCGTTGATCCTTGCGCAAATGCATCGCCAAAAAATTCGGGAAAAATATGGACTCTAGATCATCATCCTTTTTTTTAACTTTATTTTTTTTAGAGTTAATTGCCATTTTAGTCCCTGTAGTTTGGCTCATTTTGCCAGTATAGTCCAAAGGTTTCATTTTTAACATCTGGATCCAAAAAGGTTTCATCGTTGCCATTTTGGTCCAACTGACTTAACTCCATCCATATATGTTAAAGCTGCCAAGGGCATTTTTGTCATTTCAGTTTTATTTTTAACCTTACTATTATAAATAAAATTAAAACTCAAGTGGGCCCCACCACCCCACTTCTCATGTCTTCTTCATCTTAATTCCAGTAACCGGAATCGTTTTTCCGGCGATACTTCGATGAGAGCCACAACCACCACCGCTTTTATATATTGTTGTATATCGCATCCTCTAAAATAGTTAAATTTCCTCCAATTAACAAAAAAAATTGTATTGAAATTACATCAAAGTTAGGTTTGAGAAGAGTAATCCTACCTCTGTTTCACGTACTACTAAAACAGGGGCTCAATTCCAATTTCACTGAACATCAAACCGAAAATTTGGACAGTGTAAATTCAAATCAGGTAAAAAAACAGATGGAATTCCTCAAGTAAACACAAAATTTTCAACAAAATTACATTAAATATAGGTTTGAGAGGAGCATTTATACCTCTGTTTCACATAGTACTAAAAACAAGAGCATTTATATCTCTAGATGGTTCCTTTGATCTGTCGGCCACCAAACTCCACCAATAACCACCATCGCAGATCTGAATCATCATAACCGATCTGAATCATCTCTCTCTAACCCCTCTCCCCAACACCATCGTAGATCTGAGTCACCTTTCTCTCTCTGTCTCTAAACCTCGTGGGTAGCCGATTTATGCCCTAACGAAACTTGGAGAGGTAAATTAAGCCACTTGACTTTCGCCGGAGCTCGCAGGATGACGGTGGGTCACCGGATCTAACCACCATTGTCGCTTGATCTTTGTTAAAATCCCCCACATAAAGAAGCAGGTGTGGTCACGAGCCACCACAGTCCCTGACAGGCGGTTGTCATCGTGGTAACTAGAATGGTGGTGGTTGTGGTGTGGTGGTGGGTGGTGGTGAATGGTGGTGTGGCTGGAGGTGTGTGAGAGAGAGGAAGAGAGATTATTTTTTTATGAAAATAACATATATAAGTATATATATAACTGCTTAAATGGGGGAGGTTAATAAATAATCTATTATAAAATTAGGAAAAGACCAAATTGCCCCTGACTTAACAGAGGTGAATGGATGGAGTTAAGTCAGTTGGACCAAAATGGCAACGATGAAACTTTTTTGGATCCAGATGTTAAAAATGAAACCTTTGGACTATACTGGCAAAATGGGCCAAACCACAGGGACTAAAATGACAATTAACTCTTTTTTTTATTTCCGTTTTTTTTATATTCTGTTTTTTTTCCGTTTTTTTTATTTCAAGTAGTGTAATTTTTTTTTAAATTAATGAAGAATTTTATGTTTTAAATTTAAAAAAAAAAATTGTGTAATGATTGCATGGGCGTTATTGGGCATTATTCCCACTACGGCACTTTTGCAATAACGCTCAATAATGCCCCCATGCTGACTGGACTGCCACATGGCAGAAAACGCCCCCATGGTGGGGGCATTATTGATAAAACCACTACGCATGGTCTAACAAGCAACATATAATGCAACATTATATATTAAGCAGTAAACTAATGGATATCAGAACTGGGGTCACGATTGAAGATCAACATCGTGTTGTTGAGAGATATATTGTACTAACAAACAATATATAATGCAACATTATATATTAATACACTTGGGTTGTATTACCCATTTTTATTTAAGGCCTACCTTTCTTTTGGGACATAGAATTGAGAACGCTTATTTAAACTTTAGACATTAAATTGATATCAAGACAGTACAGATAAAAAAACAAAATCTTTTGAAGTTATTGTAAAGCTTAAGGTAAAAAAAGTAAACGTGTCAAATTTTAAACTGTTAAATCAATATTATAAAACATAGTTTATGTTAGCTATTCTAATTTCCGCCGTAACGCGCGAGTAACGTTAAGTCGTTACAAATATTTAGTATTGATCAAAAGCTACAGTATTCATAATATACCTTAAATCGTTTTAACATTATATTATTACAAATTTATATATTGATCAAAAGCTACATTATTCATAATACTCATGAGTTTGTGAGACCGGGTTCATAATACTCATGAGTTTGTGATAATGTATATATCTTATAAGGGTATGGCTAAATGCACCCCCACTTTTTACTTTTCGTACCCTCTTTCTAAAAATATCATTTTAAAACTTTTTAAATTTCACCCTTTAAATATCCATTCCTCACACTTTTTACACTAACAATTCATCCCTAATATTTTGATTTTAGTTTTGGTGTCTGGATAATAGCGATCCACTACTACTTTCGATATTATGTGGTTTCTTTTATGCCACATTTATATGTCAACTTTTCTGATTAAATACCATTATGAGTTTGAGCTTCATATCTAAAATAATATACATTTTTAATCGATTAAGTAATGTAAGATAAAAAAACAATATACATTTTAGCTTTATAAATGAACACCTAAATCTACATTATAAAATAATAAACCAATTTCGAGTTTGAGCCTAGCATCTTTTTCATACTTACATTATAAAATATTATACGTGGTACGAACTTAGGTATAACCCTTTTGCTTGCAAGTTTTTAAAAAAACAATATAATGGCAGTGTACATTAATGCTAAAAACCTTCATTTGCTATAATAAAAAAGTTAAAACAATATTACAAACTATGTTAACATATTAAACCTACCTAAGAATTTGTCATACAACAAATCGTAAATGGTGTTGCTAAAGTAATGAAAAATCAAAGTTGCAATGTCTTTCTTAATCTCCTTTCAACCAGTGCTATATTTTTTTTTTTTTTTTTTTTTTGATAGATTCGTTCATATATATGAATAACACGAATATCTCAATATTCAAATTATGACAAGTAGATAAATGCCTATAAAAACATGGATGTTTCCTAATCCATTTAAAAAATAAAATATAAGGGTTGATTGTATTTATTTACAAAATACAAGGGGGGAGTGCAACCAGTAAAATAAAAAAACAGGGGGAGTGCATTTAGCAACACCCATCTTATAATATGATTTTTTTAGTTTGTGAAATAAGAGAGAGAAGCCATACTTGGTGTTTCCAAAATGGGGTTAATGTTGAAGTGGGTTAGGCCATGCGTAGTCATAACGCCCCTTTGTGGGCGTTATGCGACACGTGGCGTGACACGTCAGCAAGGGGCTTTATGGGGCGTTATGCAATTTGAGGCCGTAGTCATAAAGCCCCTACCTCATCATTACTCAATTAATTAATTTTCGTTTTTTAAATTAATTTCTATTTATAAAATTAAAAACCATTTCATTAAATTTTACAATAAAATAAAAAAAGCGTTAAAATAAAATAAATAAAAAAACTTACACTAACTTAAAATAATTAACTCAAATTTTGGTTAATTATAGAGCCCATGCCTCAGGTAAAAACCAGCCCATTTCATCATAGAGCCCATAAAAACAAAACACAAAACCAGCCCAAAACCAACCCAAAGCCCATAAATTAAAAACCCTAAAATCCCTCTTCTTCCTTGTCTTCCTTTTTCTACCTGCAACACAAAATTAAAAACCCTAAAAACAGAGCATTAAGGGGGAAACCAGAAAATAAAAAAAAAAATCAAAAAAACAAAAGAAGACACACATCACGCCGCGAAAATTATAGCGCTCTGAATTTTTTTTTGGGCATAGCGCCCTCCGTGTTGGTGTGGCCGGCGCCATCTCGGCGCTATGAGGGCATTTCGCGCCCCAGTACGCAAGGTCTTAGAGAAGAGTTCAAACCTCCTTTGTGTCAGTCTGACCACGCAAACCCATGTTATTATTATCTTCTATCCCTATTTGTCTTTCTAAAATTAAATATAAAAAACTGTCACATGTGTATACAACACCATGGGTGATGAAACAATGGTTAACCGAGAGGTTAGTTTACGGGTTGAGTCTCGTCAAGTAGGATTAGTCCCTCCTTTTCTCGATCGATGGCCTAGTCGTCCTCTAATTCGTCTCTTGCATAATGAAAACACGCTGTGACTCGTAACAAGGAGAATGGGGTGGGGCTTGCTCCTTGTTATTACTCTCCGACGTGAGAATAAGTATTTGTTTGAGAGCAAGATAAGTGTTTAAGTAGTAATTATGAGAGAGCAGATTAGCGTTATCTCAAACCTGGTCCGGGATGGGTATTTATAGCCGAAGAGCAAAAGGAGAAGGGCCGAAAGGCCGCTAGGTGGGCCTGGGGCCCGACTGACAACGTGCAGCTTTTTGTAGGTGTGTTAGGAGCACAGGTCACGGGAGTGTTGGACGCGCGTGGAGGTGCTGCCACGTCCTTCTGTGTCAGTCTGTCTACCAGCTTTTATGCACGTGGGCTGGTCAGCTGCGCATTAGGCGGTCAGCTGACCGCTGCTGTCAGTGCCCGAGCATAGCACTTGCTGGTTTGGTCACTGAAGTCAAAGTGTCAGTTCCACTTGTATAACAATAGGATGCGGTTTTGGACCGCATCGCTGTGTGCGGTAATCTGTGTATAAACTAATCATTCCTTTTGCCGCTCTGTGCGCGCCGGTGCATAATTGCAGCCTGGGAATGTGTTTGACAGAAACTGAATGTAGCAAGCTACTATCATTCTTGGTAATAATTACCGCATCCTTGTATGTTGACGAAAACAACCATTTTCATACACAAGGTGAGTCTTCTCATCTTTCTCCGAGAGGGAAAGCAAGCCTGGTTCGCGTGTGCCGCATGAACGGAGGTGAATCCTGTCGTTAGGGGCGATAAGGCGGGTGATGGTCACTCGAGCCCAAGCCTGGTACGAGATTTGAGACCTGCCTCTTCAATGGGAGTTATTCGGGTTTTCGAAAGATAATCATTTAAAATGAACTCATCTGGCGCTTATAAAAAAATGACAGGACTAATACGTATCATATTCATGACAAATCTTTTTTTTTTATCACCATGGCTTCATAACACACGTTCATCTCAATGTAAATAATTAACTACACTTTTTTTTAATAGTTTAAAATAAAGAATATTATAACTTTGAATTTCAAAAGATAATCATTTATATATACACAATAACAACAATATTATAACTCTGAATAAAAAGGCAAAAAAGTTTTGAATCCGACACCACTTGCTAACAAACTGTCATATAATAGATGCAAAGATGCATGAAGTGAAAAGATGGTCCACCCTCTCATCCTCGAAGTCGCAAAGCGGGCACGTAGCATTACCCACATCAATATTCCTGTTTTTTAACGCCATTGTCGTTGTAATCTTACCCATTTCCGCTCTTCAAACGAAAATATTACATTTAGAGGGTACCCATTTACACCATTTAAGAACATACCTTTGGCTGTAATCATAACATGAGCAAAGAAAGTCTTTTAACAGCTGCGACACTGAACCCTTCGGCCCCTGCTCCATTCCAGACCCACTTATCATCTCCATACAAAACTACCATCACATCCAGCATATCGTACAGCTCCGTCAACTCATTCGACTCCTCACCAAGAGCCGGAGCCCTGCTCCACTGCCACACAAGGATAGAGTCCGAAGCCGAGCCTTGAATCCTATCTTTTACCATAAATTGTTTTGATATCTCGATACTAAAAAAAACGTCTCTATATTGTCTCCTAGCCTTCAATCAATTCCAGTCTGCTTGTAAATAGTTATTTCACACACATATATGTAGATCAATTTGACTTAAAATTGTCATTCTCTTCAAAATTCACAACTAGCTACTTTCAATACTTGGATTTTATAATTCATTTTAATTTAATCATTTATTGTCCATGGCATTATAGCCTAGTGGCATCTTGGGGGTGGGATAAGACTTTGGGACCAATAGGTCCTGGGTTCAATTCCCACAAGGGGGTTTTCCCATATTTGTTGGGGTTCCTCCTGAATTGGTGTATGGGCGTTATGCCTAGTGGAGATGGATATGATCTGGTGGTTCCGCTGGTGGCACGATGATACTCCAGTGGTCCGTCAGTGATCCAAATTTGCCGTTCAAAAAAAAAAATTTAATCATTTATTAGCACTTGAAACATAATTTATGTCAAACTGCGGAATATTTTCACCGCTTTGCATAACAGTCCCTTTACCTCAAGACATGTCCAAACTGTCCTATGGATTAAAGTCCCTTTACCTCAAGACATGTCCAAACTGCGGAATATTTTCACCGCTTTGCATAACAGTCCGGGATGTAAACGGTGGAAGAAGCTCGTGATGATGATAGCTACTGCGACGGTGTGGAAAATCTGGCATGCTCGTAACACTAAAACTTTTGATGGCATCTTTATTCCAAACAGAAAGATGGTTGATCAATTAAAGGAGGAGACCTATTTGTGGATCAGTCATCGCGCCAAGATTCAAGTTCCGAAATGGGAAGACTGGCTAGATTTTAATGTGACGAATGCTTTGTAACTGTCTTTTCTTTCTTTTTTCTGTTGTTTGTCGGATTCTTGTCTGTTTTCCAGCCCCTTGCTGGGCCCTTTATATATATATATAAAGTGCGATGCCGTTCAAAA
>CM060451.1:194728198-194768628 GCA_030545235.1 Helianthus tuberosus
CACGCGGGAGGTACCAAATCAGGCTATAAATTCAGGGGCTTGGGACTTGAACTGTTTGCATGTTTCGACGAAAAATTTCTTTACGTACATTAAGTTATACGCTGCTTACTACAAAACACACACTGTTCTGAACCTTTGCTGTGATAACAGGGTAATAACTCGATCGCTACTACGATTCAATGTTCGATCGATTAAAACTATCCAATGGATGTTTAAGTGCTGCCCAGATTAGGGTTATGCTTTGTCATTCGTCGTGAATTCGATGGATGTTTAAGTGTCGCACTTTGTCATTCGTTGTGAGGGTTTAATCTCGTGAGTTATCGTAAATGATGTATTAGTTACTAACCTAGTTCGTGTGCATTGTTATTTGAATTAGGTTAACAGGCTTATCAGTAGGCTAAACTCTGCTCAATTAAACTTGCAATGTGTGTCATTCTCTTTTTATCAAAAGTATTTTACAATACTCCATTTTATTTTCAAATGTTATAATTACAGGGATTAAGTCGTGGTTATCTTAATCACTGGCTAGTGGGGTATTGTGCACATTACTAATTTCTCACGGGTTAGGCAAATTAATCCTCACCGTGATAAACGTCACTACTTGGGGTGGGACCCAATAGTGGTATGACCATCGTCACACGGGTGACAAGGCGCCAGATAAAAATAAGATAGAAGCCATTGTAATCGCTCTTATGTTGTAATTTATAACTACGCGTCATTTTGTCAAAATGAATGATTCACCAGTATTTCCCCGTTGACAAAAATATTTTTAAAACATGTTTCAGGCGACCTGCTGTAAATAAAGGAAAACGTGCTACGGAGCACTAACAAGCTTGAAGAGGTGGCTCAGTTAAAATGAATAAACATGTTTTAAATAAATCAGGGAATTTCCTAGTAAAATTCCTCTATTGTAAATTACGGGGTTTATCCTGAATTATGAAATAAAATAATCGGGCATTTCAAGTTTTAAAAGATCCTGTTTAAAAAATACTTCCGCTGTCACATCAATCAAATACCACGGGTTCCTGTCCCGCGGCTCTTGACTGGGTAAAACCGGGGCTGGGGCCGTGACATCCATGTCCAAATCATGTCGGTACTTAAACCCTGAGAGCTCTCTACAATAAACGGAATGCTCCCCAAAATAATCCAAACACGCCTTATGACAAAAGGGCTAATCTATATCTATTAACAAGGAAAGTGAATGAACAGTTATAAGGGGCATAGAAGGAATTTCACATCATCAACAAAACACGTGTCGCCTCCTTTTTTTTGCCACCGTACGTTATCCATTCATCTTCCTCAAATCTCATTTTAACATTGCAGGAAGAAAACCCAGAAAATCAGAGTGAACCAGATCCACTTGCGAAGAACGACGGTGGTACCGGGGTTTGCGGTCACCGCAGCGGTGGTCAACAGTCGCACTCAAGTGTTGGCTAGGGTTTCGGTTACCGTTTCAGGCAGAAACCGATGGTGACGGCGGTTAGGGTATCACCACAGTGATGAAGATGGCTTCAGGAAGCTCTGGTTGTGACTGGTCTCTGTTTAACTCCGGCTTCACACTTGTCACCTGGATATAGAAAGAAGAGCATGTTACAAAGAGAAAAGAGAGTCTGAGCGAGAGAATCGTCTGGGAGTGGCGGATAACCGCCGCCCCTGGTGGTGGAGCCACGACGGAGTACGACTTCGCCATCTGATTCCCACGCATCTGCGACCCCAAATGACTAACAAAGACTGAGATTTTAAAAGACAAAGGCTATGTAGACGATGATCATCACGACGGTCAGCATTCTGACCAAGTCAGACCAGATTCCGATAAGGTTCAAACCCATCTGCATGTTTCATTCTTTGTTAGATAATTTCAAAACGAGTCTTGAAAGAATCATATATGTTGATTCCGTGAACACAAATGTTCCGGTGGAGGTACGACTAGGGTTATAGGGAGCAAACCGGCAAGGAGAATAAGGTGAAGATTCAGTGAGCAGATTGAAGCCTATACGGGAGTTCTTCAAGTGAATCCGCAACTCTCCAGGCCGACTCTACATATAAGGTAAGCCACGAACTAATTCCGGCCACACATTTGAATTCTGATTAAGTAGTCAGGTTTAAATGTGTAGAAACAATGACGAGGAGTAGGGCAACGTTGCAATGGGGTTGGATATGTCAAATCGGCGAGCTTGTGAAGTTCCAGTTACACCCGTTCTCCCATTTGGTAAAGTTCACCGGGATCACGGATGATCACCTATAGAAAACGAATGACTTTAATGTCACAAAACTCAGTTTTCATAAGGTCAGTTTGAATCTATACCCCTAATTGTTAGGGCTTTTTATCAGTTAGATTGAAGTGGTTGTGTGAATATTTGTTTTTAAGAAAAGATTTAAATTTTCTTGTATTTTGTTTTCAGAATAACAATTAGTCAAATGATATTCTTAGAAGGCTTATACGTTAAAGCATGGTGATTTGGCTTGATGAAGATTTGAAGTTGTTGAAGTCGGTTTCGGTAATGATTATGGAAGCCTAGGTAGGTCGTGACAGTCGTAACCAAACTATTCCATTGATTTTCATAATAGGATGAATATTAGATTGTGATCGTTTGAGACTTGGGACTTTAATAACGAATTTGACTGATACATACTATTGACGTTTCAGTATATAGATACACTCGATTCGTTCGGTGTTGTTTTAGATCATTTGATTCCAATCCCGTGGTTGATGTTAATTTTTTTTTAAATGGAAGTTGGTGGTGTCTTGGTGGTGTTCGAAGACTAACCGGTGCCGGCGGTGAGTCAGATTTGACGATCTCTGATCTCCGGTGAAGCAACAGTGAGCAGATTTACTTCTGCAGGTTCTTTTGGTAAAAGGTTAGTTCTGTTGTTTGTGTAATGATTGTAACACCCTTAAATTTTTACTTGAATTAATTACTAATTTTATACATTTTTATACCAAAAGATATTAAAATTAACGTAAGTTTCATAAGTAGCATAACTTTAGTCAACTAAGGACTAAATTGGAACATTCAACTTTTGTTTAATAAATCGTTTACAACCCATGAACAAAATCTAAGTATGTTTAAATCATTGCGGAAGCTTCAAAAATCGTGTTCGGTTCTTCATCATTCGCTTGACCGCTATCCATAAGATCCACCTTGTTACCTATGGTCAAAATCTTTAAAACCTTAGATCTGACACAGTTATATAGCACATAAATATAAAATCCAATATCAAAATCTAAATAACAAAAATTATGTTTTGTTTTCTAGTTCCACCGTAACTTACGGTGTGACCGTAAGTTACGGTAGATGCTGGAAGTCCCTGGTCACCGTAAAACAGAAGAAAACTGCCGTAACCACTTGATCCCTACCGTAAGTTACGGTACTACCGTAACTTACGGTAGTTGCTGGAAATCCATCACTTGTTTGTTGTGTTCATTGTACTCAAAACCCAACCCTCGGATTTCACTTTTCTAACAACCTATATATTGAATTCTCGTATTTCTAACATGCTATATATTAACCTATATCGAAGATCAATCCGTTATAATCCGGAGCATTAACCATGCCTTACTTGATTATTCGACCGGTTTGGCTCGTCTACGAAATTCCTTCCTTTTGACGACTACCAACGAGTTTTAAACAACTTTTGACCAATTATTCAATATAGTGACATCACCGCTTTCATTCATAGCAACCTTTATTCTAAATTTCCACTATGCGTATTACAATAATCAAAATCTACTAAATGTAACGAATCAAGTTACATACCTTAGCGTACGCCCTTCAACCGCGAATCACCACCGGCTTGTCCACTCGACGTTCCGGTATCTTTTCCTATAGAGTTTAATTCAAGACATGTTTAGAACTCTCTTTAGACCTCACTTCGCACAATATACCGAAACATCATAATTATGCGTTAAAGCTTTAAATTTCTATTTTTAAGCCTTCTTTGAGGCATTTTCACAAACACCTTAAAGGCAGATTTATTACAAGATTATATGACAAGTTTCTAGCTTATCATTTAGCCCTAATTTCACTTAAATCAATATTTTACATGATTGTTAGCTTCTAGATTTCTGAAATCACTTACAAATCGTCAAATTACACATAATCAACACCCCATATCCTAGTATTTATCAATCCACTCATAACCCATTAATCACATACAATGGTTTTTCATGGATTCACCAAAAAATTCCTATGATTTCAACTTCTATTGGTCTAGGGTTTGTTCCTAGACACTATAGTTGTTCCTTAATCTTCATAACATATTCATGCAACCCTAAATTCAGATTTTTCCCAATTTCATGAGAATTTCAAGTTAAGAATTTTCACTAAATTTTACATACCTTGTAATCCCCTTGCGATAGGGATCACGATTCTAAGCTCGGATTTTCGTTTGGACCAGATTTGCTCCTTCAATTTGAGAATTTTAGTGAGATTCTTGGTTTTGAAGGTGGGTGTCGCCCCCTTTGATGTTCTGGTCGACCAGACCCCCACAATGGGGTGTTTGGTTTGTGTTTTATTTGTTTAACATAACTCAAGTTTCAATTTTAACAACCTACACCCCTCCACTATGATAAATATGTAAATTGGTTGCTTTTTAACCTATTTTAGATTATTTCTAGACTTTTAACCAACTAGGTTAAAATTCCTAGTTAGAAATTCTTGTTTATTTATACTTTATAGTTCCAATATAAAGTTTTATATTTTCGGGGTGTTACAAGTCCACCCCCCTTAAAAGGGTTTCATCCCCGAAACCGAAGTACGTACCAAATAGTGTAGGGTGAAGACGTCGCATCTCCTCTTCGGACTCCCATGTAGTGTCCGAACCTTTCCTATGTTCCCATTTGACTTTGACTTGGTCAATTTGTTTATTTCGCAAATGTTTGACCTTTCGATCTAAAATCTCCACCGGTCTCACCGCATAATTCAGACTATTATCCACTTCGATATCATCGTAATGGATATAGGCCGTTTCGTCTGCTAGGCACTTTCTTAGTTGTGACACGTGGAACGTGCCATGGATTCCACTTAGCTCCTCCGGTAATTCAAGACGGTAAGCTACCTTGCCAACTCTCCCGATAATTTTAAATGGCCCAATAAACCTTGGGCTTAGCTTCCCCCTTTTTCTGAATCTAATGACGCCCTTCCATGGGGAAACTTTTAGCATGACCATGTCACCAACTTGGAATTCGATTGGCCTTTTCCTTTTTTCAGCATACGCCTTTTGCCTGTCTTGAGCCGCTTTCAAGTGTGCCCGAACTATATCGATCTTTTCATTCGTGGCTCGTACTATATCTTGGTGGGCGAGTTCACGTGGACCCACTTCACCCCAACATACCGGGGTTCGACACTTCCTTCCGTAAAGCATTTCGTAAGGTGCCATCTTAATACTAGATTGGTAACTGTTGTTATACGAAAACTCGACTAACGGTAGGTGGACATCCCAACTGCCTCCAAAGTCGATTATACACGCCCGTAGCATGTCCCCCAATGTTTGTATCGTTCTTTCACTTTGTCCATCCGTTTGAGGATGGTACGCAGTGCTAATGAACAATTTGGTCCCCATTTGCTCTTGGAAATCTCGCCAGAAATTTGAAGTAAACCGGGTATCCCTATCAGACACAATGGATACCGGCACCCCATGACGTGCTATTATTTCATTCGTGTAAACCTCTGACATCTTTTCTGACGTATAAGTCTCACGGATCGGAATGAAGTGAGCACTTTTCGTCAATCTATCTACCACTACCCATATGGCATCGAAACCACGATTCGTTTTAGGCAATTTAGTCAGTAGGTCCATTGTGATATGTTCCCATTTCCAAACCGGAATTTCTAACGGTTGGAGTTTGCCATATGGTTTCTGATGCTCCGCCTTGACTTGTAAACATGTCAAGCATTTTTCCACATACTTCGCCACATCCCTCTTCATTCCGGGCCACCAATAATTTTGTTTCAAATCATTGTACATCTTGGTCGCACCCGGATGAATTGAATAACGGGATTTATGAGCTTCATTAAGTAGAAGCGCCTTCACTCCACAAGTATGTGGGACCCATATCCTTCCGGATCGAGTCTTCAACCCGTGATTCCCATCCGACAAGTCTTTCAATTGACCGATTATTCTTTCTTTCTTCCAATTTTCTTCTTTTACTTCTTCTAACTGCGCCTCTTGAATACGTTCAAGTATACCCGAGGTCACAACGAGTTGCATCGACCTCACTCGTATTGGGACGTAGTCCGCTTTTCTGCTCAGAGCGTCCGCTACCACATTTTCCTTTCCGGGGTGATAATGTATCTCACAATCGTAGTCTTTCACCGTTTCCAGCCATCGCCTTTGTCGCATATTTAACTTCTTCTGATCAAAGAAGTATTTCAAGCTCTTGTGGTCGGTGAATATGGTGCACTTTACCCCATACAAGTAATGCCTCCATATTTTTAATGCAAATACCACCGCTGCCAACTCGAGATCGTGCGTGGGATATTTCTTCTCGTGTATCTTCAATTGTCTCGAGGCATAGGCTATTACCTTGCCCCGTTGCATCAACACGCAACCGAGCCCCGATAATGAAGCATCCGAATAAACCACCATGTCTTCGACTCCGTCCGTTAGCGGTGACGCAATCTTGGAGAAATCTTGAATGAATCTCCTATAATATCCCGCAAGCCCCAAAAAGCTTCTAATTTCCGAAGGGTTCTTCGGAAGATTCCATTTTGACACAGCCTATATCTTTGACGGATCCACCAATACTCCGTCGGCACTTATGACGTGGCCAAGAAATTGTACCTCTCGTAACCAAAAGGCACATTTAGAGAATTTTGCATACAACTTCTCTCGTCTAAGTGTCTCTAACACTTCTTGTAAGTGGTGTGCGTGTTCAGCTTCACTTTTCGAATACACCAAGATATCATCGATAAACACGATGACCGACTTATCCAACATTGGCTTGCAAACCCGGTTCATGAGGTCCATGAAAGCCGCGGGTGCATTTGTTAGTCCAAATGACATCACGAGGAATTCGTAATGTCCGTATCTCGTGCGGAAAGCCGTCTTCGGCACATCTTCTTCTTTGACCTTTAGTTGGTGATACCCCGATCTAAGGTCAATTTTTGAAAACCAGTTTGCACCTTGTAGTTGGTCGAATAAATCATCTATCCTCGGGAGTGGGTATCGGTTCTTTACCGTGAGTTTGTTTAACTCCCGGTAATCGATACACATGCGCATGCTCCCGTCTTTCTTTCTCACAAACAATACCGGTGCGCCCCAAGGAGACACACTCGGCCTTATGAATCCCTTGTCAAGCAGGTCTTGAATTTGGGACATCAGCTCTTGTAATTCCGACGGTGCGAGTCGGTACGAGGCTTTTGCTACGGGTTTTGCGCCCGGAATCAATTCGATCCCGAACTCTACTTCCCGTTCAGGCGGTATCCCCGGTAAATCCTCCGGAAACACATCTTCATAATCTCGTACTATCGGTACCTCTCCAATCTTTCGTGATTCTTTTTCTGGCTCATTAGCGTATATTATGAATGCCTTGCATCCTCGCTTCAAAAGCTTATGAGCTTTCAACATTGAGCATACCATAGGGTTGCCTCCTTTTTCGCCATAAATGGTGACGTGTTTCCCGCTCGGAGACGTTAGTTTTATCTCTTTACGAAAACACACGACCTTTGCATGGTGTTGAGATAGCCAATCCATCCCAACGACTACTTGAAATTCTCCCATTGACATCGGGATTAGATTTATCAAATATTCTTCGTCATCAATGCTCAGTTTACAGTTTTTACATACATCACAAACAATGAAGCTCTTGTTATTACCTATCTCTGCTTCTAAGGGCACAGGTAATTTTGTTAGAACAAATGAAGGATGTTGAATAAATCCATAGGAAACAAAGGATTTATTCGCACCCGTATCAAATAACACGCGTGCAGGAATCGAATTTACAGCAAATATACCTGAGACCACGTCAGGTTCAACCTGTGCTTCTGCGGCGGTCAATTGGAAAGATCTTGCCTTTGCTTTAGGGGCTTCACCTTTCGGGTTCTGCTCATCCTTCTTTCCAACCAGTTCCGGGCATTCCGACTTTTTGTGACCCGTTCGATAACAATTGTAACAAACCGTCACTTTCTCCGGGCACGATATAGCCATATGTCCCGTTTTCTTGCATATGGGACAAGGCTTATCCTTGTAACGGCATTCGCCTTTATGACCCTTCCCGCAGATTCTGCAACTTGGCTACCCGCCTTTCGTATCAGATTTCTTTGCGCTTTCATTTGTTCGTGCCTTCTTAGTAGGGCTTGGGTTTACATCTTGTGCTTTCCGTTCACCCCTTTCAATGCTCTTTTTCAGTTCGATCTCCCTTTCCCGAGCAACATTTATGATCTCGGTAAGAGTCTCGTATTTGGAAGGGGTGATAAATTCCCTATACTCCGCACTCAACATGTTATGGTAGTAGTATATCTTTTGTTCTTCATTCGTCACTAGATCATCGCAAAACTTCATCTTATCCATAAACGTTGCCGTAATCTTGTCTATGGTCTCATTCTTGTGCCTAAGTTGCATGAACTCCTCCTTGATTTTATTCATAACCGCTTTGGGGCTATGATGCTTAAGAAATGGCGTCTTGAATTCTTCCCAAGTCATGACCTTAGCAGCTTCAATACCAATCTCTCTCTTCTTGTTATCCCACCAATCTTTCGCTTGACTCCTTAGTTGACCCGTACCATAGGCTACGTAGTCATCTTCGTCACAATGGGTCCTCTCGAATACCCCTTCGATATCACTTAGCCATCGTTGGCACACTATTGGGTCAACCTCCCCATTATATATTGGTGGTTTACAGGCCATGAATTCCTTGTATGAACAAGGCTTTCGTCCACTATGTTTTTCCTTTGCTGAATTTGAATCATCTTCCAATTTCTTGATTCTCTCTTCTACTATTGATAAAACTGTGTTTTGAATTTTATCAATAAAGTCCGACAAACTGTTTTCAATCGCCTTTCCAACCTCTTCGGCAATCACTTCCCTCATTTGTTCGGTGACTCTTGGCACCGCATTATCATTACCTCCATCAGCCATCTCTTTTTCTGAAATGTTTACATAGGTTGTTAAACATTCCATTTATAACACATGCTTTACTTGTTTTGATTTAATCAAGTTCATAACTTGATTTAATCATTCTTGTTTCAATTCAATCAAGTTCATAACTTGATTTAATCATTCTTGTTTCAATTCAATCAAGTTCATAACTTGATTTAATCATTCTTGTTTCATGCATTTCTTGTTTTTGAGTGAGCTTACACACTCTTTTCATGCATATTTGTTCATTTCTCATTCTTTACGTAGTACATAATTTATTAACAAAATAAGTTAGTTCTTACCGGACGATCGATCAAGCTTGAACTGAACACTTATTGACAACCTTGAGCTCTGATTACCAACTTGTAACACCCTTAAATTTTTACTTGAATTAATTACTAATTTTATACATTTTTATACCAAAAGATATTAAAATTAACGTAAGTTTCATAAGTAGCATAACTTTAGTCAACTAAGGACTAAATTGGAACATTCAACTTTTGTTTAATAAATCGTTTACAACCCATGAACAAAATCTAAGTATGTTTAAATCATTGCGGAAGCTTCAAAAATCGTTTTCGGTTCTTCATCATTCGCTTGACCGCTATCCATAAGATCCACCTTGTTACCTATGGTCAAAATCTTTAAAACCTTAGATCTGACACAGTTATATAGCACATAAATATAAAATCCAATATCAAAATCTAAATAACAAAAATTATGTTTTGTTTTCTAGTTTCACCGTAACTTACGGTGTGACCGTAAGTTACGGTAGATGCTGGAAGTCCCTGGTCACCGTAAAACAGAAGAAAACTGCCGTAACCACTTGATCCCTACCGTAAGTTACGGTACTACCGTAACTTACGGTAGTTGCTGGAAATCCATCACTTGTTTGTTGTGTTCATTGTACTCAAAACCCAACCCTCGGATTTCACTTTTCTAACAACCTATATATTGAATTCTCGTATTTCTAACATGCTATATATTAACCTATATCGAAGATCAATCCGTTATAATCCGGAGCATTAACCATGCCTTACTTGATTATTCGACCCGTTTGGCTCGTCTACGAAATTCCTTCCTTTTGACGACTACCAACGAGTTTTAAACAACTTTTGACCAATTATTCAATATAGCGACATCACCGCTTTCATTCATAGCAACCTTTATTCTAAATTTCCACTATGCGTATTACAATAATCAAAATCTACTAAATGTAACGAATCAAGTTACATACCTTAGCGTACGCCCTTCAACCGCGAATCGCCACCGGCTTGTCCACTCGACGTTCCGGTATCTTTTCCTATAGAGTTCAATTCAAGACATGTTTAGAACTCTCTTTAGACCTCACTTCGCACAATATACCGAAACATCATAATTATGCGTTAAAGCTTTAAATTTCTATTTTTAAGCCTTCTTTGAGGCATTTTCACAAACACCTTAAAGGCAGATTTATTACAAGATTATATGACAAGTTTCTAGCTTATCATTTAGCCCTAATTTCACTTAAATCAATATTTTACATGATTGTTAGCTTCTAGATTTCTGAAA
The DNA here is from genome assembly GCA_030545235.1 of Helianthus tuberosus. Taxonomy (NCBI): domain Eukaryota; kingdom Viridiplantae; phylum Streptophyta; class Magnoliopsida; order Asterales; family Asteraceae; genus Helianthus; species Helianthus tuberosus. Next base: position 194,738,828 of record CM060451.1, read on the forward strand.
TCACTTACAAATCGTCAAATTACACATAATCAACACCCCATATCCTAGTATTTATCAATCCACTCATAACCCATTAATCACATACAATGGTTTTTCATGGATTCACCAAAAATTTCCTATGATTTCAACTTCTATTGGTCTAGGGTTTGTTCCTAGACACTATAGTTGTTCCTTAATCTTCATAACATATTCATGCAACCCTAAATTCAGATTTTTCCCAATTTCATGAGAATTTCAAGTTAAGAATTTTCACTAAATTTTACATACCTTGTAATCCCCTTGCGATAGGGATCACGATTCTAAGCTCGGATTTTCGTTTGGACCAGATTTGCTCCTTCAATTTGAGAATTTTAGTGAGATTCTTGGTTTTGAAGGTGGGTGTCGCCCCCTTTGATGTTCTGGTCGACCAGACCCCCACAATGGGGTGTTTGGTTTGTGTTTTATTTGTTTAACATAACTCAAGTTTCAATTTTAACAACCTACACCCCTCCACTATGATAAATATGTAAATTGGTTGCTTTTTAACCTATTTTAGATTATTTCTAGACTTTTAACCAACTAGGTTAAAATTCCTAGTTAGAAATTCTTGTTTATTTATACTTTATAGTTCCAATATAAAGTTTTATATTTTCGGGGTGTTACAATGATAATTGAGGTGATGTTCGGAAACATCGGCTTAGATCTGTATATTTTTAAGTGCTTATATACATTTTTAATGAACGGTTCTATCACCTACCTGTCGCGTGTTGATTGGGTAACTTGGTGGTGGGTTGTACATGTTTAATCTTCAACCTTTGATAAAGCTTAGTATTTGGTGATGATTTGTCATGTATGGATCACATGTGTAGATGTTTTATTGATCTACTTTGATCTTAGCAGTAGGCTTTTGAGCTAGAAAGAATGGTGGACTCATGGAGAACATGATCATCATGATAAAGGTTGTAAGTTTGAAAGTGCTAAAAAATCCATATCTTACGGGCATAGTATAAACCCTTAACAATGACAAACTCAAACGACCTATGAAACCCGTAACGCACGACACTTTGATTAAATGTTATATTTACTAGATAGTAACCAACTTTGCACTCGCGCAACGCGCGATGCTTTGGTTAAACATTATCTTTATTGTCTCATAAAGATTATTAGCCGAGACGGATATAATCATTGATTATTGTTGAATTTTAAAGCCATATCATGAGACATTACAGGCATGTTTGAAGAGTGTAGAATCAATAGAACTCTAGAGTAACAATTATTCAGTTGTATTGGCTAAATGTTATCCTAATTCCTGTTAATGTTAGATGACATGGTTATACACTTTGCATTCGCAAGTAATAAATGATGCTATACAATGTAAGGAATATTTGATGTTTACATCAGGCACATATACTTTTTGACTAAAAAAATTGGATTCATGTTATGTTGCTCTTATGAGTTTTCAAAAGTTGACATATCCTTATGGAAATTTAACCACTATTCCCTTTATTTTAGCAACATGTTTCTGTTCGTTTGTAGGAGGCTTCTGAAAAGATGTCAAGTCTGAATTTAAGCGCCAGATCCCTATCTCTTATTCAGTTTTAGCTTTTACATATAATACTTTAAGTTCACTTCGATGTTATCATATGTGTTTCTCAATGCAGGTTAGTTTTCAGCATGTATTTTAAGATATACCGCTACCAAGATGCTGACAGCGAAGTATGTTCCAAGTTTCATTTTGGGTACATCTCGACCCGTATCTATTATGCCCAAGCCTGTTATGACCATTACCAAAATGACAATTTTCTAATACAAGTTGTCCTAACTCGAACCCGTAAAGATAAATTTTAGCTAACAGGTCAGAATTACCTCTTTTGGGGCAAAACACAATACATAGTCAACGGATCAGCAGTTATGCATTTTTATAACACTGCAGCAAAATTATGAGAGTTAATATTTTTAGTAAATGGGTCAAAAAACAGTTCTTAGTAAACGGGTCAAAATCATCACTTTTGTCAAAGTGCCCTGTTTTGACCTGAACCAATAAAGCATGTACATTGTTTCTTTTGGGTCTTTACAGAGTTGGGTATCAATGCGGCTCAGGTCGAAACGAGTTTTAATTGGATTTGGTTATGCATATGAACGTGTTCAAGTCATTATGTGTTTGTGTCATAACGGGTCGACTCAAAAAAAGCGTTACTTTGGTTCAGCTCGGCACAGGTTTTGGGTCGGTATGGGTTCGGGTGTCGGGCATTATCATATACTAAATATTAAACTTTGATAAAGAAAAAAACTAATGATTAATAAAATTGGTAAGGCTATAAAAGTTGAAGCTTAGACCAACAGTTTGATCTTTGTGATTAACTGTTCGTGGTATTTGCAAGAAGTCAATTTGCAACCAACAAGAAATCCATGAAGATCTAGGTTTACTTCTTATCTGTTGGTTGAGTATTTTTTTACTCTGTTTCTTTTTACAGTACTTTTTTTTTCTTTTTCTTTATATGAAAAATGCAAGGATTTTTGTGGGATGAAATGATGAATTAGAAAAAGTTTGTGGGAAAGTTTGTAGGCATTGCTATTGTGTGAGATAACTATGGAGGTTTAGTTGTGTGCACTGGAGATGCTCCAATGGTTTTTACGCTCTTAACTATCACACCAAGAATGACTTGGTTGAGTGTGCCGCAACGCGGCGTTGTGTATAAAACTAGTTATAACAAAAATGCATGGTTATGATTAATTTATCATATTTTACAAGAGACATTTAACAAGCTAATTAAGTTTGGGCTTACACACTTGACCATTTGTTGTTTCACTTAGATAGCCAGTTTTGTGACCATTTGTTGTTTCACTTAGATAACCAGTTTTGTGCTAACACACTTGACCATTTGTTGGACAGTCGATCAATGCATCGTGCAATGATGTCATCTATGTTACAAAACTCCAATCAATTCAAATAGAAGATTGAATGATAGACTATAGACTCTGAAGCGGGTCATTAGCCAAATTACAACTCATACTATAAGAGTTGTGTAAGGAACAAGGGATTGTTTGTTTCAACTTTTAATGGGCTCTTAATGATTCAGAGACGCACGTTTTACCACTGAGTTGTGGCAAGCGATGCACAAATCCTTTGGTTCTCGTCTAGACATGAGTACAGCATATAATCCGCAGACGGATGGACAGTCTGAACGCACCATCCAAACCCTTGAAGACATGCTTCGGGCATGTGTAATCGACTTTGGTAACGGCTGGGAAAGACACCTCCCGCCAGTGGAGTTTTCGTATAACAACAGTTACCACACCAGCATCCAGGCTGCTCCGTTCGAGGCATTGTACGGACGGAAGTGCGATGTGACAACTCGAGTTTTCAAGGTCTTTCCTCGACATGTTATTTGTTTCACCACTGTGTCTGCATAACTTGTTTACTTTGTATTTGTGCACGTTTGTCATATGTTGTGACATGGTGTTATTATTTGGTATATGATTAAGGTGTTTAGTTTTATAAATTCTTGAACTGTTTAAAAGTTAAAAAAAAACAATACTTGATGAAACCTAGTGTTTCGCCACTAGCAAGCTGGACGAAACTTAGGGAGTTTCGCCACTCTCTCTACTCGACGAAACTATAGAGTTTCGTCGCCTCCTTTGATGTTTCGTAGGAATGGGCTTTCGGCCCAGGTGAGGCCCAAGCACATCAGTTATATATATATCTTTTATTCGCATTCCATTACGTAATATCACAACCAGCGAAAACCCTAGACTCTCCTCCCCAACCTTGCACGCGACGACAATCACCAACCCTCTTGAATTCTTGCTCCATCTCGTAATCGGTTAGTGTGCGATTATCTGATTAGACTTACTTGTTATACTGTTTGATTGTTAAGATCTATGCGGTATCTAGGGTTCCATACTAGTTGTGTAATTGATGAAATTATGTTAAACAGGAACGTGTAAATGATTATGATATTGGTTCATGTTTTGTTCGGTAAATTAAGAATTTGCAAAGTGTAGAGTTGATAAACCCGAATGAGACTAGGGTTTTAGATATGCATCAATATTTGGTAGTATTGTTGTCATGCTAATCCGAATCGTATGAAAATCATGGGATCGATGATATGGAATGGTCGAATAATTGAGGTTATGATTTAGGATTTTGCATGTTAGTGTTAGAACTCGTCAATCTAATGATCCGATTGTTACTGTTCTTGATTGAGAATGATTAAAGTGACGTAATGTGCATAATTGCTGAATTCAATGCTGTTTAATCTGATTTGAAACTGCCAAAGTTATTTGCTGATGTTAGGGGAATTACGGGAGTAGTTTAAGTCGATGTAGGAAGCTGTTAATATTGTCGACGAAACTCTTGGGGGGTTTCGCCGCTTGTATTGTCGACGAAACTCCAGGGAGTTTCGCCATCTCTATGAGGACGAAACACCATGGTGTTTCGTCACCCAACTGATCGACGAAAGGCTTTGAGGTTTCGTCGCCCTGTATGTCACCACATCAACAGACTGTGGTTTGGAATGTGCATAGTAATATATGACTCTGTTGTTGTCTGTTACTGACTGTTACTATCTGTTAGTTATGACTGTGGAAACGTGAATTGATTTGAATAGCACACTTAATCATTGATTTCCTTTGTGAATCATGCATGAGAATTGTGGAGTTGTATGAACTGGAATAATTGTTAAGATGATTGAATGCACACTGTGACTGTATATTATACGTGAACCTGGCGAATGTAAACTGATTACGTATGTATGGATACTATAGGCTTTGACTGATTTACTATAGGCTTTGACTGATTTACTGTGAACACGTAACTTAACAAACCGAGCAAACTAAGGTGAGTTCACACTCTCTATAAGGCATGGGATTCCCGGTGGTTTGGGAATGGGTTAAGAAACTAAAACGGAACCTGCATATTCTCCTTGGGTAGAATATGTACCACCATCCTCCATGTGAAGGATGACAACATTAAACCTGCGTATTCTCCTTGGGTAGATTACGTACCTCCATTCATCCGTAGGAAGGATGACAACATATAACTTACTAGACAAAACTCTATCATGAAGTCCCTCATTTTTATATCGACTTAATCGCCGGGCCAATGGCGAGCGGGTCATTAGTTAAATAGCGCTATTAGGTTTGACAAGCCTCACACCGTGCCGCAGAGGACGGGAGTGGACTAATGGATCTGGGCACTTAACAACCAACTGTGAACTCACTCAACTTTGTTGTTGACTCATTGTTACATGTCTTGCAGGTCGTTAGATGTTTAGCTGGAGCTTGCTTGGGAGCAGGAGTGGTTGTGGGGCATGGACTGTTGAGTTACATGTTAAACATTTGAACTTTTAAACTTATACTTTGGTTTTGAACTTTATGCTTCCGCTGATAACTTGAATTTGATAAACTTGTTTTGATCACCAATTATATTGTGTGGTTGGACTTTTATTTAATTAATTACATTGTTCAATATGATTGGTGGCTGGATCCTGGTCAGTCACGCCTCCAGCGGTGATACTCCGCATGTGGATTTTGGGGGTGTGACAGACATTTTACTGGTTTAGCACTTATTGGTTTCTGACTGTTTGTTTTGCGAGCAGATGTCTGAATGGTTCAGACATTTGCCTCTGAATGGTTAAGCATTGTACTGATTCTGAATGGTTAAGACCTTTTATTTGAATTGATCAGCATTTGCATCTGAACGGTTAAGCATTATACCGACTCTTAATAATACAGACCTTTTTACTGGTTCGTCACCTACCCAAAACAACCCCTAAGCGTTTATGAGAAATAAAATATGTTTCACAAACATTTATAAGATTCAAAACAAACATAATAATTGAAGATCATAGGGCCTTAGAGTAAGAAACTAGTCAAATGTAATCCCTTAAACCACTTGGTGGGTTTAAAGCTTATAGACAAACTAATGCTAGACTACCAAAATCACTCTATCTACACATACTCATCTCTACCAATATATGAAGATAAGTTGTGTGGTTTATTTTTTTGAGAACCAAGACATCTTACTATGTCATAGATTACCTAGTTGTAAATACTATTATGTCCTATGTTATATATACTTGTGCAATGGTCTGTTTGGTTTCGCTAAACTCGCATTGTTTCTTTGATCTACATTAACAAACAATTAAGCAACTCTAAAAACTACAACCTCTTTCGTGTACATACCTTATACCTCGCACCCTATATATCTTTGCATTTCAATCACATGAAATATGGGACTAACATATTTACAGACCAGCACCACTTATGATTCATCCCAAACTCAAAAGTTACATAGTCCAAAAAAAAAAACCTATAGAAAGGTTACAAATTATGTACTCAATAGTTGATGGATAGTGAATTTAGTGTTTTTATTGGTAAAGTTGCATATTTTATTTTATCTCTAAACCCCATATTTGCTAAGTATATAACATTGGAGAGTATACATCATACAAACGATTTGCGATATTGATCAAGATCTAGCAATGCCAAAGAATATCACGGTCAGGGTTTCAAAAACTTACATCATGGGCATTCTTTACTATCAATTAGATTTCACATTCTCCCTCAAACATGTGGAAAGAACGTATTCCATACGATGTAGTTTTATTCAGTATTGTCCAAACATCTTAAAAAGCCGAGTCATTGAATCCACTGAATTATAATCTTAAGTTCAATACAACTTGAACACAAAGGTAAAAATTGGAAATTTGTTTAACCAATTTAAGAAGTTGATTAATCAATACCCTTAAAAATATTAGTCCACATTACAAACTTATTATGCCTAGTCATCTTAAACTCGAAGATCTAAGCAACATAAAACACTCTTTATAAAACATCATTGTTTGGAACTGTGTATCAGATAGATGACGATCACCCATGACATAGTGGTCTAGTGCCCTTATGATATGGTGTCTCCTTTCTATCTAAGAGGAAAATGGTTCAAATCGAAACATGGGTTATAGGTTCGGTTTTATCCGGTAAGCGAACCAAAGTAACCCAATTTTTTATTTTATTTTATTTATGGATTTATATAACATGATTAAATAGTATTTAAATAAACGTTTAAGTCATTTTAAAAAGAATAAATAGGGCTGCAAAAGACATAATAAAATAAAATTTATATTATTTGCTCGACAAAGCATGCCGGCCCGTTCATTGGCGACAATTATGATTTATACCATGTACACTACTTGATTATAATTTTGTGAGAAAGTAACATTTTTGACGCTTGTAAGCATATAATCCATTTCCATTTGTTAATTGTTACAACATATTAGAAACAAACAACATATGTTCATAAGCTTGGGCAGATTTAGGTTACAAGTATCAATGTCACCAATATGTTACGGTTGTATCCGAAAGCCGAGTAACACCATGTAATTTTAGACGATGATATTATTTTTGGACGATGACATGGTAAGCAATAGAACCAGGGGTGGATGTACCTCTTAATAAGGGGTAATATATGTTGCCCCTTAACGCTCCGACGGTAGTTTAAATTTTGAAAAATTTTGACCTTTTTTCGATTTCGTTACCCTTTTTCTTTGAAACGTTGCCCCTATAAGGGTTTTCTAGATCCGCCACTGGATAAAACTACGGTGGTGAAATGGTTTTAGGCTTTTAGCATTAGTTACTTTGAGACATTATTTAAGTGATTGTGTCCCCTAAATTTTTTATTAACTTAGGTGGGCAGACCTAGTAAAAAAATCCATGTACATTCGAAGACGGGACATGTAAAAGAATTCCATGTATCTACCAGTCTACCACCATCCATAATTAACGAATGCCTTGTATCATTTACCAAATAATCAATTTCATATATACTCAACCAAAACTAAAAATATCATACATGCCCTTAAAAAATAGTTAAAATTTTAAATATACCTAATTTATTAAAAACAATCTAGTACATGATTATTTTACCCTTATTTTTTAACTTTAAGTTTTCATATACGCTTATCTTTTAACTACATATTTTTATATAAAACGTTTTTAGCTTAAATTTGTTTGTACCCATTTTTATTTTATTTGTTTTTACCCATAAACAATAGTATACTCCATATATTATATTTAAGTTAAGTAAATTAAACTAGAAATAAGTAAATATAATATTCGAAGTTAAATGTCATATATGCGATTTCAAAGTTTTAGAAAAAAGGGTAAAATCGTCATTTATTAAATTGTTTTTAATAAATTGGGTATACATGATATTTCAACTACTTTGTAAGAGTATATATATAATATTTACAACTTTGTATTATATTTTGCAAGTTTGTAGGGGTATATATGAAATTTCTCCTTTAACAAAAACATGTTTTTAGAAATTTATATGCGGATGTGAATATTGCTTCTAATTCAAACGCGTCTCAATGTAAGTAGTATCACTGTATCAGGATTCATGCCTCCTATAATTTTTTCTTAAACCAACAGCAAATCGATATCAAAAAGTTTAACGTCCTGAGTCCCTAATCACTCATTTTATAACATTTCGAGTCAAACTTTTTAACAATTGTAGTTTTGATTTTGGACTGAATTGGTTTAAACCACTAAAACACAGGGACTCAAAACGTTACAAAATGAACGGTTAGAGACTCAGGAAGTTAAACTTTTGAATTTTGCACTTAAGTAGTTAAACCACTAAAATACAGTGACATAAAACTTAATTATATTTGCTGGCATGAGACATTGAGTATAAAATTAATTGGTATGTTGGCAAAAAAAAAATTGTTCAATACAACTAGTATGAGAACAGATGCATAAAATTTCATTCAAATTTTTTGACATTTACATAAATCACAAGAAATGCATAGTGAAAACCAGTCACCACCGTCACCGGAGCGTAAAAAAAAAAAAAACCACACACCAACAATAAATAACAATGGCGAATTTACTCTCTCTCTCTCTCATTGATTCTCTCTCTCTCTACTTCTTCGTGGATTTCAGCGTCAATTTTTCAAACTCTCACTCAAACCCGCGCTCTCAACCCCACCACCATCCACACTTTTCTCTAGACTTCACCCTTTGATTTTTTATTATTATTATTATTTCATCCTCAATATACCCTGTTTTTATTTCACTATCTCCAGTTTCAACACTCTTTCTTGATTGTTTTCACTTGGGGTTTACTTTCATATCATCTTTCAGATCTACAGAGACTCTTATCATTCAAAAGGTTTGATTTTTATGCAACCCATTAATCTAATATTATCTAATCTGTGTTTGATTGGAAGTTTATATGTTTATATGCCTGTGTATGATTTTTAATCATTTTCTTTATTTTTTTTTTATTTTAGGGTTTCAAGATTGTTGATGTTTGATTGAAAAGGTTTGATTTTTATTCAACCCATTAATATAATTTAATCTAATCTGTGTTTGATTGAAAGTTTATATGGTTGTGCATGATTTTTAATCACTTTCTTGATTTTTTTTTTATTTTTTTATTTTAGGGTTTCAAGATTGTTGATGTTTGATTGAAAAGGTTTGATTTTTATTCAACCCATTAATCTGATATAATCTAATCTGTTTTTAATATCAGTTTTTGATGGCTGTGAATGATTTTTAATCATTTCTTTAATTTTAGGGCTTCAAGATTGTTGATGTTTGAATCAAAAGGTATGATTTTTATTCAATCTGTTGATATAATCTTAACATAATCAATTTTTAATCAGTTTTTGATTTTAGGGTTTCTGATATTTTGGGATTTTTTTGTGTGTTTTTAGGGTTTCAAGGGTGTTGAAGTTTGAATTAATCAGAAAGTTTGAATCTTGAGGCATTTGGAGGCATGTGGTGTTGTGTTTGAATTGAACAGGAGTGTGTTAAGCTTTTTGCCTTAAAAAGAGGGCTTTTTCAGTTTTTGAGGCTTTTTTTGGTTATCTTTTGTTGTGATTTTTATGAACTTTTAAGAGAGTTTGTATGCTTTAGCATGCCAAAGTTAGGGTTTTTAGGTGGTGTTGGTGAAAGATGCAGAGTATGAAAAACAAAGGGTGTGATAGTATTAGTAGTAGTAATAATAATAATAACGGTGACGGTAATGGTAATGGTGAAGCTCAGAAGCAGAAAGAGAGGCATATAGTTTCTTGGTCTCAAGAGGTTCGTTTTAATTAATTGATTGATTTTTTTTAATTAATGGTGGTTGTAGATTATGATCATTTTGTTTGATATGGGTTTGTGTTTGTTTTTCAGGAAGATGATATATTGAGGGAACAAATTGGTATCCATGGAACCGACAAGTATGATTTTCTTTTTTCAAATCTCATAAAGTTTTTGAAAATCTATTGATGATTTGTTAAAAGTTTTTTGGATATATGTTGATGATTGGACGGATACGATTGATGATGAGTGTTATTCACAGTTGGGCTATTGTTGCGTCGAAGTTTAAGGATAAAAGTACACGACAATGTAGACGAAGGTAAAAAAAGTAAAGTTTTACAAAAAAAAAAAAAAGAAAAGCAAAACATAATATGTATTTTTGGTACTATTTGCTAATTCTTGATTTGGGTATGTGTTGAGAATACAGATGGTTCACTTATTTGAATTCGGATTTCAAAAAAGGCGGTTGGTCACAAGAGGAAGACATGCTTTTATGCGAGGTATCACTGTAAAAACATCCTTTTATTCTACTTCAAATTTATGATTCTATCAACATGAAATTATCTTCATCATGACCTTAAACATATGGTTGTCGTAATCTTTTTTTATTTTTTTATTTATAAATTAGCTATATGATAAACTGATATAAGAAGACGGTTTGCAGGCTCAAAAGATTTTTGGCAACAGATGGACCGAAATAGCAAAAGTGGTTTCAGGCAGGTAAATAATCTTCTACTCTGTATTTGATTACCAACTTTTTGATAAAAAAAGATAAAAAAAATCAATAAATTACAAAAGAGTAAACGTCAGTTTACATCCTGTGGTTTGACACTGATATCAGCTTACACGCCCCTAAGAAAACATTGCACACTTACACCATTCACGTTTGCACTTCGCATCAATTTACAATACTCCATCCATTGACCGTGATGTTTGTAGGACGGATAATGCGGTTAAGAATCGATTCTCCACTTTGTGCAAGAAGAGAGCAAAGAGCGAAGCGCTGGCGAAAGAGAACAACAAATTTTACACCGCAACAAACAACAAAAGGACCAGACTTCACAACGTTCACGATTCAGAAACGCTTCTAGAAATGTCTCCTTCGAAGATGAGGTATTTTTTATATAGATTTCGAGTTTTTGTAATAAACTCAAGATCATACTGTTAACGTATATCACGTTATTCTTATATAGGAGGAAACATATCCCGGATGCAACAGAAGATTATCAGCAACTTAGACCTCCATTCACTGTAATTTTACAGAAATGCCATAACATTAACGCAACTACAACGCAGCTTCATCCCAAAACTGACGAGGTGTCTAAAGATGGTAATTCCAGTATTCGACATACACGAAACTTTTTAGTAATAAAAAGTGCAGTTGAAAGTATAATAGTTCGGTTTTATAAAACGGCGACTAATGATTAATTTTTTAAAGGAACATTTCTAAAGAAAGACGATCCGAAGATTATTGCATTGCTACAACAAGCGGAACTACTTAGCTCACTGGCGATTAAAGTCAATACGGAGAAAACAAACGAGAGTTATGAAGATGCTTGCAAGGTGAAAAGATTTCTACATGGTTGTAAAAATCCCTACTAGCCTCTGATTAGTCACCGATTTGTCGTTAGTCGGAGACTCACCAACTAATTTTTATCTACTCGGCCAGTTAATCAGTAGGTGGTCAACAATGGTCAAATCCAGTCCTAATTGGCCAAAAATCGGTGGCAGTCTAGCGGTCCCGGCCTGATTCTTGACCAAAACCTGTAAATTCCGGCAATTAATCAGTAGATGGTCAACAGTGGTCAAATCCAGTCCTAATTGGCCAAAAATCAGCCAATTACGTGTCGAAGAAAGTATTAAAACATGTCTACTTAAAGATACATATAAAAACGTGTGTATATACACATATAAAACTGAAAGTTATATATAAAATCCCAATCCGATTAATCGCTAGTCGGTACCCCACTGGCCGACTAGCGCCTAGGGATTCTTACAACACTGGATTTCTCCCTAGTTTTTTTCCTCTTATTTTTGTCGAAAAATGTAAAACCGTTGTATTTAATCGTTTAACGTTCAGGCCGTTCAAGATTTTCTAAAACAATCGAAAGGAAGTGATGCTCATGGATTCAATGTTTCCGATATGGACGTAAGAAGTTGCGATGAAGGCAGCCAGCAATCTTGGAGGTAGTAGATAAGGAGCATAATTGTGACTTCACCTACAATGATTATTATTTTATGTCTAATACATAGTTGTTAATAGCTCATAGCGAGCGCTATAGCGAATACCGTAGCAAAGCGCTCATCATTTTTTTTTGTTTTTTTTGGTTTTATATAAATATCGATAAAATATACGTATACAATAGCTGGATTTTAGGTTTTTTTGTTAAATATACGTACAAAAGCACCGTATTTGGATACAATATACATATAAAATATTTATAAAATTTTCTTCTAGTGTATCACTAAAGTTCAAATAGCGTCCGCTGTTTAATCGCTATCGCGGCGTAGTGTATAGGTTGCTTGTCAGTATCGTTCGCTATTCACTATTAACAACTATGATCTAAATCATATAATGGTAAAAATACATTAATTTGTGCAGGCAACTAGATTTATATCAAGGATCCCCAGACGGTTCTGACTACAGTACAGGGTCAACGGTTCTTTCCCAAGCAATTGAAAAAATGGAACCGGTTCAAGATAATATTGTCGATGGTAAAAGTAATATAATACCTGATTCAACAACAAACGAAGGTAAATTCTTCTATTTTGTCATCGTTTTGGCGTTTGTGATGGCAATTATGGACCTATGTTTTGTTTTTGTTACAGATATATTAGGTTCTTGTGAGGGATTTGATAATGATGATGTTGTATGTCCTTTGCCAAATTCGGAGTTCAATTCACCCGTTCAAGTGACCCCGATGTTTAAATCAATGGCTGCAGGGATCCCAAGCCCACACTTTTCGGAAAGTGTAAGTTTCGATTAACAGTTTCATGCGTATAGCCATGAGATACGCAAATCTTTGGTCACGTATCTACTTTTACCCACGTAAACCCTAAAACTTCCATTTTATATGCAAATAATGATACATACTTGAATCTATACACAAAAAGGGGTATTCTTTGGGGGTTTTTTTTCGGGTTTCAAATTTTTTGGGTTGGGTTGTTCGGGTTTTTCGCTGGGAAAAAGTGACCAGATAACCGACCCATTAAAAGTTCAGGTTGATCGCGTTCTGGTTAGTTCGGGTTGGGTTGTTCGGTTTCCAGGTTTAGATGTAAAATGAGAAAAAATGTTCTTTTTTCAAAATTCATCATGCTATTGAAGAATTATCATCAAAACTCAAATATCATTTGACAATATGATATGATAATGTTCAAAAGTCCTAAAACTTAATGTTTCAAATACCAAAAACTAAAACACATCTATGAAAAAGACAATAAATGTTCGGGTATTGCGTTTTTTTGGGTCGGGTTGTTCAGGTTTTTTGCTGGGAAAAAGAGACCCGATAACTGACCCATTTAAGGTTCGGGTTTTTCGGGTGTTTTCTAGTTCGGGTTCAGGTGGCTTCGACCCTTCGTATTCGGGTAAAAATGGACAGCCCTATACACAAATAACAACACACAAATCTATATGTTGTCACATATCACATTAGTTTTAAATCATTATTAACGGGAAAAAGTTTGATACACAAGTACAAGTAGATTTGCGACTTTGCGTATCACATGGCGAAATGGATTTATTTATGACATACATGACTATACATGTATAACACCAATGAAAATGATTATTTTTTGCCATTTTCTTGTCAAAAACCTCTAGAAAATTTTAATTATACAAAGTGTATGGTTCAAAATGGACTATATGTCCTAGGGGTGTTCATCGAATCGAATATCGAATTTTCGATTCGAATAATTTTTATTTTCTCTTGAATTCGTATTCGATTAAAACTTACCAAATTCGATTCGAATTCGTATTTGAATAAAAAACCCAATTCGTATTCGATTAAAATTTCGAATTGAATTCGAATAAATTCGATTTAATTCAGATTCTTTAAAAACATGTAAAAAACTATCAAAATGAAACATAAATTTTAAAGCAGCCATAAAGCACAATATCACGTTAAAAGGTTCAAAATAAAGTACCGTAAGTCTAAAATTCAAAATGAGAAGTCGGGAATAACCACTCCACATTACAAGTTAATACTTTTTAGGGTTATAAATCTATTGATAGATTTGTTACTTAGGTTTTAGTTATGGGTTTGGTAATGGGTAATTTTAATACTTGGAAAAAAATCTGAAAAAAATTTATAGTATAGCTTAATAAAAGTTATACATGCATTATATATGAAAATAATAAATAAAAATGTATATTTTTTATTCGAATTTCGAATCGAATTTGAAATTATAAATTCGTATTCGATTTACTTGACTCGAATTGAATCGAATTCGAACTCTTTTAATCGAAACGAATTCTTGATAATCGAATTGAATTTAAACGAATTTCGATTTTTTCGAATTCGAAACGAATTCTGAACACCCCTAATATGTGCTCATAAAGCAAACCCTTGAAGAGTTATGTTCGTTTCAGTTCATCTAAATGGGTTCTTAGGAAAACCTTAAGGATAAAGTTAGGGTTCATAGTTCTGTTATTACAAGTGCGCAAAAGATTATGGTAAATTGAATGATAATTGGGTTGCGGTTTGACTTGTCGGTTCACTGGTTGACCCGTTTAACCTGTTTATTTTTCAATTATTTTAAAATGTGTTTTTTTTGTCATATCAAAATAGTTGGCATTTTACGACCAGGTTTAAAAACTTTATAACTTAAACGCCGTTGAGTTTATATACATTTGTATTTTTCTTTGCAAATTTGTAATTTTGGAGTATTAATGTGCAAAATATAATAAAAAATATATAAAAATCAGGTTGTGTTCGTGTCAACCATGTAATATAGTATTCTTGTCATGTCTGGCACGGTTTTCAGGTTCGTGTCAAGTTTGACCCCTTAACCAACACAACGACCCGTTTAGCACCCCAATTCATGATTATTTTTTTTTATCTTTTTTATGTGCGTTTTCAGGAACGGAGCTTTCTACTAAAAACACTCGGAATGGAAACACCACCCAAACAAAACACTAAAACCGCGCATCCACCCTGCAAACGCGCCCTTCTTCATTGCCTTTGAGCAAAATTCCCAAACTACCCCTATCCAGATTTTGCGAGCATGTAGAGTTTCCCTTCATAACTGGATTTGCAGTCATTCTCAGCCTGACTTTTTACACAAAAAGGTTTGATCAAGATCTGCATCGAAATCTAGAATGTTCCGGTACATTCTAGAATGTTTAGTAGATCTAACAACATAAATCTCCAGTGTGTGTTTACTGTTTACCACTTTATTGACTTGCATTGTTTTCGTTTGTTAATTTTTGGCGAATTGCGAATATGGGTATATTCGTAATTTCCCACATAACATATTTGGCCTCAAAATATGCCAAATCCTGCACAGAACATAATTTTACTTTTTTTTACAGAGTGTAATTATACATCGGCAACTCGCCTGTATTTACGATATTACCCCCAATGGTAAAGAGGGTAATAGTAGAAAACATAGAATTGAGTGTGGAGGCTCAATCACCATAAGTTGGACTCCAATTTGTTTGTTTGTTTTAGTGTGTGTGTAGAAGGTGTAAGCTTTTGTTATAATGCAATGTATGAAATACAATGATTTGGTTTTAAAGTGTGATTCTTGTGTGCACATGTTTCTTTATGTTATATTGTTGAATTATTATTTGTAACAATCATAAGTATTCATCGAATCGGTTTTGAGTTATTCAAAATTTGATTTTTTAAAAGTTGAAAATTCGAAGTTAAGTTAGGGGTATATTCGTCTTTTTGTTAACTTAACTAGTTTTGAATAGTTGTACATTATGCTAAATGCTTGTACATAAGTGAAAAAGACCGAATTGCCCTTCAAGTTAAAAAAAAATGAAAATATTCTTGACTTAACGGAGAAAAATGGATTGAGTTAACGAACCGGATGAAAATTACAATATTTCAAACCTTTTGGATCCAGATACGGAATAACTAACTATGGGATTAAAATCGCAAAACTAGCCAAACCTCAGGAACGAAAATGACGTTTTATTACAAGTGCAATTCAAATAGTGAACACGTGTAGCAGAAAATGGTAATGCATAGAGAACTGATTCGAAAACCGAAGTTGGAATTTGGAATGCAGTCAATGTGATAACAAAGATTGAAACTTTATTACAACCCGAATTCGGTTTGTACAAGTTTGATTCAAAAAGTGAACACTTGTAGCAGAAAATGGTAATGCATGAAGAATTGATTGAAAGAAAGTGATGAAGAAACTTACCTGAAGATGAAAGATTGAAGCTTTATTCTTGATGTGTGAAATTTGGTTAAAAATGGTGAATTGTGTTTGTGGGGAAGGTGGGGATTGTGGATCTGTTGGGTGTATATAAGTTGGTCAGCTTTGATGATGATGTTGAGAATGGACCAAAAAGAAGAAAAAAGAAAGTTGGGTCTTTTTCAAGGGGTGGAATTGGATGTTTTGAAGAGATGTACAAGTGTTATTGCATGGGGTACAAGTTAGTATAGGGTTAGTAGTGTGGAAAAATGATTTTTGGAAGGTGAAAGTTTAAGAGAGAATGGAGGGAAACTTGTACAAATTTTAGAGCATGCTTCTATGGGATGTGCTCACTTTCTTTTTTCTTTTTTTTTTAAATTATATTTTATATATTAAAGGAATATAGTAATGATTATTGGGTCCTTAAGATTATGGAATGTTAGTGGCTTTATTATGCCTTAAGATTTTCTTTTAGGTCAAGACAAACTACATTCTTATATGATCAAATCAAATATGGTCCCAAGTATATTACTGGATCCTTCTTGAAATAGTTATAATATTTGTTTTTTTATGTAATTAACAAAAAAAGGTTCAATTATTTGTTTAAATACTGTCATCAAAAGAACCAGCAAACAAAGGTCAATTATGTGGAGAATTTTTAATAATAATAATATCCATAAGAAAGGTGTCAAGACTTATAGATACTTCACTTATTATCAATTAGCACGCCCCGCTTGCGGTATGCACATATAATGTATATATGTGTGGGCCTTCGGGGGCAAAAGTGAAAGTGCACTAATTTTAACGTTATTTTACTAATTTCGTGAAAATAACGTTAAAAAGCGAAGGACGGTTAATCATGCATCATGTGGTGGCGTTGATAGCCAAAAGACAAGGGGGTTCATGCACGAATCAACTTTTGTCCCAATTGCTGAGTGTTATGTGCCTTGTGTCCAAGGCTTGATGCAAAACTACTATCGAGCCGGGGGGTCTCACTGGAAGCAGCCTCTCTATTCCTATGGGATAGAGGTAAGGTTGTCTACATCTTACCCTCCTCAGACCCTACCTTAACTTTGCTATTGGTGGGATTTACTGAGTATGATGATGATGATGACTTATTATCAATTAGGTGTCTATAAATGGTTGAAGGTGATTGATGTGTCTAAACTGAGGCAAGTTGAGCGGTTTGAGATTGATGTGTTTGATTTACGGTCTGGCTTTAATGGTTTCATGGTTTATCGGTTTAGCAGACAGTTTGAAACTTGGAACTGGCAGACATAAAAAATATACCTTAAAAATGATTATTTTCTAACCATCCCAAACCTACTAATAATTGAAGCTGTTAACTGTAAGCCTGTAAGGTACATAAATGAATTTTTAGGCGTTTTGCATTCATGAATGTACCTTCAACAGCATGAAGCACATGGCTTCTATGAAATTCAGGAATGATTAGATTTCAACAAGGGTGGTAATCATGTCAAGTTGGCATGTTAAAATTGATGAACCCTGAACATGATATGTTTCTTGTCTAATAAACATCACCGCTAACCCGGGCACTCTTAGAATCGTGTAACATGAACACGACCCGTCATTCATCTATACGGTTGACGTTTTGTAAATGGGTTAGCATTTTCAATTGTAAATTTATATTATGTGGGTTAGAAATGACAACCCAAAACCTGATTATTTTCATGTCGTGTTTTGGGATGTGAAAGGAATTGGCACCTCTACTGGATCACATGAGGTCTCTCCTAACCAAGATGCTTGTTGTTCCACTTAGGCATGGCCTAACCGAGATGCTTGTTGTTCCACATGAGGCCTGGCCGAACCAAGATGCTCGTTAAGGTGTTGCCTAACTAACATCTAAGTTCCAGCTTAGTTCACCTAATTGAGTTTAGATTCCGCCTAAATAGTCCCAAAGTTATAAAAGGTATGAGGTATGATGATACCTTATACCTTGCCTAATCGGGCCCCGTCTAATCGAGGGCCCCGACTAAACTCTGTTTACATTGATGCCACGTTTAAAGGTATGATGATACCTTATATCCTACCTAAACAAGAAGACTTGCCTAATAGGGGCGCCCCTTCTAATCAAGAGGCCTCGCCTAACCGGGTTATCATGCCTTATAAGGATGCGTAGTCTACTGAGGATACGACATACATATACACATACATCTGCTATATTATCAACCTAGACTAAGTTGATCGTCGGGGGGGGGGGGGGGGGGGGATTGGGGGTACTCGAGGCTACAACCTCGAGACTCCTCCTAATGAGTTTCCTTAATGTTCGTAGTTTAACTCCAAGCTCCAGACGATAAGGGACAACTCGTCTCGATCGTCAAGATAATTCCGACCGCTTTATGATTCAACAATAAGCATCAAGTAAAAGAAAGTTTCATTTTCACAATTACCAAAATCATCCATCATTGCAAACTAAAATAGTTTTCAAGTATTTCTATTACAATTGACTAATAACAAATTAAAAGAAACAAGTAAATCACTCTAAAAAATATTAAAAAAAATGTGTCAAATAAATACAACTTTTTTCTCTATAGTAGAACTTAAGGAACCACTAATCCAAAAATTACAAAACTAGACACCTCCAAAACCACTTAAGAAATCAATTTTCCATCAAAAAAATTTCTTTTTCTTTTTAATTATTTTAGCTTTTTTCATCCTTTTAAGATAAATTTGATAAGACAATCCAGTAAACACCATAGCAACACTCCCCCATTGCTTTCTAGACAAAGGATTGCCGCTAAGCAACGATGAAACCACAATGCTAACGAATTTCCGGGTGGTTGTGATTGTCGTGTTAGTTAACGACCCGAATCGGCTGATCGTAAAGAATATAAAATTTTGACCGATCGCGCCACATAAGCAGTAGTATAAAATATCCCAAGCGGCTTCAGGGTTGGTCTTGCAGAATTGAATTGCTTGGTATCCACTAGCTTGTGGATATCCAAACATGAAAATTAAATTGTAAACTGTACCCCATAAGTTCATTCCTAACATCATATTCCATGCATTTGTTTTCGGGTACCTATAATATGCATAAATGTTGATATTATGAGGATGGTTCAGTTTTTATATTGAACGTCATAAAGGTGGCAATATCAACCCTTTTAGTTATGAATGGGTCGATATTAGTTATGTCTTATATCTAATGGTCAAACTGGCATTAGAAAAAATCAACTATGAAGGAAACGGGTCAATTATCCTCAAAGATATTTTAATGCATACAACTTTCCTAAATTGACTCAGATTAAAATGCCATTTTCGTCCCTGTGGTTTGGCCAGTTTTACGACTTTCGTCCAAGGTTTGTTTTTCCGCATCTGGATCCAAAAGAAATCTTGCCATTTTCATCCGGCTCGTTAACTCCATCCATTTTTCTCCGTTAACTCAGAGGTATTTTCGTCTTTTTTGCTAACTTAAAGGGCAATTCGGTCTTTTTCACTTTACCGAATTGCCCTTTAAGTTAGCAAAAAAGACGAAAATACCTCTGACAACTCCGTCCATTTTTCTCCGTTAACTCAGAGGTATTTTCGTCTTTTTTGCTAACTTAAAGGGCAATTCGGTCTTTTTCACTTTACCGAATTGCCCTTTAAGTTAGCAAAAAAGACGAAAATACCTCTGACTTAACGGAGAAAAATGAATGGAGTTAACAAGCCGGATGAAAATGGCAAGATTTCAAATCTTTTAGATCCAGATGCGGAAAAACAAACCTTTGGACGAAAGTCGTAAAACTGGCCAAACCACAGGGACGAAAATGGCATTTTACTCATTGATTTATTATAAAAGAAAGTCGATTATTATTGTAACAATATAATTCTAGCAGTCATATTAAACAAACAATTTACTTATAAAAATTTTCAGGAAAAAACAGGAAGCATTTCAGGTCAACCCATTTCACTTGGTACAAAAAAAGTAGGTGAAGAAAAATCAATTCAAACTATCAATAACATAAAATTATTATTGTAATAATATTGTTTGTGTAGTCATACTAAACAAAAGAATTGTTTTATTAAGAATGGACAAATTGTGTTTCTGGTCAACCCAACCCAACACACCCGTTTTGACCCGTTACTCAGCTCCCCCAAACCAACGTAATCTGTCACCTCTACAAAACTGAATGTTAAAGCTTATTATTAATACCTTGCAGAGATTGAATCTTGTGTAGCATTTGTGAAACCATCAAACACCAAGTTTAGAAAACAAAGTCCATATCCAAATGGCGCGTTTGGATTGGCCAGCTTGTTTATGGTCTTAGAGCTAGTCTGAGCGAAACAAAGGCATTTATTTACTTTGGTGAATAATCTAATGATATTTAAACTATTTATTACCTTTGTAATAACTGAAGATATTTATGATAATTGAAATAGTAATTTAAGAAAAATGAAACAATAATTGAAATATTTATTACCTTTGCCAATGCAAAGATGGAGACCCCACCAGCAACAAGGAGGCTGCAAAGATACTCATGAAAAGAGTATCTAATTCCATAAACAAATGTCCCCATTATCATCACTGTATAAACACAAATTATACAAGTGGTTAATATTTCTAATCATGATATTTGGCCATAGTTCTAGTGAGTAATTTAAATTTTGTAATAATTATATCTGGCTTTAGCTTTTGTAGTTTTCTACTTTTCTTAGCATTAGGTTCCCTCTCCTATATATATGTATATACTCATGTATATCCTTTTGTTAAAGTATCAAAAAGAAATCAGCTCTAACTAATAATGAAAAAAAAAAAAACTAAGGCTATGTGTTATACCCATCCCGATCCTTGACTGCCACCTCAGCGCCACATCACCATCTCCTCCCATCCCTCACCTCCACCACTCAACCTATGTCATGTCAGATGCCACGTGGCATATACATATGCACTAACATGACAAATAAGATGTCACTACATGCTATCATTAGTTGCTAAACTCTGTAGTACCAACTTCAGAGTTTTTTTAATAGCAGAAGGAAGCAAAAAACCGTAATTCAGATTACCAGTTAAAAAACAATTTTCTTATCATAGAACATAATTGCTTAGTTGCTTGGGTTTCAAATAATTAATTCATTAAATGCTATAAATGGTTATTTACAAAAAAAAACCAGAACTCACCTGTAATCATTTTTGAGGATTTTGCCAGGACCTGCAAGTAATAATGAATTCTCATTTTAGAAAATGATTATGTACTGAAACTCTCATTCTCAAAAGATAAGTTATAATTTTGTAGAACCAAATATGAGATAATCATGAAAGTATCCATTTTTCTGACCGTGTTATACCTATACAGCCATGTTAGAAATAAATCACTTATTTAGCAATGAGAAACGTGACTCTTTTATTACCCGCGTATGAGACTTTTCCCCATGATTTAAACTAATGTGATACACAACCTCATATTGCATATAGATTCACATATGAAAACATTTGGGTTTAGGCGAGTAAAAGCGGATACATGAGAAAAGTTAATGCCCAACCATAGATTCGCATATCTCATGTCTGTATGCGTGAAATCAAATAGAAATAACAATAGAGGTATAAGACACTTAGAAGAATAGCTAATTCCGAAATTTTCTCATATAATATATAATTTCTAGCATAATAATATTTTCTAATAAACTTTTAAGTAAAGTACACGGATAGTCCCTGTGGTTTTCCAAATTTTTGGATTTGTTCCCTAGCTTTCTAAGACTACACGAATGGTCCCTATGGTTTGCGCTTTTTAACGCATTTAGCCCCCAACTTTTGCCAAAAGTACATGGACGGTCCTGTGGCGTGCACTTTGTAATGCATTTAATCCCTAACTTGGACAGCCTATAAAACCTTTAGTGTTGGCCGGGACTAAACACGTTACAAAGTGCAAACCACAGGGACCATCTATGTACTTTTAGAAAGCTGGTGACCAAATCCAAAATTTTGGGAAACCACAGGGACTATCCGTGTACTTTACTCTAAACTTTAACACACCTGAGCGGGATAACTGATATATTTTAGGGCTTCAATTCCCATAGCGGGCCCAATTGTATTTGTAATTCCGGCACTCCAATAACTCCACCAAGGAGCATGACCGCCCCTACGACCCCAAAGCTTTATCACTATTTAATAACCAAAAACTGTCAGTATATTTATCATCTTTAATTCAGAAAGTGATCAATAAAATGGGAATTTATATAGGCTAAATAGATTAAAATGAACACTAAATATAATAAAATACTCACTTATGAATGACCATTGTAAACAAACAGCACTTTGTGCTAGATTTAAGAATGCCAAATGTTCAAATCTTTCCTTGTTAGGGCCGAATCTTTTAGTAGACCTGAATATCAGTAAAAAAAAGATTAATAGCAAAAGATAATAATAATAACTTACTTAAGTTTCTAAAGAACTATAAACAAGTTTAACTCTACAAGACAAAAGACCTGAAGAGTTATGAAGGATTTACTTGATGAAAAAGACTAATAAGTAATATGTAAAAAAGATGAGAGACATGAAACTTTTGGTTGTAAATAACGTTTGCTCTCACCTCGCGCCACAGTTTTCAGAACTTAAACGCCTAAGAGTGCCTCGCGCTTTCTAAAACCAAGACAATAACATGAAAAGAAAAATAGGACACAGTTTTGTATGGCTCAGTAATGTGCCTAAATCGTGTGATTCATGAACCTTTTAAAAGTAAAATGCATGAAGAAAAAACATTGCCTGTTTAAAGAAGAAATATAAGAGAAAAAAAGAATAATACAGAAACTCATCATCCTCAAGTTTCAACCAGCATAATTGGTGATGTTGTATTATTGTAGAGGGTACCCTATTCTGGGCCCAATACAGTGAGCCCAGGCCCATTCTTGATCAGCCCATGAGGGTTTGGACCAATCCTCTCCTAGGGAATTTAATCCACATCAGAAAACGGTGTAGAGGTCTGCTTCAATTGCAATTTAAGACGACGAACAATACAACACAACACAACACCACCCCACCACCGAGACCGCAGACCACTTCAAAACCAGATGGTCTCCTTTACTGCACCGTTCATAGGTCCAGGTCCAGCTATGTGGATTTTTGTAGCAACAGATATTATGGTCCGGTTTAAAATTTTAAATAGATCACATATCCAAAAGTTATGTATCTGTTCTGCTTGAGTGCTTGATAGAGACAAAAAAGCATTTAGTGGAGTTACTCTACTCCAAAAATCCAAACTCTTCAATTACATTTGTCCATTTTTCATTACTCAAAAAAACTTGTAACACATGGAACCTCATACCAACCAATATTGTACCCATCCTAGAACTACTGTCTACTTCCATCTACAACAACAAAAATATACCCCGTATATCCCACACAAAGCGAGGCGATAGGTAGGGTCAGGGGGTGGGTGGGATGTAGGCAAACCTTACCTCTATCCGTGAGGATAGAGAGGCTGCTTCCAGAGAGATCCCCGACTCAGAACACAAGATAGTATGCGAATAGACATTCTAACACTATAGAGATATAAATCTAGCAAGTAACATAATGAGTGCAAGAGCAGCATAGTAAGATAGAACATGGTTGTCAATAGCAGTCGCTATCGTCACTATAGCGAATAGCGTAGCGTATAGGTCAAAGGTCACTATAGGGTATGTAGCCATAAATAGCCGGATTTTAGGTTTTTGTTAAATATACATGTACAATAGTGTATATACCAGGGTATTTTGATATAATATACATATAAAATTTAAAAAAAATCTATTGTATCGCTATTTATTGTTCTTCGCTATGTAGCATATAGTCGCCATTCGGCATTAACAACTATGATATAGAAACAGAGGCAGCGACAACATTCACAAAACATATAGACATATGGACAGATAGACAACGATCCTGGACCACGTTTTGATGTCGGGTATATTTATACGTCATTATACACGTCCTCAGAGAGGTGCAAATCTATCAAACCATGTCTTATCCGCTCAACCCAAGTCAATTTGGGTCTACCTCTACTCATCCTCCCCTCCACAACGAAGGTTTCCACTGTTCTAACAGACGCTGTCGTCTGCCTCCTCTTCATGTGTCCAAAACATCTAAATCTCCCCTCCTTTATCTTATCCAATATACTAGCCACTCCTAACCTTCACTCAAAACCTCATTTCTTATCCGATCTAAGCTTGTGTGCCCACACTTCCACCTCAACATCCTCATCTCTGCTACCTCCATCTTGTGCGCATGTATCTTCTTCATGGCCCAACAGTTTGTCCCAAAAACTACTTCCATCTGATCACGCTTAAATGTTATGTTCTCATCTCATCCACAATCAATGCACCCAAAACGCGTTGGTGTTATCTACGACGGCACATTTCTTATGCCCTCCCTCAATGAACGAAATTACGTGTGATTTGCCAGTTTCCTCATCACAGATCCTTGCACTCATAAATATGTTCTTCTAGATCAATCAATCAATCACATGTTAATCTTAGACAACAAATTTTGAAGTGATAGAGGATCACACTATACCTCCAATGAATATTATTAATATAAACATAATAATATAATGTAATGATCATTATATACTTCAATTGTAACGTATAAACAGCCCTAACATAACTTTACAGCATAATTAGGCTAAACCTCATGAATCCTAACGTAAATTACTGTCAAATTCTCCAATAACTTGACGTAAATCAAACAACAATCGAGTTATCACAATCTAGAAATAAAAAAATCGTATACTAAACGTTAGAAGATAGAATAGATCAGATGAATTAGGGCATAAAATGGGACATACACGGTCTCTTGAAGAACGCCTTGATAGATATAAGCGGACCAAATGCCGGTGATGCAGAATGCAAGCTCCACAAGACGCCGGAAGCTTCCGCCGCGATGGGCCATAACCTACAATCCGGCGATATTATTGTTCGTCTATTCGCCGGTGTTACAGATCTCGATTGATTGATCGAACGAACGAATGAATGAATGAACCAACGGTGGTGTGTAACCGAAAAGTATAGACGGGGAAGTTTTTTTTTAATTTTTTGAGCGAAATTTATAGGTTGTGATTTATTTGTATGTATGAGATCTCATATATATTTTATCAGCCAGGCCGGTTAACGTACAAAATGGCTTAACGTACGACATGTACGCGAGACGTTATCAACATGCGAATACTTGTAACTAAGATGTGAATTGGGTTTTTCATAATACAACAACAACAACCGTACCCAGTAAATCCCACAAATAGCAATGCTACTCATAGGGTCTGGGGAGGGTGGGATGTAGACAGACCTTGCCTCTATCCCTGGGGATAGAGAGGCTGCTTCCAGAAGAGACCCCCAGCTCCAAAACGAACAGCAAACCAACACATCAAGTCAAAGAACATAGAAAAAAGAAGTCACCTACATCAAGCTAGTGATCAGATTGACACAGTATAATGTAAATCATGTATAATAGCATAGAACATCATACGGGCATGTACACAAGAAGTCAATCACCGGTTAAGTCACTTAAAGAATAAGAAAAACTTACGTCCCTAAAATACACCTAAGACCTTCCTGCAATATCCTCTAGAAGTCCTTAACCCTAATCCTACGCCTCCACGAAGTCCTATCTTGGACCATGTCCTCAGAAAGATGCAACTCTAGTAAGTCATGCCTAATCTGCTCTTCCCATGTCAGTTTGGGTCGGCCTCTTCCTCTCCTCCCCTCCACAGTAAGAGTTTCCACTACTCTAACTGGTGCTGTCGTTTGCCTCCGCTTCACATGCCCAAACCATCTCAATCTCCCCTCCTTAATCTTATCTGATATACTAGCCACTCCTAATCTCTCCCTAAAAACCTCATTTCTTATCCGATCCAACCTCGTGTGTCCACACATCCACCTCAGCATCCTCATCTCTGCTACCTCCATCTTGCGCGCGTGTGTCTTCTTGATAGCCCAACAGTCTGTTCCATAAAGCATAGCTGGCCTAACTGCTACCCTGTAAAATTTCCCCTTTAGTTTAGTTGGAAACCTCCTATCGCACAATACTCCACTTGCTGCCCTCCATCTACACCAGCCAGCCTGTATGCGATGGGTTACATCACTATCTATGTCACCATCCCTTTGTACAAACGACCCCAAATATTTAAATTTAGTTGCCTGCGGGACCAATTGGTCCTCAATGGTGACATGCGAAATTGTATGGGTTTCCATACAACATGCGAAAATGTATTTTTCATGTGAACATGCGATATTTCTTTTACAACATGCGATATTGTTTTTTTTAACGTGTGAACTTTTGTTTTTATAACATGTGGTATTTCTTTTACGGGTTTATAACATGCGAACTTGCCTCGCGTATGCGTCGTACGTTAAGGCATTTTATATGATATACTTTTTCTATATTTTATTTTATTGTATTTTATGTTTTATTTTATTTATTTATAGGTTATGGACCTATGGTGCAAATCTACGATAAAATTTTAATTTCGAGTTGTTAACTGGAGCTTTGTTTGAGTTAACAATGATGAGAATCAAGTTGAATCAGGTAATCGTTGTTGTCTTGAGTTAGACCGTTCTTTTTTGTCAACAAGACATGTCGCCTCACCCTATCATGCCATGTGACTAATGTTGTCTCGTTCTATTCTATTCTATCATGATGTGTGACAAAATGTGATTGGTTTGCGTCATATGATGTAAAAAAATACATTTTTGAAACAAAAACGACAATTGGACCAAAGAATGTGATTACATTATAAGGTCACAATTGAAATGATCGAGCAAATATGAATTGACATAGCATGAAAATTATTAGTCTGAAAGCGTAGTGGAGAACAACAAAAGTCCACATAAACCTAATTTACACAAACTAGTAAAATATCCTTGTGCTTCAGGACCCCAAAATAAGCCTACTTGACACCAACGAGTAAAATATCCTTGTGCTTCAGGACCCCATAGTAATGCCAATGTGGAGCTAGTCCACTTGGTAGAGGCATATGCATTTCAGATGGGAGGTCACATATTCAAACCTTGGGAAGAGAGAATAATTTAGAATTCTTGGTATAATACAGTAGGAGCAAGCTTTGCCGTTCACGAAAAAAATAACAAAGAATGTACTGAACTATTAGCAATAGTACAAACTGCCGCAGTTAAGATATTGCAGCCTTCCAAATAGGAGCTGCCCAATTTATGGGTATACCATGAAGTTACAAGATGAAGTTACAACTTACAAGGGACCAAATAAAGGAAAGATATGTACATATTAGATTGTCTCCGCACGACCCCTCAAACCCCACCCTTAGTTGATGTGGCAACACCCACCATGAGGGTAGCGTTGGAGCTGGTCATCTGTTGAAGAGTGTCGATAACCAAGGGCGGTATTCGCAGAAAAATAAGGTTAGAGAGAAAATGAGTTTATTTAAAAGATTAGTGGAAATATGATTTAACAGCTAGGTTGTTTTATATCTGACTTTAACCCTTCTAGCCGGAGATAATCTAAGTTTAAACGCACATATTTTAAGACACGTGACAAACACCCCGCTTGCGGTATGCTCATATAATGTATATATGTGTGGGCGCTCGGGTGGCGAAAGTGAAAGTGCATTAATTTTAACGTTATTTTACTAATTTCGTGAAAATAACGTTAAAAGAGGGGGATGGTTAATCATGCATCATGTGGTGGCGTTGATGGCCAAAAGACAATGGGGTACATGCATTAATCGGCGTTTGTCTCAATTGCTGAGTGTTATGTGCCTTATGTCTAAGGCTTGATGCAAAACTACAATCGAGCCGAGGGTCTCATTGGAAGTAGTCTCTCTATTCCTACGGGGTAGAAGTAAGGATGTCTACATCTCACCATCCTCAGACCCTACCTTAGCTTTGCTATTGGTGGGATATACTGAGTATGATGATGATGATGACTATTTTTCTTTATAAATTATCCTTGTGAGTTTCAAATAAATAGCTAAGAGGCTCTTTGTTTACCTCTTAATGAGGCTCTTAATGGTTCATACCTCTTACTGGTTCAGCACTAAATGGTTCAGACTGTTTGTTTTGCGACTCTGAATAGTTAAGTATTATACTGAGTTTGAATGGTGAAGACCTCTAATCTGAATTGGTTAGGCATTTGCCTCTGAACGGTTAAGTATTATACCGGCTCTTAATGGTTTAGACCTCTTACTGATTCAGCACTTAATGGTTCAGACCTCTTACTCGTTTAGTACTTAATCATTCAGAAGTTGCCAAACAGCCCCTAAGCTTATGAACATACTTGAATCAATACATGCGTTATCAATCAAATATCAATACGCCTGCTTACAATAAAATGTCATTATGAACAAGTAAGTTGTTACCAATCACCCAAAATTCAATATCAAACACTCAAAACTCTAGCCAATGAGTTGGTGGTCTATAAGCAAAGACAAAACCTTTAAACACCATAGAAGAGGGATAAAAGAAATTTGACTTTAAAAAAACACTCAACACGCTAGTTCTCAAAATCATTTTAGTCTCAAATACAGGCCCAGGGTTTCCACAATCACAACCAAATGAACACAAAATTATCAAAATTAATCACAACAGGACTCTACACAGAAGCTCTTTCTCTATTCTCAAACCTCCATTTTCACTCACACCCCCTCAACAATTTCACTTTCCCCTTTCTTCTCAAAGCTTGTTCACACCAGCAACTAATCTCCCATGGCCAAATGCTCCACGCCCATCTCACAAAAACCGGGTTCAATTCACATATATACACCGCTACAGCCCTTACAGACATGTACATGAAGTTTAAATCCCAGTTTCTATACAGTGCACTCAAGGTGTTCGACGAAATTACTGAACCAAATACCACTTCAATCAACGTTGTTGTTTCTGGGTTTTGTCAGAATGGATGTTACAAGAAGGCTTTTGAGGTTTTTAAACGGTTTAGTGAGTTTAAACTTAGGCCCAATTCGGTTACAGTTGCGAGCTTGTTGTCGGGTTGTGACGTTTCGGTTAAAGATGGCCAGCAGGTTCATTGCTGGGCTGTTAAGATTGGCGTTGAAACCGATATTTATGTAGCAACCTCGCTTGTTACAATGTACTTTAACTGCAAACAGCCTCTGACTGCATCGGTTGTTTTCGAACGAATTGGGAGTAAAACCGTAGCTTGCTGTAACGCGTATGTTACCGGTTTGTTGCAGAATCGGATTGTTGAACCTGTGTTTAAAGTATTTAAACAAATGCTGCAACGATCAGCACACGACACGAATACTGTCACGTTTGTTTCTGTGTTATCTGCTTGTTCTGATATCAAGAATTTGAAATTCGGGCTGCAAGTTCACGCGTTCCTCGTGAAAGTCGATTTGGTACTCGATCTCTTAGTCGGAACTGCGCTTTTGGACATGTATTCGAAATGCGGATATTGGCATCGG